>LKNJ01000135.1:0-125021 GCA_002120245.1 Maccullochella peelii | reverse complement strand
TTTTTAGTATCAATTGCTAAGATATAGTGATACACAGCAAATTACTTTCTGTGCCAAGCTGAATACTTTTTCTCTGACAAGGGCTAGACGGGCACCAAAGATAAAAAAGACAAAAGGCTAGTCCCAGCTAGCATGTGAAGCTCTGCTGATGACTACAATACATTAGTGTTTGCCTGAAGGGTTAACAAGCAAGTATAATGGCTGCTTTCTATTAGAAGATACTGCCTCACAAAGCACAACATGAAACCCATCAGAGGAAACCAGCAGTAAGGGTGGCTGTCGAGGTGTTAAAAGGAGGCTTTCTGTGCCCGTTTATCTCAGGCAAGTACAGAGAGGTACCTACAGCCGAGAAGGGCTGTGATTGCAGAAGTTATAAAAGCAGAGCCAAAGGTGTAAGGGGAGTTTAGAGAAGCCTTGGTCCATGAACACTGGTGGCCCGAAAGAGGTTCTGGAAAACCAGTCAGCAACTAAGGAGACGGTGGCAGGACATTACTTTGGGGGTGTATTAAGTGATCTTGATAAGATAAGTATCCCTAGGATACTGCTGAAGTAAGGAACTACTAAAACCCAGTGGACACACCCTCCAAACAGAAGACAATGGCTCACTGGGGAGAAATGGTATAATAAGTATCATTTGTAAAAACAAAATTGTAGAGGCTGCACGTGTAAAATACGGGAAGTTGCACTTTTTAAGTAGTGAGAATGGTTAACCAATCTAATGCTTTCTGACAACTGTCAAGTTGACACCATATTTGGATGGACTGATTTTTTTGTATTAGGTTGTTCTCTTTTGCAGAAAACAGAACAATATTGCTGTACTGCATAGGCATAATTAAGTATTCCATTACATTTTATTGGTATGATTCTTTTGGCTCTGGTCACAAGGATGTTTTAGATCAGAGAACCTAGCAAATGTTCTACGTAAGATACAAGTACCGCTGAAAGCCTGGGCAGATTTGGTGTTGCAATAAGAGGTGTAACCAAACATTAGTTGTCTCTAGAAAACAGTTTGTGGCTTCACACATAAGACTTTTTGGGCTGCAGGTATTATTTACCTTTGTGCAAACTATTAGCACTGGAATGCCCAGGTTGTGTGTGAGTGTGTTGTCTCCAAGCGGTAGCACAACGGCTTCGTCTTCCCCTGCTGTTGGGGCCCGTCTCTGTGGGGAGGATGGGGTGGCATCCTCCGGTTCTGCGTACTCTTGGAACGCTTTCACCACTGGTGGAAAGACAAAGGGAATAAGAGATAGGAATCAGAGCATTAGTGAACATACAGCTCCGGATGAACCAAATAAAAATGAAGATCAGTTCAGTTTCCAATGTCTTTATCTGCCTCACCCTCTCTCTTTAATGATCATGCCTAGTCTAACACACTCCTCTTAAAAAATCACACCATGGATAAAGGCTTTTTCACCTTGTTTTCAATGCCATGCATTTGATAGGGGTGTAGTGATAAGATAACACAGAATAACACTCGCTCAGAATGCAATAGAATGCTTAAGGTACATATAAAATCTAAAACACAAAAGTGTTGGGAATTAGCAACATATTTATCAAGATTACTGAGCTTTTCTTCACTTTGCTCTATGCTGTCTGTAATAAACTCTTAAAACACTGGAAAAAACACAAGAACATTAAGCTGACCAATCTAAAGTTCTTGTGTCTCCACTTGGTATCTCTGTAGTCCCAACATATAATTTTCTGATGTGCACGTCATCTTTGGTGGTGCCTTTCGTAAAGCTAGTGTTAAGTGTTAATTGTTGTGCTCAACCTCAAACTATGTCCCTAATATTAGATCATGAGGTCAACACAAATGCATGGCATTTTGCCTATTTGGCATATTAAAATATACCTACTCATGCCCAATGATGAAAATTCCTAAATTAAATGCACATACAAAAGTCATTAATGTTATAGGTCTTGTATAGTTTAGTATCATTGCCAGAAATTGTGTAAATCATGCTAAATTTCCACTGTTACATAATAGACCTTGGGTGAAAGGTAGAAATAGATAAATAAATGGCATTCTTCACTTTCCTGTTGTGCTGCCCCAGCTGTCCAGACATTTTCAAAGCTGTGGTGGTGGTGGGGGCGTTATATGCAGGAAGCTTTGGCCTACTTCCTCAGGAGCTTCGGGAATGCAGTTGGGGACAGCCTACAAAGCTAGATTGACTTGTCGTTTTGAGCCTCTTTTACTCTCAAACATGGGATTTAGTACATGGGGCGAGAACTGGCGTTACAAGCATTCTAAAAGGGAACCCTTCTTGGATACAGGATTACACAAATCCAGTGCACATGCACAAATAGGTTGGAGTATGTACATTAGGGCTTAAGAGCAGGAATCTAACATGCAGATTTTACACGATCCAAAATCTCTGGCCTGTTTATATACAGAGGAAATCTGAACCTAATTTGACAAAAATTTGAACGACTGCTAAAAGAAGTCAGACTTTCATCTCTTATCCTTTCCAGTGCAGACTTTAAGCTACACGGGGGTCTGCTGGGCCTCGACATGGCACACAACAAGGAGATTTATTGAATGAAAACAAACAGACCAGATCAATTAGGCATTGGTCAAAACCTGACAATATTTACAGATATTGTAAATATGTCTCAAGAATGTCTTAAAATTGACTCGTCAAAAAAAATACCATAAAATGGGAGTAGCTACTAGCAAAAAAAAAAAAAGATTTCACTGCAGCCCATTCATCATGGTGCCCTGTTTCCACCACAACGGTGTCTGAGGAAGCAGATATGGATTATGCTAAAGGAATGATTTGAGTAGTTTGCATGGGAGTTTTGAGACTTTTGTTTTTTCCATGAAAATTTCAATCTGTGATTTCAAGCCTACAGGGGCTGTGTATTTGATGCTAAAAGAGAGATTTTGGGCGGAGTATCACTTTAAATACAAAGTGAAAGGAGAAAAGGACATACAGACTTTGTCCCACAGAGACCTATTAATCTGTTGCACAAATAGAGGTGAGGTCAAAATGCATTGGCACACATAATCAAGGACTGCTCAGCCTTCAATAAATCAAATATACTGTACTTTAAGTACTTGTACCCGTAAAAAGAAAATCACAAAAGAATAGACCTCATTAGGTATATTAATTTCTTGAAAGATGTCAGAACAAGCCAAAGCTCAGGTTTAGCTATGAACAAAAAGGTGTTTTTTCTGGCCAACTAAATGCCAAATAAACAAATTTGGTTTTACTGGCTATTGTAAGACAAGTCCAAGTTTTTAAATCAGCTTTTGACTGTTTATCTGAGCTAAAACATTTTTACAGCCGTCTTGTTTCCTTTAATTTAAGTGAAACAGACCTATAGTATTCCATACAATGTAATTTAAGAAAGATTGAAAACAGCACAACATCTACAGGCTGTGCGTTTGAAGAAAAATATTCTCCATGGCATATGTACTGTACAAGTATAGAGAATCTCAGGCAAATTCACAAAGAATGGATTGCAGCCGCTGATAGCACCATGAATTGCAACCGCTATCTTCCCCGTCTCAAGGTCCGATTCACAAAAGATATTGCGCTAATGACAAAATAAAATACTCAAGATATTTGCCTACACAATCCCAGATACTGTAGCTTTAAAAAAAAAATCCCTGTCTCGTCACTACCACACAAGTAAGTCACTGAGTGAAATATTTCTCATTTCAACGTGTGGTCCAGGCAGCAATAGGTTGATCCTGTAATTTGAGTTGAGACGACTCCAGCAGAGCCAGTCTACTTCAGTTACAGCACAGCAGGAGTCAGAACGTCCAGCCCACTGACTGTATTCATTTCAGACCCACTCTGTTTACTTCCTTTCCCTGACGCTGCTGTTGGAGGGGAGGGAACCATGATGCAAGACGCCTGCAAGACTCCCTGGACAAAAGCCACTCACACATACTTCCAGTCTGTCTGTCTGTCAGCCTTTCTCCCTCACTCACATCCACAAATACGTAACCTGACTAGGTCTCACCAATCTGCTACTGACATCACAACTGACTGGAAGCTGGAAGAAGCTTTAACTGGATGACATGTCTCAGCTGAATTGAAAATCTGACCATGTCACTGGGTGGGGTTGAAATGTTCGGCCAAAGAGAGAAAGTAGGAGGCGGAACCCTAGAGAAATCTGACAAACAGATTTAAAGTTAAGCTTCAAAAATTGACCAAATTGAGAGGACTCAAGAAAAAAACAAACACCACAATTGCAATACATGAATGCTCAAGCCTACATCTACTGAATACAAGGTATAATGTATAAATTCCAGTATTTCCTTTCTACTGGTAAAGCAAGTTGAAAATGTGGACCCATTAAAGTCATTTTACCCTCTTAAAGTGTTATTGATAATGTGCTTCAGTCATCACTTGGTTATCAGCTTCCCTTTTCTTTTTCATACACTTGCCAACAGTTTAAACAACTTGTTACAACTTGTCACTGTATTAGCATGTTTAATATAGAGAAAATCTTTAGACCTGTTCTGGCAAATTCATCTGCAGCCATTAAACAACTTGACTCTTCATTTGCAATAAGTCATTTCAGACTTGTAAGAGCAACAGCAGCTTCTGTAAAACCCTGCAGGCTGAACTAACTTGTCTTAAAAGTCATGTCCAAAAGCATTTTTTTCCCAAACACAACAAGCTGTTCATAAGCGAGAGATGACCGGTTCTAAAATTAACAGGAGAACAACATCTGAGTGCATCACACTCATTGATCTGAACAACTTGCCTCCAGCCAGATCACACAGCTGAGGATCATGGGCCTCTTTGATGATGACCTAGAAACATCCATGACAATGTGTAATTTTATACAGTGCTTGCCTTCCATGCTATGCAGCGACTCTTATTATGTAAGGCTCCCATTGCTTCCACCCTGGGATGCTTCAGGCACCTTTTCTAAGTGCTGTTTCATTTTAGCCCTCTCCATACAATACAACTAAATGTAGACATGTCATATTCCCATTCATGTCTCAGACTTTTGCATGTTGAGACATAAGATGACTACCCCATAACAAATCACCATCTTATATCAGTCTTAACCAAGACCTGTTTGGATTTAAACTAGTCATTGCCATTCATAGCACTCCAATCAAATTCGATTCAATCTTCGGTCTTATTATTTCCATGTTCACTTTGTGTTGGCCAAATGCTCCACCAGGGAATGGGCTAGCAACATGAAAAAAAATGTACACATTATAATCTGGGGGTACTATTGGACAGTTTAACAAAATCAGAGATTTTAGCTCTAAACCAGACCTCTAAAAGGATGGCACATGGTTTTGAATGTCCAGCTGAAAAAAAAACCCTTCTACAACAAGCTAAGAGCAAAATTTAAACAAAAAAAAAAGGAAGAAGAAAGCCTCGTGATTATTACCAGTACACACATCGTTGAATTTACTAAATTTGATTTTTAATGTCCACAATGCGAGTGACATATGGGCATAAAGTTAAACATTACTTACTCTTTTGCTCCATTTCTCTCATGTCCTCAGGTGGGATCTTGAGCTTGTCCACATGGTCACGTAGCACACTGGCCCACTTCTGCAGTGACTCCATAATGGTCCAGGGCCGTGACATATCCGCAACAAACACAGCTAGACAGTCGGGTAGTGACTGAGCTGAAACAGCAAACTTAAGTAGGCCTTTGTGGTATAAGTCTCCATCCAGGATCCACACATTACAGCGAGTAAGGTCTGCAAAGGAAAAACAAAATACTAGTTCAATACAAGCAATACAATTATTGTTTTAAACTACTGTTATTTTGTAAAGGCTAATGATGTAAAACAACTGCAGAAAAGCTACAGCAGGTTGACTCACCATCTCTGTCCTCATCATGGACATTTAAGTACAGATACTCCAGTGCCCTCCCCTTCTTGTTGTGATCAGATCCTTGAAGTTTGGCCACAAGTGACGTTTTTCCTGACCCATCCTCACCTGTAAGATATTTTATTTATCAGCTTACATATGACATTATTCATTATTAGTAGCAGTCCTAACATTGATCAATACACATCATTATGGATATTTTAGCATAATAACGGATATGATGTAGGCTACCAAGAAATCATCATTTCACTTCCTGCATACAAAAACATATGACTTAACAATATTTCCATCTCAAAATTAGCAATGTTCTCGTGACTGTCAGAGGCTGCAATGTCTCTCACATCTCTCTGGTCAATAGCAGTATTTCTCCCATTTTTGGAAGGCCAACTCAAATAAAAATGCCCACACCCAAGAAGACCTCTTTGTATTTTGTGTTTTTTTTTTGTGTTTATTATGTCTTCCTTTTCAAGAGTGTGGGAAGAAACATCTTTTTTTAGCTCAGTATGGTTTTGCAGTTTTCCAGCCCTCCAGTCCCCTCAGGGTTGACCATCACAAATACATACACTTTCACACATGTGGCTCAAGGAATAACTTACCAAATACCAGGATATTTTTTCCTGATGGCAACTTTGAACTTGATCTAGTTGAAACTTCACTCAGTATTGAGGACCTACAACAAATAACAAGACACATATTGAGAACAGGTGATGCATAGCCGTTACATTAGACAGTCAAGTGGCACGCTGACAGCTCCCTATCTCGAAACACAAGCTGCTGAAAAAACAGCAATGGGCCAACGTTACATAACTATTACTTGTAACGTCCGATATGATTATTCCACATTTCAGCTAACCTAGCCCAGTGATGTGCCCACGACAACACACACAAAAAGCAGGAAATGATAAGTCATCTCCACTGACCGGTACGTTAGAAATAAGTAGCTATGCAGCCGAATCCATGAAACCTGACAAGTTGAAGCCCCATAACAGTACGATCCCTAATGATAAGTGTTCACTAAAGCCAACATTATTTTTCGGCATAGTTCGGTTAGTCGGTTATGGTATTAGCTTGTTAACGTTAATGTCAACCTTCCTGTTAGCTTGGTGTATCCTATAAAAAGGAGCTAGTATTTAAGGTGTTGTCTTGACATTACTACCAAAGCCCCTGACACTATGAATGGCTCAGTCAAACTTGACTCGTTAATTCAACAACATTCCCTGTATTAGTAAAAGTCACTAATGGACAATATTGGCCAACAACAATGTATGTTAGCTAATCAGCAGTAGCCCACTTAGCTGAAGTTAGCTGAGCTGCTAACACGAGTAACGTTAGCAAACTGACCGCCCAGGTTCAGTTAGTGCTAATGTTACTGCTAGCCGGGCTGGTGTTTGATTGTGAACAACCGGCAGTGACAAAGCAGAACCATTACGGTTGTGCTTTTCCAAGAAGGGCCACGACAGGCACGAAGTTGTTAAAAGAATTGCAGAACTTGCCAAAGGTTTTGTCCTTCTTCGTCTTCGTTATTGTCGCCTACCCCGGCTGCGCCCGGTAGCTGTTTCTCCAGAACGGGAGCCATCTTCTCTTTCTACACCCACAAAGGCAAGGCCCTGCTTCTTGGGCACCGCTAGCACCGCCTTCATCCAAGTAGCCAAGGGTACGTTACATTCACTGACTGCTACGCCGCGCCGGAACCCTGGGTGCACCTCTGCACATCCGGCGTTCAGTAAAGTAGCTATAAAGTGTCGTTATTGAATGCTTCAATTATAATTATAAGAAAATAAACGTTTATTTGAACAAAATGTGATAATAATATATGAAAAATTTGACACAGGTAGACTAAACCATCAAGTAGTACATCTGGCCACATCCCAATAAGTGATGTCATGGCAGGTTTTTTTCCTTTAACAGCTGATGGATAACGCTGTCTAATATCAACAATTGCCTTGTGGCCAGAGGTTCAACATGCTTGAATGTTTTAGCTCACAGCATTGGCAGTTTTATGTAGTGTGTGATTCAGTGTGGATTTAACCTTTAATTCTTGACCCTACAAACTTAATTTCACCAGCCAAGATGGGTCCAACTAGTCTGCCTGTTTTAGCCATTTAGTTCAGGTACCATTTTTAGCTTTCTTAAAGCACATAAATGTACAAGTGTGCACATTTGTACTTCTTCTGCTAGTCAAGAAAAAGGAATACAGTGTGCTTTGAGTGGGTGTCATGGTTACCCAGCAATCTAATAAACACATACCATGAAGGTATCCTAGATACAACTGAACACATGTCACTGATTCAAGAACTAACCTACTTTCTGCAAAATGATGTTGATTTGTAAAAGGTCATTTTTATGGGGTCAAGAATGATTTGAGGAGTATCACAAGCATATATACACTTTGAAATATGTTTGGTGTCCCTGCAACACAATGTTTGTTGTCCCAGTATGGCAGGGTGTTTGTTGGCTAACAACATTTGAGTTTGCCAACAAGCCCAGATCTTCCCACAACAATTGCTCTAGTGCCACCAACAGTCCAAAGGTTGAGTCATATTTTAGATTAAGTCACCTCAGCCCTTTAACTCTGGAACTGGGTCACATTTTCAGTAAACAGCATTGTCTACAGAGTTCCTGGGATTAAGATGAGTCTAATGAATCTAAATTGAACCAATTCATTTGTAAATCATCATAAATTTTGTCATAAATCCAATCCAATCTTCACCAACTTTCAGCATCCCCAAAAAAGGCTTTGTGCGATGCCTTTCTGTGACTTATCAACAGAATTGCCATACAAATAACACATATGGCCATGCAATGCAAATAAATTTGCAGCAAAAACACACACAGGAAATGGGACCAAAATGTGTGTGTGTCAGTAGACACACAATCTTCACTTTAGTAAACCTTAAAGGTCAAGACAGACAGATCAGTCATCAATACAGAAATGTTCTTTAACAGAGTGCTCTACAGAAAATACAGTCAGGTCATTCAGCTCCTTTAAAAAGTAACCTGTGAAAAGTAACTCAGAAAAATCTTTTCACTAAACATTTTGTGTAATTAAACTAAACTCGAACCCTTAAGATCATGAAATCAGCAATATTGTTTATAGTTCATTTATACATATGTAGTTTATGTATTATTTTTCACTCATATTATTTCACACTAATATTCAGTGTCCAGTAGGGGGTGCTATTCATGTTTCTCTGAAATTGAATGGGTAGAAATCATGACCAAACCATTAAGTTTAAGTCCCTTTTCTGCGTGTTGTACCTATTTAAACTAAAAATCATATTTATGAAGGAAACCTATTACTTCGCTTTGGTTGAGATTTTTATGGCATTTATTTATCTTGAATTCTGACTGATAAAATTATATAAAAAACAAATGCAGAAATCAACAATCCACAAGTGTTATTTAATCATTAGGAGGCTGTTTAAGGCTGGATCTTCACCAGGTCAAATTTACCAGCACATATGAGTTGGTGTGTAGGTGGCATATGTTGATTTCTAATAACATTGCATCCTTTGAGATTTTGCATATAACAATGCTCTTGTTGACACTGCTGACATTTTAATTTGGTGAATTACCTTTGAACAAATAAAGCCCAGACAAACTGTGCCACGCAGCACTTATCAACTGACTTTCCTAAAGTATGACTTTCTACAACTTTCACCATCATACTTTATATACTGTATGTTTGCCGCACCCTATGAAGGAGTGGGCTATATGCTCAAAATAGTCCATTTCAGGCCACACTTGGGCCAGAGTTGTGGTTAAATCAGTGTATAACTTCTTTCTATTGAATGGCTTTGGGAAATTGGCTGTAAATTCTGAACGGAACATCAAATATCAAACTTGAACCTTTTTGGATGAAATCAAGTTATTGTCAGTTCATTCATATATTCACAAAATATATGAACCTGTCCAGTTTATAATGTTCCTTGCACTGAGAAAGCCTCCACAGAGGGCCAGCAGTTTGCCACATTCCTACACACATTCTACCACTCTGGTGTTGAGCTATTGGCCCGTAGCACCCAACACCTGTTTCTTTATTTCTCCACCTCTTCAGTCTTTGTGTCAGTCTCGTCAACGGGACCAGGACATGCAGACTGATGAGTTTTGGACATTTACTTGCTAACTCTGGGGTCAGTTTTCCAAGGCCTCCCCTTATGCCTGTGAGTCCTCTGTCTATGTGGAGCAGCGTGGTTGGCTGGGATGGTGGTTATACTCCTGGGAATACATTCCAGAGCTTTTGCATCATGTGAAACTCAGCCTTTGCTGCCCCTTTGTCACTGTGTTGGTCTGCTGCCAGCAGGGAAAACAAACAAGATTGATCTTATTTTCTTGCTTTCTTTAACAGATAGAAACTAGAACTTTGTGGCATCTGAAAAGCAAAAAAGTAGATAGCAGAGCATTTAATAAAATTCGAAATCTAGGTCTAACAAGATCAACTAAATAACAGAAATTATTTTTTTCAATATATTCCTGTGTCAGTCACAGTCTTTTCTTTTTTGAAGATATTTTCTTACACTCTTTTGTTGTGGCAATATCCACTGAATGATTCAGGAACATTTAATTTGTCAACATCAGAAAGCCATACACAGTTTTAATAGAAATCTCACAAATGCAACAATTGCAATGCAACAAGATACTTGCATACAAAATTAAAATTGTGTCATTGTTTCATCTAAAGTGTTTATCATATTATTAATATCTTAATGCCCAGTAACAGGAGAGGGTGCTGTTTTCTCAATAATACAGTATGTCTGGCATTAACTCTGTAAAACATGAGTGATAAATGTATTTATCTAAAGATCCCTACATGGGAAAAACAAGCGAGGGGGGAAGAAAAGAAAAGAAAAGTGATGTGATAGCCTACCCTAAAACCACTGAGTGTAGTCTATCACATCCAGCAGGGAACATGTAATATAAATTCTGTCTGAGTTTAAGTTCTGTAAATGAAAAGATATAATTATATGCAATATCTTAAAAATAGATTTTCAAAAATATTTTTGTTACATGCACTGAGACACATTTCTTGCTTTAATGCCACCTGAGTGGATACATAAACATAAACTCTTTTAATTGTATTAAAATGTCCTTAAAATTCAGCCTCATCTAGACCAGGACAAAATAACCTGTTTGGCAGCTTACCAAAGGCATTTCTTCATAATACCAGGTTGGTGAGTTTTGAGTGATGTGATCAGATCCTTAGTCCAATTGTTATGTGATTTGTATTTTCTTTAATCCAGTTTCACTGAGCGAAACTGTTAAGAAAACCGTGTTTGTGTGAATTGTCAGAGAAAGACCCAATCTCGCCATTCTTTTAACAAATAGACTGCTGCTGGAAGAGATATGAGGCTTTTTGGCTAAGAAATTCATTTTCTAGCAGTTTAAATGAGATCACAGGAGGTGATTCGTTGCTTGTAGCACTTCTTGTAGAGTAATGTCCATATTGTTGGAGACGGATCAAATGTCTTCATAGTTATGCCTTTAACTTTATTTGATTAATATACATAATATATCTGATAGTCATCAATGGTTTTCAGATACCTCAACCTAGCAGTGTGTCTTGCCAGTGGCATGCTGCTTGGGTCAAACTAGACAGCATGTTCACCTGGAAGGGTCAGTTGTTGAATTTCATTAAGTCTCACTCGCACCAACCTTGTCCCATTAACACATGGAAGGCAAATAGCAAAGAGGCGCAATGCATCAGAATACTTCGCAATGGTTAGAGTGAACTTTTGGTCCTCTTTATATCCCTAACAAGAAAAGTTACCTTATATTAGTTTTACAGAACTTCATAAATACTTCAGACAGCCTGTTCCTGTATATGTTTATAATGCCACATGATTAAGACTGATGTCCATATACCAACAGTTTACCACAGCTCAAGAATAAATCACATTTTTGCAGTCATGTAGATTCATCTTTAAACCAAATAAAATCAGTTGTCTTTATAATTTACTCACAATACCTTTTTCTTGATTACTATGTATGATGTCACTACGATGTTATCTTGTTACAAATAACAGAGGAAAGAAAAAATACGAAAAAAACTCAAGTGGTTTTACTGACATAATGCCTCCTCTGCATAATTTATATAATAGTAATACTCCTGTGGGGGCTAGGGGGGTAACATGATTTCCTGTAGCATTACTCCGTGGCAAAGCAAGAGTAGTAATAGAAGTGCGCATTTTACAAAGTGAATGAAGTGCCAGTCAGCTCATAATCGTCCTCAGTCCGCAGATGTATTTATACAACAGAGAAATATGCACTGGAGTGGGTGTGTGCGGGAGGGGAGGGGTTAAAGATTTGGAGGGTATAGATTGCGGACGGAGCAGTAGTGGGGTAGAGGCTGGATTGTGATAGCGACAGATGTCTAGAAAACTGTGAGGGGCACTCCTCAGTTACTACACAGTCCCAGACTGCACCTCGGAGAGCAGGGGCGGAATCTGCAGCTGTCACTCCAAAGGTTTACCTCCATTATCACATCCAGCCGGAGCTTGGAAAAGAAGTGGTCGCTCTCTAGAAATACAGGTCGGTCACATAAGAGCACTCTTTTACTTATTTTTTATGTTTTATTTTTCAGTAGCAACATGTCTAGGATGTAGCCTATGTTCTGTAGGTAAAAGAAAAGAAAGAAAAAAGTGAGCAAGAAAGAAAGATGCCTGTGAGCTGCAGCTTACCCATTGTTCTCTCTCTCTTTGCCTTTTTCTTATTATGCAAATGTGTACATTTCAAGGCTGGCATAATAAAGACAGGATTTTTTTCCCGTTCTCAGCGGTCGGATTTGATTTAGTGCGTCTTCTCAGGCTGTTGTTTTTTTTAAAAGTAGACCAGGCGATAAAAAATCTTCTGAGATAAAGAAAGCGCAAAACAAAGTTATCAAGTTGTGGTAGCCTACTTGTTAGACATTAAGACGTTATTGTGGATATCGTTTTCTTTGGCATGTGAGGACGACATTTTCAAATGCTCGTGAACAAAAAGGGCAGAGCAGCTGAGAGAAGCATCGGTGGGTGGGTTGAAATGGGGGATGGAGACCCCTCTACAGCTTTTGTTCGAGGCCAGTGTATAGTGTAATTCCCATGCCTAGGCCTATACCCTACACTATAATACAGAATAGTCAGTGTTTGCTGCCAATCTAGCCCAGTCCGTTATCTTTGACATTGAGAAGCTGCTGGTGAGGAATCCCCATCCTTTGTTACCGGCCGGCACATGCTGCCTTACCTTTACGTGTCTCTTTTATCTTCCTAATATGTGTGTGTGTAAAGCTTTGTGTCTGCTGTACATTTGACTTTCTTATTTACTCAGAAATTGGTTTTAAAAAATGTCAGTGCAATCCAAATCCACAATGATTTGCTGTCTAAATATTAGGTTTTCTCTTTAAACTCCTACATTTTTGCTTTTGTCTGATTTGGAGACCGGAGATAGCCTACAAAGAGGGTTTTGGCGAAAAATAGGCAAAGAAATCAACTAAATAAAAAATAAAGTAGAATTACTTAGAAGTAGTCCCAAAAAGAGAATTAGGCTAGTGTCGCTGTAAAATAAGATAAAATGACTTATATGTATTACTGGACAGTTGATTAAACTGCAAACTGGTGTAAGGGATGTGCAGCCTATCCCATCATGGCGCATCCTGTCTTGATTGCTCCATTGTAGCACTATGGACAGTTCCCAGATTGTTCGTACCCTATACCCACATGCTGCCCTGCAGGGTAAAAATCCTTCTTGGGGCATTTGGGAATAGAAAAGAAAAAGCAACCTATGTTGTATAATAGTTCCAGCTTCCTTTGGAATAGCATGTGTCAAACCGAAATAGGCTTATCAAATCATCAGACTATGGCATTTAAAATGAATGTAATATAAACCTGTGCTCTCTATTCTGCAGAACCATGCCTTTTAAAGGCTCTCTTATATTCAGACAGGTTGATTTGCTTAGGGTCAGCTGAAACACAGTCAGCAAGATAAAGCTGAACTTCCAGTTCTCTATTCTGACACTGAAAGGAAGTCCCATTCTGTGGCAATCACAAACTCTTCCTCTACTGCCGCAGCAGTGTTGTGACATTAACACAAAGACCCACATATCTGTGGTACACGTTTGCTCCATTCTCTGAATATGTCTATTGGATTATTGTGGTTTTACACTGATCTGCGGTTCATACAGAAAATCCAGTTTTGTCATTTATATCTCATATGTGAATGTAACTGCAGGCTCTGGATTTCCTCAGTCTACGTGTCTTGTGAGACTCACTATACTACATAGTTTGTAGCTTTTCATGCTGAGAGAGGAATAGTTGTACATCTAAATCATAGATGTTCAACTCAGTCGTGGGCTCATTTGGCACTGAGCCTTACCCAACATTCCTGAAAGGGTAGAGAGTCTGCGGAGTTGTCTGATCTCAGTAAGGTTCCCATGCATTTAGATTTGTTTTCTAGCCAACTGTGTTTGGCAGAGAGCAGTTTCTTAATTGAAGTTCTAGTTCACTTCTAGACAATAGACATCTCTCCATTCTCCTTTCTAACAGAACACTGCTTTACATTTGAAGGAACTATGTCAAACCCACACTGCATTTTAGAAAGTTTGACAAAACACATTCCTAATGTTCACATGTGATATATACATTTTAATAACAACCTATAGCACTGTTGCCTCACAACAAGAAGATCCTGAGTTTGAACCCAGCCAGATGTGGCCTTCTAGTGAGGAGTTTGCATGTTCTTGTGTTGGCATGGGTACAATTCAGGTGAATTGGAAACTCCCTGTATATATATTCCTGAACAATGGAGTTGTTTTAAACATTCATAATTAAAGAGACAGACCAAGTTAAACAATGTTTTATATCATATCTTATATTAAAAGACACCTTCATCCACTTGTTCCTAGGAGACACCATGGGAGGCAAACTGAGCAAGAAGAGGAAGGGATATGATGTGAGTGACCCCAAAGAGATGAAGGATGAGATCGCAGCAACAGCTGCAGGTGCAGTGGAGTCTGCTAAAGTGGTGGCTGTAGCCCCACCCACAAAAGCTGAGTTGACAGCTGAGGCAGACAATGTGGTAGAAGAAGCTGTGGGCTCAGCTGTGGCAGGAGTAACTGAAGCTGTAAAAGCTCCAGAAGAGCCCAAATCGGAACCTCCAGAGGAACTAGCTCCTGCAGCTCCAGAGGAACCAGCTCCTGCAGCTCAGGAGGAACCATCTCCTGCAGCTCCAGAGGAACCAGCTCCTGTAGCTCCAGAGGAGGCAGCTCCAGTAGAGGAACCAGTTGCAGCAGCAGAGGAGGCACCTCCAGTAACAGAGGTACCTGCTCCAGCAGCAGAGGAGTCAGCCCCAGTAGTAGAGGAACAAGTTCCATTAGTAGAGGTACCTGCGCCAGTAGTAGAGGAGCAAGCTCCAGTAGTAAAGGAACAAGCCCCAGTAGTAGAGGTACCTGCTCCAGTAGTAGAGGAACAAGCCCCATTAGTAGAGGAACAAGTTCCAGTAGTAGAGGTACCTGTGCCAGTAGTAGAGGAGCAAGCTCCAATAGTAGAGGTACCTGCTCCAGTAGTAGAGGAGCAAGCTCCAGTAGTAGAGGTACCTGCTCCAGTAGTAGAGGAACAAGCTCCAGTAGAGCTACCAGAGGTTACAGCAGCATCAGAGGAAGCTGTGCCAAGTGAGTGTGCAGCTGCACCTGAAGAGCTCCCTGTAGAAGAACCTGTTGCAGCTGCAGAATGTGTGCCAGAGCCAGAGGTTGTTCCGGCAAGCACAGAGGAAGCACCCAAGGACCAAGAGCCAGAGCCCATCCCAGAGACTGTTACTGAGCCAGAAGCCACAGTGGAGGAGACAGTGGTGCCTGTGGCTGTTCTTGAACACAAACCAGTGGCTGAGTCAGTTGCGAAGCCAGTGCTGGAGCAAGCCCCAGAACAAGAGCAAACCCTCGAGCCAGAGCAAGAACCAGAACCAGAGCCAGAACCCGAACCAGAGAAAGCACCAGAGCCAGAGCTTGAACAATCACCAGAGCCAGAACCAGAGCAAGTACTAGAGCCAGAGCCTGAGAAAGAGGCTGTTGTGGTGGAATCTGCAGCAGAGGGACAAGTAGAAAATGTTGAGCCAGAACCAATTGTAGCCACATCTAACATTACTGAACTTGAGACCATGGGAGCAGAAGTAGAAGTACCTGAGGTCTTGGAGACTGCAGCAGAGGAGGTCCCAACTGAATATCAGCCTGTAGAAGAGGAATCTGTTGCAACAGAAGCCTCCAACACTGAGGCGGCAGCTGAGCCAGTCCCTGAGATTGTCATCTCAGAGTCTGTTTCTGCCACCGAAATTACAGCTGAGTCTGAAGAGGTGGCTGAAGCCTCTGTGGAAGAGGTGCCTTGCCCAGAGCCTGAGGTAGAAAGCAAGATGGAAAATGGAAATTTAGAGAGCCCTTCTGTTACAGAGGATGTGGCAGAAGTAGATGCACTTCCAGCTGTGAATGGAGAGTGCACAGATTCTGCTGCCGCACAGACAGAGGAATGTGTTAATGGTAATGAAAAGCCAGAAGAGATGCCTATCAAGGAGCAGAGTGACTTTGAACTGAAAAAGGACGTGAACCTGAGTGGGGATGTCCAGGAAGTTCCCGATGCAGTCTCCGACATGGTGGAGGGTCTCAGCACTGAGGTCACCCAAGCAGTCTGAAAAGAAGCCATCTTTCAAATCAATGTGAATTCAATTTAATCCTCAGATTGTGCGAGAAAGCCATCAAGGTATCACACACAGCAATGCTTTCTGGAATGCCGCAATGTCTATCGTGGTAACTCAGGCAAAAGGATGTTTTCTTTTGAGTAACCAAAAATGAAATGCAACCACTTGAGAGAGACAGAGAGAGATAGAGAGAGAGAGGAAGTGAGATGGAAGTGCAGAGAGGAGACTTGAGTTTGGAATTTGAGGGTCAGTGCAGACAGAGTGAAATTGAACAGCAGAGCAAAAATACTGGACAGTAAAAAAGACATTAAGGAATTAAATGAATAAATCTGTGTTTGTGTGTGAGCCTGGTGAATATTACAAAGTGGTTTATTGGCCCAGCATTCATTATTAGTATGTTATCTGATTTAGAATGTCATTTATCCTTTCTATTACTATATGCAGAGACCTGACATAAATGTTTTGGCCTTTTATAATAATGGTACCTGTGAGGACTGTTCATTTCAAACTGATTGTTCGGAATAGATAATAAAAAGAGATTGTTATAGCCTACAGTGATCTTCTTTTCTTTCCATGCATTCTCTCGGCATCAAGTGTGTCTGAGGCACGAGTAAGACTTGTTGTACTTTACTCTAAGCTACGGATCAGACTCTTATTAGTGAATCAGTAAATCTTAATTCATTTTGAACCATAAAATCCAAAAATGAGTTTTTGTCACCATAGTTGCACGAGAACATCTAGGCTCTGTTAATATCAAACCACTTGTTGACATCTACTGCCACTACACCTCATATCAGCTCCAGTGGGTTAGAGTTTGACTGATTATTCATATCTACGAAGAGCAATGCCCTTTAGGTCACTGGCCACATTACAGATATTTTGGTTGGTGGAACATGGCTGCCTATTGTATGCAGCCTGCCTGTCACGATTGGGCAAACAAAAGGATTTCATTGTACCCAGAGAAATCAGTCCATTTTCCGAGGTTTTCTAATTTCCCATACCTGTTTTTCTCTCACATCACCATGACTATTGCTGAGGCTCCATGCCATAGCAGCATACCCTGCCAACATTTCACAGATCCATACCGGCAAGGGGAGCTGAAGGGGGGAGGGGCAGGAATGCTTGCAGGAGGCAGAAAAAAAAGGATGGGGGGGGGAGGGGTGTTCTGGGATGAAAGCAAGTGCTATGATGCTGCACAGAGGAAAAGAAGATATCAAAATAAGATACTCTGTCTTCTGGCTATAGACATTTTCAGACAATTTCACATACTGAAATTAGACAAGCAATGGTGATGAGTATAGTTAGGTAGGTAAGGTAATTGGCCGGGATAACATTCTTTTGACACCTACCTGATGCCTCCTTGTAGAATGCTGCCACGCCTGCTGCTCACACCAATGTCAGAGACTAGAGGGTCTTTGTCGTGCAGGTGCTAATGCACATACATTAACAAGAGGGAGTAAAATTATATCTGTGTTTCTCTGCATCTGTGTGTGTGTACATATATGGACAGTGGGGAGGTGGGTGAGTGCATGTGTGTGGGATGTGGAGGATGGGCCTTAGTAGAGTATGGTCATCCAACCTTGAAATAACTACTGGACCATGGATCAGAGCATAAGAGGAGATCTGTGATAACAGTAACCTCCCATAGAAGTAGCTCCATAATGGGCTCATCCACATACCAGCTCTCTCCGGTTTCTTAAAAAAATACTCCAGCACTGCACATTTATGAAAGGAATGTTGTGGAGAGGGTTTGGGAGCCGGGAGGATGAACTCGCTGGCATATTTTCATTTTTCTTGCTGAACAGTTTTGTCAAAATGACTTACTTTGTATACATGTGGGTTGCTGTCATTGGTCACTGGTTTGGAAACAATTTTATTGTAAAAACACATCAGTTCTACAGAGAGATGATATCTGAAGGTGCAGCACATGGTGAATTATTTTTTTCAAACAATGATGACAACACATAAGGCTTCAGTCAGACTTTACACACAATAATTTTATATAAGTGTTACTCTTTAATACAGTATATGCCATCTTTATCCAGCAACCACAGAAACTCTGTATTTACATTTTTTTAACTTTCAAATCGCTGATAGGTTAAACTCACAGGGGGTAGCACAGTAAAAAAAGGGAGACCCTTCAAATCAAGCAGAGTGGTAATTGTCGAAGCAGTAATGGTAGAAACTTCATGATGAAATATTAACGCTGTTTAAACCAAAGAAATTTGTTGCTACAGCTATTTATTCTTGCCAAAAAAGAAAGAAATATAGTCATTACTGAAGTCCTATATTGGAGGCTCATCATTTCCACATTTGCCTGTTTCACTTCCCCTCACTTTCTTTCCCCTTTATGTGTGTGTTAGTGTGGGAGAACAGGGTCCTTGTCTTTTGCATCTTGATTTAAACACTGCCTTAAAGTTGCATAGTTGTGAAAGGCCAGCTGCACTGCCTGGTTACCCTAACACTATGTGCTCTATATGCAAGCTCCTGCACAAAGCTCAGACTGTGTTCCAGCGTCTTTTTTCCCTGTGTGAAGACTAGCCTGCAGGCTTTAGCTATCCCCAACTGATGCCTCTGAGAAGCAAAAGGAAAAAGAAAACGTGAACTAAATCCAAAGGCTATATTATGAGGAAATTCATGAGGCACTGACCTACTCGGTCAAGTTTTCAAGTTTTTTTTGTTTTTCCCCCTTTTGGCCAGAGTATCGAATACACAGGTCTACAACATTGTCGATGACTTTTTAACAAACTCATCCATATACTATGGGTATGTTAATGGCTGATTCATTGTTAATGTGTAAGTGTTTGCATGATTGAGAGGTAGAGGGGGAAATTAACAAATTAACAAATTACAAACTTACACAATATCTTCTATGAATTAGACACAGCTCATTACTGATTATTTAAAGCCCTTAAAAACCTGGTATCAAAACTGAAGTATTTCTCTATTCCTGTTTCCAAAATTCTGAGTGTAAAATTTCTGCACTATATGGTGCCCTCAAAAGTAAAGTGATATGAAAAAACTAGTGTTTATGGCATGCATTCTACTTTCTCCCAATCCCACAATGCAATGCTCTACATTTCATAGATGAATAAATGACTGTTTTGCAACTCTACACACAAAATGATGAATAGTAAGTGTCCAAAATCTCAATTTACAGCTGACAGTAAACTGTTGAGTGTCTGTTATATAGGGAATAGGGAACGAATGAATGAGGGAGTGATTTCGAACACAGCCCACATGAAATATTCAAGTTAAAGTTCAAGAAAAAAACACCTTTAGTTATTAAGAGTTTAAGATTAAAAAACACTGCGTCATCAGGACAGTTGCCTGGCAACATAAGCAAAAACTACCCCACAGCTGTCATCAGATTTGGATGCAAAATTGCTGAATCCTGATTGGTGCACAGAAGTACATGCCATCACCTTTTTCCAACTAAGCCCCGCCCACTTCAAACCAGAAAAAACAAAAATCTCTCATGTGAAACAACCAAAACTGTTCTAACTTTGGCAGAAAATACTTTGTTCAGGCCTTTAAACCTTCTTAAGGCAATATTTAACCTGACTGTATTTACACGCCCTTCCCTTTCTAGAGGGCTGTTACATTAAGCGCCTCCAATGCCCTGTGTGCTTCTGGGAAGGAATCTTTTAGTTTCGTCTTGGTTATTACTGAGATAACAAACAGGGAGAATGTGAGTGTGCGAGGGAAGACTGCTCAGACAACTGAAATGCTTTCTGATATGAGAGATGCTCTTTCCCTCGCTCCCTCCACTCAGCTGGCTGAGTAAATAATAAGAGTCAGGTGGCCAAATTATAGCGACAGCTGATCACTATTTATTATTCAAGCAAGAGGGTGTCAGAGCAGAAATACAGACAGGAAAACACGCACAAAACATGGCCAAAAACAAACAACTCACTCTTCCCTTTTCACTTTGTCTCATCCCAGACACACACACACACACACACACACACACACACACACACACAGATGTTTAATGCTCTTACTATGATTATGTTCTCTAAACGGTTAGTCAGGAGAAGATGCACTAAGTAAATGACGTGCTGAAAGAGTAGGAGTGTTTTTATGGATTCATCTCCCATGATTTTTCTGTCTGGTTAAATCTCTCTCTCTCTCTCTCTCTCTCTCTCTCTCTCGCTCTCGCTCTCGCTCTCGCTCTTGGTGTCTGTGTTGCACACATTATCAGCATTAAGCCCACTGTCTCCTCTCCTTTCTCCCCTGGAACTCTAAATCTTTTTAGCACCTTTATCGCTCTCTTTCTCTCTTGTTCTGGCTGTGGTTCACCCTCCCACCCCCGAATCCAACCATCTGGACCATGTGCGCTGTCATTGTATCAGGGTGGGCTATTAGACAGAGCTCAGTGGTAGTAAGAATCAATATTGATCCATAGGGTTAGTCTAATGGATGCTGAGAGTAGCAGTGATTCCCCTTTGTCTGCTCAAGGATCCCATCCCCCTTGACTCCTCACACATGCGCGCACGCTCTCCCTCTCAACCACACACACACACACACACACACACACACACACACAAAGACACTGCTTTCTATTCTGTCTCACTCTGCTGATGCAGCTGCAGTGCTGAGTGAGCACTTTACTGCTGCCTATTTTGTGTGTGTGTGTGTGTTTGTGTGTGTAAGGGGTAAATGTGAACATTAGTATCTATGTAAACAGTATAGGTAAACATATAAGGGCCTGTGGATTCTCAGTGGTACCTATACATATTCATATATCTCATTACCAAGCATTCCAGGCTATTAAGACAAGAACAACCAGAAGATCTAGGGCCATACACACACACACACACACACACACACACACACACACACACACACACACACACACACACACCTAGTTCAGTGTCAACTAAAAGTAGCACAAAAACTTATTTAGGATTTGACATGACAAAATGAAGCAGGTAGCAGTGTGGATGTCATCTCAGTTTTCAGTTTGGCTCGACACCTGCTGAGATTTCCAGTGTATCAGCAACTATTCAATGTCACAGTGTTTGCTGGGTAGCACCAAAATGAAAGTTGAGACAGCATCCGCAACCACTGCACCCACCATTCTTTGAAGTTCAGACACAATAGACCTTTTTCACAGAACACATCTTGACCTGTCATAACAGGAAAAGCACAGGTGTTACTAATAATCGCCGGCTCTGCTCTATTCAAGTGTCTCATACATTAGTGACACTAAGGATTAAATTGAGATTTTGGACACTAAAGGGTTCACAAAAAAAACCTTTAATGGAAAAAATGTATACTAAAATTTGTACTGCTAAATTGTACTAATGATGCTTAAATACATGTATTTATAACATAGATAACATGAGAATCATGTGTTGTAAGTGCTCTTTTGAAACATCCTCACAGCAAAAGCAACAATTAAACTACATACAAAGTTATACGCTGAACACACACCTGTTATCTCAGCTTAGTCAACGAAAGAGAGGTTGCTTACGCATAAGCTCGCGCATAAGCACAGTGTGTGTTTTAGATTAGAGATGGAAACTCATTCTGTGTGCAGTCACCTTGATCAAGCCTCCGGGCCCTGCAAGTTCCAAGGAAACATGCAGAGAGAAGTTCATTTGTCTCTTTGATTTCTTTAGCCTTCCTCTAGTGTAAGGTACACTCCACTATGTTTGAAATGATACTGAAAGTTGTTTTTTTTCTTGACTCAAGCACTCACCTTAGCACTTTCCATTTCACATCGATGTAGGAGTAATGATACAACCAAACTCAGAAAGAACAGAGCACATTGTTCTTTATTTTACTTGAAGACTGATGGGGACCCTTCAGAAGGTTGGCAGAAACATTTGGAAGGGTGTTATATAAATGGCAAAATAAAGTTTACCAAAAAAATAAACATTTTAGAGGAGAAGGCTGACTACTACTTTTCTGTGAGCCAACAGGAGAAAGGAGGCAGACTTCCTTTATCAGTTTACAACAAAAACAAGCAGAATGATGATGAAAAGATGGTTATAAGATATAGGTTCTGTTTGCTTTTAGTGACAGCTGGAGTAACGGGAAATACATTTCATGTCACACAACCTACTGTTTCGTCATAAAAATTAAGACAGAAAGCACTTTTGGCTGTTCTATTTTTATTTTAAAAAACACGTACTAGTACAGTGTTTGTGTCCTTGTAATGCAATTCCAGTTGTAAATCGCTTCAGGCCCAGCCACCATGGCTGCAGAGGAGTGTCCAGTGGGGAGAGATGACCTTCACTGTGCCTCTGGTGACAGAGCTAAATCATAGCTGCTGCTTGTTTAAGACAGCCACTGTACACTGGCTGCATGGCCCTGGTGAATTATTTATACATGAAATAAAATGACCTCTGGCACGTTAAAGACAGCAGGGGGAGGGCAAGAACAAAACAGTAGGAGTCAAAGGTAGGGGGTTGGCAGAGAGAAAGTTGCAGAGACAAACAAGGGCTTTTTACTGTATGTTTGTACATACATGAGATTTAAAGTAGGGAGGGAAGACAGAAACGGATGGAGAGAAACTGATAGCTCAGCTCTCAGGAGGAGCCTGCTGGGGTTCATGTTTGAGGTATTTTCCCAACCTGTTGGAGCAACAACTCAGTCTCTTATTCTCTTTCTCCCTCTGCATGTTTGTGATGTCTGTCCTTGTAAGAACCAACATGACTTGACTTTTACGTCTGGAAAGTGGGGATGTTTTGGGAAACTCAGGACATTTTAGCCAGTCCTCACATCTTTGCAGGAATGTTTGAAGGTTAAGACTTAGTTTTAAGTTGAATTTTAAGATTAATTTCAGAATTGGGTCAGGCATGTGATGGTTGAGATTAGGGTTAGGGGCTAGGGAATGCATTATGTAAATGAGGATCCTCACAGGTATAGTACAAACATGTGTGTGTGTGTGTGTGTGTGTGTGTGTGTGTGTGTGCTTGTCTGCCTACTTACACGCAGAGAAGTCAACTTTGCTAACATCCATCTGAAAGCTATTCAAGCAGGATATTCTGTTATGCAACACACACACACACACACACACACACACACACACACACACACTCAAATACAGACCAGTCTTGCCTCCTGCAAGTATGCATTAGTGACTAATGTTGAATGTTAGTATTCAGTCAGTGCCAGTGCAGGAAGTTCACATAGCTCAGTAAAAAGTCAGGGTCAGGGTGATGTATGGTTGTGTGTTTGCCTTTGGCTCCAGATTCCTGTATTTGTGTCTCAAATGACTAGTCAGTCTTGACATTTTTATTATTTCACCTTGACCACGATCTTACCCTTACACCCCCCCAACTATGTGGTTTTAGTTTTTTGAACTGTAATTGCTATTCATAAACATTTTAAGAATAACTTGGGCGTCCTAGGGGTAAAGGCAGATTATGACATATATATATTATATACAGTGTCTCCAGTTCACATCTGACCGGAGACCTTTGTTAAATGTCATTCACCATCTCTCTCTCATCTCATTGTTCTGTCATACTGTCACTGTCCGATAAAGCCATTAAAAAACAAATTAAATAGTGTTGGTGGTTAACATTTTGCAGATCTGAGCAATATAAGAGTTTTGCTTGATACAGCAAAGGGAAATACAATCCAGGTAGCATTACATTTACCCAAAATTAAAACATTTCAGATGAATGTAATTCATATGCTCTGTGAGTTACAGTGGGATGGACTGGGACTCACACACATATGCACACAAATGTTAGTGGGTTGAAAAAATAAAAATAAGTTTTAGGTGTTTCTTAAGTGCAAATGCACCAACCCCAACGCACTCTCTCTTTGGTCTCTCTCCATACACCCCATTTCATTCACACTCCAGTAAAGACTATAGTATATTAGACACTGATGATCGTTCTGTGGCATGTAAATGTGAAAAGTGCTTTTCTTAGCAGCGAACTGGAAAGACCAGCTTAAAGCATCTGTCGCCTACAGTCCAGCTGCTACAGGCACATGGGCAGCAGTCACGGACCTGCATGAACATACCAGATGGTCTTAAAGTATGGTTACAAAATCCTGTAGGTTTGTTTGATTTATTTGACTAATTCTCTTCACATTTTTGGCAAAATCTCACAAAAGCAGTTCACATAATTGCACAACAGTGTGTTTTACCACACTGGTTGAAAAGTGCCAGCACTTCATAAAAGCTGGAGAGAACGGCTCCATAAATGCATTCCAGAAAAATTAGAGCTTAATTGGCAAAAAAAAAAGTATGACTCAATATCTCTCAAACTGAATACATGCAACAAACTAGTATATTGTTTTACATCAGCTCTAGAATGTTCTTTGCGTTCCTTTTGTCTGAGCCTGTCAACATTTGTTTAACTGTGGAGGACTCTAAAGTGCTGTGGCAGATCGTCATCCCAGTTTTTCAAGTCCGGTTATGTCAACAAAGAGGAGTAGGAGAAACAAAAAGAGAGAAAGTGGAATTTTTTCTATTCGAATTAGTAACAAATAAGCATTTACAACCCATTAAAACCATTAACAGTTTCTGCATTTTGGGGAATTACATTTTTTCCCATCATAACCATAAACTAGAACATTTCAGGCATTTTGGTCTTATACACAATGATCATTTGTAAAATAATACTAGCTCTCCTATCCAGCAAGGCGCCATATGAATGATACTGAGTTAAGGCCCACAGATGACCACATATACCATTAATTGGCTTTTTGATTGGTTAATGATGAGCATTCTGTGAGGGGCTCATTTTGTATACAAGACAAAATTCCATCTATGTTTTCAGAATGAGGCAGGCAGGACTCCCTCTAGTTTGGATACACAGCAGATACACACACAAACACACCCCACCCCCAACACACACAACCAAATTGAGTTCATAGTCTTTTTTGCCTCACATTCCTTGGTATAGTTATTATTCAACGTTTTAGATATTAAATTGTGTGTGCACTCAGACATATTGTATAAAACGCTTATAAAAGCATTTTCTGGTGCCTGCTTTTGTGCACGTGTCCATGAATGAGAAACTGAAGTGAAGGCGGTGGACAAAAGGACTGAGATGGAAAGTGTTGGTTAGAGGAAGGTGGGAGGCCGGTCTTATTGTATTAGAGTGACAAGGACTTCACACTGGCCCCTCCTTCAGATGCACTTACAGAGAATCACTGGGCGAGTGCCGGGACCTCCTTCTGTCGCTGACCCTCTGCACGCCTCATTAAATCCCTTAACTTTGTCATAGATTCATCTCACCACACACACACACACATACACACACACACACACACACACATATAATACACACAGTGCCCTGTGCCTCCACCCGCCATGATGCCCCTGGCCCACGGCATTGCCATATGTCCACCATACAGACGCTGGCAGCTCCTCACTGCTTTGTACTCTCTGCACACACACTTCAACCTACTGCAATGTGTGAGAAAGACCCTGCAGACTGACTGGCAGGCAACAACAAAACACCCAAGGCTTTTGTAAAAGCTGGTGATTCACTTGATCCCACTGTTACTTTACAGAAATATTACTCAAATAGGTATAGAAATAATCCAGCACAATCGAATATTATACTATTGTCCACTGAAAACCTTCTAGGTTTCATGTCAGTTTTGGCAATTTTCACTTTTTCCGCTTAAGTTAATGGATTACATATTTTCTTTTGGTTGTGACATCGCTGAAAGCTCTTAGTTTCAGGGCAGTGATTGTTGCAAATGAAACCTTTATAAAGAATTGTACGGTGAACAAGATAACAACAATAACAACTTTTATAAGAGAGAGACAGATTTTACCTGACAGCACCAAGATTTGTGCTGTGGAAAGTATTTATAAAGTAGTAAAATTGTAATTGTAATCTACATCACATTTCACCCTCTAAAAGATGAGCTCACTTGTCACAATGCCTCTCACCTTTGTTTTACATAGAGAGAAATCAATAAACTGCCATATGCGGATTATAAATGCTTGACAAGCCTTTAGTCTTGCTCTAAGGTATAACCCTCTGCGTGCCACTGAACCAGTTCTACTGCCCTCTAATGTTACGTGTTAAAACTTACGTGCAAGTTACACAAAGTGAGAATCACTGCGGTTACTGGGTGCAGCAGGTAATCATTTGACAGTGTTGATTTTCTATCATCTAGGACAGGTCATGGCAACCATTGACAAGTCCAGTAATGTATATTCTTGTCACTCAGGATCTTTTTTTTTTTTTTTTACAATAACTTCATTCTACTTTAAACCCTGTGATCAGTTCAGGGTTAATGGTTAGATAGTCTTTTTCACAGAGATGAGAAGTGACAAGTTGGCTGTGAACATTTTGACAGCGCCATCCCATAAACAGTGATAAGAACAACATACTGATAGTGGAAGTAGGAAAATTAGAGGAGATTTTTGAGGTAGAAAGGATAGATGTACACAAAGAGAGACGATAGGACGAAGGGCAGGAAGTAGCCAGGCAAAGCAGGTCAGGACCCGTCATCACTCTAAACTATTACTGACATTCAGAGGCAACGAAGGAACAGCTTCCCTGGCACTGCTTAGCAAGAAAGCCAACTCAGCTGATGCTCAAGGGAAGGCAGAGAGGGAGTGTGGTGGGAGGACTGTGTGTGTTTGGGTGTGTGTATGTGTCTATGCATGCGTGTAACTCTAAAGAGGTAACCTCCCAGAAAGGTTCCCAATAAGTTTCTGTCCAAAAAAATAACAATGAGTTATCCTTCATAACTTTGCTGTGCAGCTTCAAGTACAAGCTGCTGACTTTCCCATGACCCCTACTGCATTGCTTATTGAACACGGAGGCTTAAGGAGGAGGATAAGATTACACGTGTGCATGTGCAAAAGAAGTGGGCATGCAGCATTACCCACAGCATACATACATTGGATGTATACACTGTATAAGTTCACACTAATATGAGATTATAGGTAATTAACCTTCTTAACTGTTACAATCTTATTGTAGAAAACTCTACAAACAGTGTTCTATTATTCAGGGCAGTGGACGCAGCCTGCTGCAGAACGTGGAATGTAAAACACTCCTTTGAGATGAGACGTCCTGTGTTTCTCTTCAAAGCGTGCCTGTATGAGGGGAAGGGGTGAGGGGGTGAGGAGGCTTGTAGTGGGAGAGAGAGGGCAGGCAGAGATTGTAGAGAGCAGGGGTGGAAAGAGGTGAATAGAGAGCTCAAGTGGTACTGTCACTTGATCATTTCTTGTGTTGAAAAAACAAAATTGGCTCTTTTGAGGACTACTGTGAGATAGCCACATATGGTCACTATGAAAGGGCCTATGTGGCATCCTTATCATAATCACTGTAAAGGAATAGTTTGACTATTTTGAGAAATACACTTATTCACGTTCTTGCCGCGTGTTAGATGAGAAATTGACACCACTTTCATGGCTGTACGGTAATTATGAAGCTACGTCAAGCAGCCTAGCCTGGCTCTGTCAAGAGGTAACAAAATCTGCCTACCAGCACCTGGAAAATAGGTAATAATAAGTCATTTCACAGGAAATGAACACAGCAAGTATAGCAGGCCAAAAGATGAAGCAGAAAGCCTGCTCTTAAAACTGTGATGGATGTTATGTCAAAGCCTGTTTCCCCATCAATTTGTGTTTCCCCTTATCTTAACCTGACTCCAACCTTACTCTAACCCCAACCAGTTATCTCCGCAATGCCTAACCATAACCTAACCTATGCCCTAACCACAACCGCAGAGGGCAGTGATGCAAGACACACAAGACACAACACAACGGACAGTTTATAATAATTTTACCATTTGTTGTTGCTCGTTTGGTCTTCCAAATAAGTTTGACTGACCTGTGGGTTTGTTTCCAACCTATATGATCATCTGACTCTGCCATATGATTTCCTCTCAGCATTGTCGTTGTGTTTCAAGTAGGAATGACGGAAAAACCTACAAAAACAGGATCCAAATTGTAGTAAACCAGAATTATCCTTTAAAGGAATAGTTTGACAGTTTGGGAAATTTGTTTTCTTGCAAAGAGTTCGAGGAGAAGATTGATATCACGCTTAAACTTGTACGGTAAAAACAGCTAGCCTGACTCTGTCTGAAACTAATAAAATCCACAGAACCAGATCCTCTAAAGCTCACAAATGAACACATTTTATCTTATTTGTTTAATTTGAAGAAAAACCGAAGTGTAAAAAAACAAAAGTTGCATTTTTGAACGGACAATATATACTGGACTGTTTCTTGGCCAGGAGCAGTAACTTCCCAAAATAGTTCCCCAAATGTCCCCAAACTATTACTTTTGAAAATAGGGTATTTCAGACTGTTCTAAAATGATATTTACACATGGTAAGTTATTTTTCAACCATGAGAGTGTAGGAGAAAGAGATGTCAGGGAGACGGAGAGGCCGTGGAAACAAGGTAACTGTTACATCAGCATCTCAGATTCACTTGTCAACATGTGCGTGTGTTTGTGTGTTTGCAACTCTGTATCGGATGTTTTCCTGTGTGACACATTCCTCCGTGTTTACAGAGATTGTTTTGGCTGAATAGAACTGAATTGGTGTGTGTGCTTGTGTGTGTCTGCATTAGATAATATTCTTACAGCCACAGACATCTTCCCCAGCGCTCTGCCAGGCCTCAGTCTCCCAACATGGCAACGCAACTCTCTACTTGAATCTGATTGCACCACACACCCCCTGCTGTCTAATGAGAGGATTAGACACGACATATTTGTTACAATCCCCTGTTGAAGTTACCCCCTCCTCTCCCTCTCCCTGTCTCCTCCTCAGACACACTGCTGCGTTTATGGGTCTCTGTGGTTTAATAGCGTATCTTCTGGCCTGCTGACATATGCAAAGCACAAACATTCACGCACGCGCAAATACAACCTCTAAACGCCTACATACACCCACACATGTGGGCACATAAACTCATGTATACACACACACACACACACACAAACCTAGGCTACACACAGCAGAGAGGATATTTATGCTCAAAGTGTTTTGGTTTTAAAAGCCTATAGTGCAGTAAATGGAGGGGCCTCTGTTTCCCTCATACAAGCTGATTGTTCTCTATAGTCTGATATGAATGTGCACGTGACTTTGTGTGGCGAGCAGAGAAGGATCTGAGGATGATCAGCGCCATCCTCCCAGTTTGTCGATAAAAGATATGAAGCTGAATCAGACCTGCCAGTATAATTACAGGCAGGAATCTGAAGAATGCTGTGATCTGAACTGAGCCTGACACCATGTATAGGGCCCCATGCAGCTGATTTACTCACTCCCAGTGAGTGTGTGTGCGTGTGTGTGTGTGTGTGAGAGAGAGATTTTGACCTTGGTGTTACGGGTGCCATTTGTTATTAATGACACCTTTTTCCACAGTGTTCCGAGCATCCTGTATCATATAATACACATTGGTAGATCACTAACTTTGCCTAACATTAGCTGATTTCTGGAGACTGATCCTGTAGTGGTGGAGTTGCATCACTCTAACATACGTTCATAACCCACTTTCTCCATGCCCACAAGCTCCAATTTGCGTATTGCATGTGTTTCTGAGGTTTACCATATACAGCCTGGAGTGTTCTGTGCTGTCCTTCATCCAGAACAGAGAGAGGCCATGTCACTTATCTGAGGAATTCACCCTGAACATCTCTTCTTCATAAACACTCATACCCTGTGGAGCACATCCCTCTCTCTTTCTTTCACACACACACACCCCTCTGGATCAACATGGTGTGCTACCAGTTTGGTTTGGAAACCAAAACTTATACAAGAGGACATATAACTAAAACAATATCCATCATGCAAATCCTACAAAGTCCACAAACACCACTTGGATCTTCCACAAACTGCCCACATTGCTGACATAGTTCTCTGTCTTCGTGTTTTCAATGTCGTGGCTTCACCAAACAGGTGGTCCTCATTAATGCCTGTCTCGAAAAATTAGCTGAGACGAAGAGTAACACATACAAGCGTCTCTCATGATGTGTTTGTGTGGTTCATTGTGTTGGTGGAGTTTTTTTGCTCTACTTTCAAGAGAAAGTGCCACATCTCTACTTCTGTTGTTGACTCACAGGAACTGACGACAGGCTATTGAGGTGAGGAGATGATTTGTCTCTAACTCACTAAAGTAGATCTGTATCTGACAAAAGCATAAAACATACGTGGCGGCACAGAGAAAGGTTGTGTTTTACTCAAGAATGTAATTCCAGCCGCCTTGTTTCCGACTGATCTCAGCGATGAGGAGAATGTCAGAGCACGGCGACAGAGATAAGAATGGCACCTGGAGAATATACTCTAGAGCACGTTCATGTACTTTTGAAGTAAATGATATGCTAGAAATGAGCAAACATACTCTCAAACACAGCTACTGTTACAGACCTTTCTACACAGCCCTGTTAAAGATAAATAGATAGGAAGACATGAGCATCATGCTGGACGTCTAAAATGTAAATAAATGTGAATTCTTGTGTACTTGGACCAGGAAGTTGGGAAGACCGCAGATTAATCATTCAAATATACTGTGTTATGTGGCTGCCTGTGTGTGTCATCTACTGTTTCTGTAAGTGTGTACAGTATGTGCACTGTGTCCGATGGTGTGTGTTGCAATCACCGATGTGTGTGTGTGCCTGTAAGTGTGCATTTTAGGAGTGTAATGTGACACCCATGTCTCGCTAGGGGTGGGGGGGGGCTGAATCTCTGACCCCATCTGGAGATGCCGACTTCCAGACTCTCCAAAGGCCCAGCTGCTAATGGAACATGAGTCCAGATGAATAGATGGTAGATGTGTACAGACAATAAGCCAATTAATCCCACCGCCTCCACCAACTTCACCCCAAATAAAACCCTACACAATCAGAGAAGATGGCTAACCAAAGTGTGTGTAAGGAGGTGTATGACACTAAAAGATAATCCTGAATCAAGGTTTAGGGCATAATGCAGTTGAAATTTGATGTAATTAGACCTTTTTCACAGCAGCCACAGTGCTAATAACATTAACAATGGTTCTGTTCCAAGTGTCCCAGTAAGCCGTGACAGTGTGACAGTGAGCTAGCATGAACAATAGCATGTTGACAGGAGCCAACCTCAAAAGCATTGTTTTCTGACTCTGTCCTGTTCGGACTCATTCAAAATACCAGCGCACTCTGCCAAGACCATACAGTCACCTTACATCATTGTTATCTCACATGGCCCGCATGTCAGATATTTTGTACAGTTGCCTATTTGACACGCACAGGTGCACATCGCACAAACACACACACAACCACACATGTTTAAGTTAGTTATGTGGAAGTATATATACAGTATATATATATATATTTATATATATACAGTATATATATATATTTATATATATACAGTATATATATATATTTATATATATATATATATATATATATCAGGATGTTTTACCTTTTGTCCCAGCTTTCTGCATTGTCTGTTTTGTGCTTTTATTTTGTATATCCATCAAACGTTGATCACAAACAGACACCTACTGTACATTGTCTGACAATGCCTATTTAGATGACTGTCGGTCACAAAGTACGAGTTGTTTTCTCAGCTTCACTTGACTCACAATCAACAAAGTCTTCAAAAAGCAGACTATTTAGATGACGATAAGACGAGATACCTGGAATTAATTACACAGTGTACAGATTTACAACTTTCTGTGTCATTACTGATATCTCCACAAAGAGTTTTTTTGTCAACAATTTCACTTTAAATGATCTGAGCCCACTGTAAGCTGCGAGGTTGTTTTGCTAGGCTGAGAAAGCAGCACGGATATACCCCTTCTGAGTCTCTCTTCCCTTCTTGCTTTTATGTGTGCATGTGTATTGCATTGTCTACATTGTATACTGTATTTAAACAGAATTTAACCGAGAGAGAAGTGGATTGGTCTTTAAATACCTTCCATTTTTGGCGGAGGTCATGTTTATATCTCCTCCTCATGTCAGTGGATTGCATACCAACTGTCCTGTGCGTCCGTGTGTTACATGAACTCATTAACAATGCATCTGGAAAGCATATAACCATTAAGGCCTGGCAGCCGGGACCGCTCCACCCTCACAGACTCTGGCTGGCTTAAACTGCACTGCTGTTAAGTGTACAGCACACATCACATAGCCTATAGATCACTTGTAACAAGCTGAAGAGTACATTACAGTGAAACATATCATTGTTTATCAATTGCACATGTACAGTGGCACTAATTTATTATTTCTAAATACTAATCCAGTACTTAAATCTTCTCTCACTCAGGCAAATAATTTGTACGTTTTATCATTTGTATGGTTTTACTGTAGATGGTTTTATAGTCGTAAGTATTGTCCTTTACAACTGTTGTTGTTGCATTGTTCATGTCTTTCCTTCATCTCCACAGGGGTCTGTAGGTATGGATTCCTCAGTCACAGCTGTTTGTAGGAAGAATGGAGAGGCCCTCAGCATTCCCCTGAGAGGTTTAAAGTATGCCGGCCTCCTGCAGTCTCCCAGCAAACACACTGAATACTCCACTCTGCTCTGGCGGGCCGGTTTTAATTCAGCCTGGGCCTCATGAGGAGGTGAACTAGTTGGACCCCAGCCAGATAAATGGCTCAAACTATAACAGCCATGAGCCATCAGAAGACATCATCCTCAACCTCCACATGCCTTTGCCTCTCACTGCCTTCAGTCCTCTCTCAGACACTGTTCATAATGTGATTGTAAAATGCAACCTTTTATCTAGTCACAGGGTGTGACAACAGGACACACAACCCTCGTCCTTGTGGGAGATCACCAATCTGCCACTTTTATTGTGCAGTTTCCTTTATTTCCCTAAGCTGACTCATCCAGTCCCCTCCCCCCTTTTCTCCCTTTATTGCTGGAAGCGTTCAGTGAGAATCATTGTTGGCAGTGTGGCCCTTCTGCAGGCTGTGCGTCTGATTTACAGATTGATTTTAGTATTAACGACCAGCCCCTCCTCCCAACTCCCCCAAACACACACACACACACACACACACACACACACACACACACACACACACCAGTGGGCACACACACGTATCCATTGTCGGGGGTTCTCCTGTGGCTTTAAGATAAAGCAGTTACAAGCTGAGGCTGGAAGCTGAGGTCTTGATAATGTATGGATGCAACAAAGGAGGCAGAGTACAGATGTGTGCTTGGACAGGTGGAAAAGGTGAATTTCTAAAGTAAATATAGACATCATTATGTAGAGATGTCACCTGTTTTAAGGCTAAAATCATTCTTACAATGGCATACTTAGTTGAAAAATCAGTGAGTCGGTTTGGTTGTATTATAATGATGTAATGATTTTTCTTGTAAGACAAAGGGCTGCTGTCACTGACATGAATTAAATGTCTTTACATTTTAATTAGATAGTTAAAAAAACAATAATAATGTCTGCATGCATGAGCAATGAGCACAGTTACATTAAAGAAACACCATATCTGCTAATTCACTTTTGATCATTTCAATTGATTAAGCAACAATGGGCCCTCCTGGAGGATTAGAGAAGGAGCAAAGATTTTTTGCATTTATTTAATTTTAATCACAACATTATTTTTGTGCATCTTTACATTCATACATTTGTACAGCTATACACCATATCAATCTATGTATGTATTATTTGTGGTGTTTTGTATTTTGCACTTGATACAGCATAACAAACTGCACTTCTGCGTTCTTTAATTCTATTTATTTTCTCTTTTACCTTTTAAAAATTATGTTAATAATCATTTTTACAATGTCTTCTTTATAAAAAATGAAGTGTACCATTTGCTTTAAATACTATACTTTGTTTAGCATATGAACACAATGGGCTCTGTACCAACAATGGTTGTGTCAGGAATAAAAAGGTCTCCTTGGTCTGTTTGTTTCCACGTTATCTCTTGTCAGTAACCATCCTTACAAGAGTGTGGGTGTTAGGTTACAGGGAGACACACCAGCTACTGTCAGTATGAAGCAGATACAGTGAAACAACTGAAGCAATCCTGGTGTGTTTAAAATGGTCAGCACTGAATTGTATATGTTAGGACATGTTGACACAGCTGTATACAAATTGGCAGGACACACATTAATCACAATTTGTGACTGTGACCTCGTGACCCCTCTGCAGAGTGCTGAAGTCTCATAGTTGGAGAGAACCACAGAGGGAGTAGATGTTGAATAGTATAAAAGTAGTTAACCAAATGATGTTTGGGAGTATGAAAGGGCCATGAACTGCTATAGGTCAGGTGATTGCCAACACACAGTCTTAGAACAATGAAACTTCTCAGTATGAGAGACAAAATTCTTCCCTCATAGATGTCTCATGCAACTAAGGGATAAAATGACCAGCAACACACATCAAATAATGTACATGTTTAGTTTTCTTTAAAGGAAACCCTACTCCCTCCGTGTTGGCTTTATTTAAGAGGTGGACACACAGACAGGACTGGGAGAAAGAAACAGAGCTAATGGTTGGCAGGGGGGAGGCATAGATTTGAACTACTTTCTATCTCTGATGACCTTATGTACAGTATTTGACTGAGCTTAAGCTTTTTTTCCAGTCAGTAGTTAGTGGGTTGCATCTCTGACTTTACCTAAAGGAAAACTGTCTGGTTTGGCCTAATAAAGCTGGCACTGGCCCTTCGTGATAATCTTAAGAGGCAGTGGGTGGATGGACGGACACATGATAATCTTTTAGGCAGTGGACGAAATCCTCATTTAGGAAATGGCCAGAGTACTTCTTGGCAACCTGATCTATCCTTCTCAGACGGAGGAAGACGGAGGGTGTGTGTGTGTGTGTGTGTGTGTGTGTGTGTGTGTGTGTGTGTGTGTGTGAGAATGTGAGACAGATCGCTGCATGGGGAGAGCTCAGGGGGGGTGGATGGAGTCTTACAAGGAAAAGATCTGCTGAGGGCAAATTTCCATTCTGCCAAAGTCTGAGAAAAAAAAAAAGAAGAAAAACTTCACCCTACCCAACGGTTACATCACAGTGACCCTCAAAACATAGCTCTCTAACAGGGCTGCATATTAGATCATACTCATTACAAAGACCAGTGTATTCTACGTTTCAAGGCATCTCAGACAGAACTAATGAGAAACATGTTGGTTAATAATTAACATTATAGGTTTTCTGTTAACATCCTGCAGCTGATTACATCCAACACAGTCAGTGTCCAATGGTCAGCATTTAGGAATTAGTCAATGAACAGGTATGTGGAATAAACTTGGAACTACATGTTGACCTGTGAATAGTAAAACATGCAGGAGTGCCCTCTAGTGTTGGATAAAAATAATGTCATCAACTCCCAACAAAACTCAACCTGGGTTGCATGTGAATCCTGCCGGGGGGGGCGCAAGTCACATTACGGCCTCATAAGAAGCTCACGTTTGTCATCCAACATTTATTCAGGCTAAATAACTGTGTAATCCTTGTTTCGACTATTAAACAAGTCAACAAGTCTGGGTCGCTTAACTCCAAGTGTTTACCAGACTGTATTTGAACAGAGGTTAAGCACAAGCCCAAAAGTTGGCAGACGAGCTGGGGACAAATCATTTTTGCACACTGCAAAACATGTGTGCTAAATGTGTGTCAACTTACACCTCTAACATAAAAATAAACAAATCCAGGTAAAATATTGAATGCTTTTTTATAGCAATACATGAGAGTTCAACACTACAAACAAGATGCTCTTTTTTTCCCCATTTTAACCAAACATCTTCCACTTTGTTCCAAACATAATACCCTACAATAAAGGACCAGTTGTGACTAAAGTATACAAAGTGCTGCTACATTGTAATATGTCATCCATAAATGTGGAGTTTCACAGATGAAAATACAACACGAAGGTTTGAATTGGCTAGTTTCTTTTCCAGCTTTGTTTAATGTCAGCCACAATAAAAAAAAAAATAAAAAAAAAAGGTCATTTGAAGAAATCCTCTGTGGGTGCCATGCTGATTTCTTCCCCTTCAAGAACTTTAAAGAAGGCGGCAAGGCCCTATGGTCGACAGAGCCGTTAGTCTAAAGAGTCCTGACCTTTGATCTTCTGCATGAGAAGCATTTTTAGGTTTAAGTGCACACATTTGGGCAGTTATCCCGTTCCATTGTGACAAAAATGCAATCTTTTCTTCCTTCTTTCAAAAGACAGATGTGCAGTTTACGGTTTAGATTTTGTAAAGCAAATTGTTAAATGCCTTTTTTGATCTTGCCCTATTTTCTCTGATTATTTCTGTACGCAAACTCAGGACCAGTAACTGTATTCACAACTGTAAGGTAGCGGAGGTCTGTGACATCGCATTGTAAATGAAAGCGTTGTTGAAGGGCACAAACTGGTGGCTGATGATCTTGATGGCCTCTTGAGCAGCAGATCCTAAAGGAACACATTGAAAAAGAACAAATAAACATCTTGGATTTATCAACACTGTATAGGTGGAATATGCAAAGAGTGCTAAAATATTACCTCCCAAAAATGCAGCAACTGTGTGTGGCTCTGCTGCACCATATCGACAGCTACAGGTTAAGAAAAAGGGTGAAAAAGTTCATATTAGGCACAGTCTTTAACAGTCACTCCAATGAGTGAATCCAGAAGTGACCAAGACTTACAACTCATGGATGTAATCGTCTTTGATGTTGACGTTGAGGCTGTACTCCTGCAGTAGGCTGTTCACACAGAGCTTCAGTTTGCTGATGTCGTCCTCCACCTGGTAGTTATAAACTCCTGGTGAAGACAAAAGACAAAAAAAAGAAAAAGAAAAGAAATAATGAAATCATTTTCATACTTTTGTATACTGGCATCATCTCACTTTCCTTCCCTATAGATGTCACAAGTTGGTATGGTTTGACACTGACCGAACAGCCCCCCCACCCCATGCAGAAAAATCTGCAACTTACCAAACACAAAAAAACAATTTGTTTCAAGTCAGTTACATGGAGGGGTTTCAAATCTTGTTCAGTTCTTTAAAGAAACATCTGAATAAACCATGGTCGTACCTGGGTAGCGGGAGTGCTGCTGATAGAAGCGATCAACAGCACGAAGCATGAGGTAGAAGACCATCTCGCTGTCTGGATTGTCCATGCATGAGGCTGAGGACACACAGCTATCGTTAATAATATGCTTTATGCTCACCAGAGGATAAATTCGTACTAAAGTTAGCTCAAATGACAAAAGACTGAACAGTTGAATCAGAAAGGAAATGAATATCCAATGACTTACTGATTTCATCTTTATTTACTGAATCCACACTATATTCTTCAGCCAGAGATCTGCAGCGCACCACCCTCAGAAAGGATGAATTCTTACCTAGACACCAACACAAAGCCTACAGTTAGGAATAAACTTATTGTAGGTGCAGCAATAGTCACCAATAGAGCAGATTATGCTACACTTGTATGTAGTTCTCTTGAGTCCAGAAGGAGCATATAGTGACAGTATTACAAATTTTAACAGCAGCCATGCTCAGAGAAATGAAAACTTTTGAAGGCAGAAGAAACAGCACTGCTGCATGATGGCAACACATGATACACATGGTGCTGTCAAGTGCTGCCAAATTAGGTATCAAAATTTAACTGATGAATATATGACATTAGGCAGTTTCGATTCACGCACTACACAAATGTGTGTACATACATGTATGACTAAAAAGATCCTCAGTGGGCAGGTTTACATGGATAATACTAATTACCACGAATAATCAGATCAGACAGTGTAATTAAAGGCTGCATCATTTGAAGAAGAGACATTTTAACCAATTTTCAGGCGTTAACTTATGTAAAAATGCACCCCAACTCTGCATTTCAAAAATAAATGCCTCTAAAACAAACTCTCTACAGTATATATATAGTATATATTGTGTTACACAGTTATACACACTGATTATAACTCAATATAAAAATGTGAGGGTAAGAGTTGTTGATTAAAGAATGGGTTACTTACAGAACAGTTTGATGTCCTTTTCAGAGATGCTCTCTGGTGGCTAGTGGAAAGGAAAAGTCAAAGTAATTTCAGTGGAAATCCATTTTTAGTCAAATGCATTTTAGGTAACAGTTTTCACCCATATATTGAGTATTTCAGGGCAAAATCTATTAGTTCTATTATAATTAATGTTATCATGACTGCATGCAAGACAATGAAGCCACGCAGATGGAAAAACTGAAATAGTAACAGCCAATTTTGTTGTAGGTCTGCACAGTTAGACACAAATTTGGCTTCTCAAGTTAGTTGAACATGTTTGGATGCAGTTGTGGGATCTAGGAATATATTTATGATGCATGCATATCATTTAGTCATTTTTTGTAGGTGCTTTTTTGTGAGCCGTGTTTGCTCCTAACCACTCTCTGTTATACAGATTTCCCTATATTAACCCTCTAAGCAGCTAAGCCTTAGCCTTTGATAGTGACAACTGCAATATTGTCATGTTGGTTTTAGAGTATCTGCCGTGATACATCAAATCTAGTGCTTCCTAGTCACAGCTAATTCATCTGACCTATCGGACATTCATTTTAAACACACTAATAATTAATTGATTTAATTAAGGCCAACATTTTTAATGATTTTTTCAGACTAACCCTAATCACTCCTTTTCAGTGAGTACATGAGTTTACAACATACCTTTCCAATAGACTGCAATAGACATTCTACATGCTTAGAAACAGCTGCTGCATCCTGCATGGCCTTTTCCCTGTAACTGAAGTAAAACACAAAATTGAACGGCAACACATCCACATTATTAGATCATACACTGTTCGAAAGAGAGATATAGAACCAGATCTACTCTTGCATCAGAGAACTTTTCTGTTGTCTGTCTTGTGCCCTCTACAAATGTATCTCCACAGCTAGAACCCATATATTCACTTACACATTTTGAAGGTTGATGAACTTCTGAGAGTCTGCGATCATATCTGGGATGGTTCCCCGTACAGGTAGACTTCCTTTGCCTTCATTGAGAACAAACTCTTTGACAGCTCGCAGCATCACCCAGAAGGACAGGGTCTGGTAAACACGCAATAACAGAATAAAGTCCACAGTTTTAAAAGGTAAAAAGTAATCTACTTATCTGAAACGCTAAAATGATATAATCATCTATGTATTTTTAATAGAAGCGTCTTAGAACCTGTGATGTGATGTTGTTACACTGCTCACTATTGAAGAGGTCTTCAACAGCACTAGGAACCTACAGAAACAAGAGTCGTTACTAAAGGAGTCTCATGTTAACTGTGATACTACAGAAAACAGACTGATTCGGATTTAAATGGTGAGATATGTTGTATGAGACACAAGATAACTCTTAAAAACCTAAGAGCGTTTGAGATCTGGCACCTTGGTTGGATTTAAAGCAGTATTGACATTCTTAATAGCTTCCTCAAAGTTTTCTTCGTCCTCTGGGACACCATTCTCATTCTTCAGGATCCCTGAAGGAACACAAAATAAGAATTAATCACAGATACGTTTGAGTTACACAGCCAAGTGACTAAACTTAAAGGGAACTACAATCCAGAGGTCCACAGATACCTTCCCGAATAAACTGCCGGAAAGCCTCTTTCTCCTTGTAATTTTTCGGTGGCTGACAATTGTGCTACAACAACAAAAGTAGAGTGACATTTTATTGTACCGCAACACTAACAAAAACACGTGTGAATACATATCAGTGATGGAGTAGAAGCAACAGAAAATGTACTGTACCTCACTGAGCCATTTCTCCAGGTATTTAGCAACAACGATAATCCACGGTGTGTGACTGTGATCCTACAGATTAAGTAAAGAATGGCAAGAAGCACTATCAGTTGTGTAAAGCTGGCATAATTTAAACTGACTAATGTGCTGACGCCAAAGTACACACCTTCTTGTCCATGCTGTCAAGGTCATAGGACTGAACGTGGTTCTTGAATTCGGCAAAAGGCTGGTCTAACCTCAGGTCCTCCAAGGCATTGTCTGGGTGAGATTCAATCACTGAAGGGAGAGGCAGTAAAATGTCAATATATGTGAAAAAAATTTCAAATTATATGTATAAACTATGAGCCACAGTGAAATTACCATGTAAAGAAAAAGTATGGATACACTATGACTATATATGGGTTCATGCTCCACTGAAGGCATTATGTATAAATATAAATATCAATTAAAAGTTATTATTTAATTTGTTTAAGTGTCATAATAAGAAATAATTAAAGTTAAATGCTGGGGAACTAACCTGTATGCTCCTGCACCACTAGTCTCATGTAACCAATCAGGCCGTAGGTTTTACAGACTAGGAAAGGTACAGAGGCACTCCACAGAACTGCGCCTAGCCTCAAACATGTGCTGTTGAATTTTAGAGAAATTGACAAGTTAATTGGGCAGAAAGTAAAACAACAAGTCAAGCCAATTAAAAAACAGTATATACAAAAGATGTAAACAATTTCTATAAAATTAAAAGTATAATTCACTTCGCCAATTACAATAACTGAACAACAATATGTTTTGTCATTTTTGACTGGATCAGAACCACCAAGCACCTTATATGGAAACACAGCAAAGGCTCTTGCTCTTGCAGCAGGTCAATTTGAATGTTCCTCAAGCGTAAACAAGTTGCTTCCTCATATATTTGTTAATTTAAATCAAGCTCATCCAGAGTGCTAAAGTCTCCATCCATGACAGACTGCACAAAGTTTAGATATTTCTTTGAAATTATACTGAAAATTCGAGTTCAGCATATTACAGGTTCCTATATAATTTCTAATTAACTCTTTCATTGCAATAAAATATTAGAGTAAAGATGAACTCCATCTCATACCTTTCTGGCAAATGGACACCGATGACTATGGTAAACCTGTGGAAAAACTCTGGATCGTTGTCCAGAAGCTTGTCTGGACTCTGCAGGAGTAACAGAAAATACAAGAGGCAGAGCTGTCACTATCTGAGTGATGATACCGATCAATACATTTACATATTTACACAGCAGATGTTGTCTTCATAGACCTACATATATGTGATGAAAACGTAACATTTTTCACCTCTCTATAGGTCTTATGTCTCTTTAGTCTGGTAAAGCATTTTTCACTGTTTTAATTTTAATATTTTAGTGTGATATAAATATTGTGTTTTCATTTCCTACTGGAACGTTATTACTGTAGTGAAAACATCTGTGGCACCATGTCAAAACTTAAACAATACCAACCTCCTCGACAAAGTTTCCAGAGACATCACTGTTAAGTTCTTGTAGGAGCTCAGTGGCAGCCTGTGCTCTGTTCTGCAACATAAACGAAATTTGCAAATGCACTGTACTACTTCCCATATAAGCATATTAGAAATTATTATGAAATAATAATGAGGAGGGATGCAGATGCAGGGAGCAGGTGGAAATAAATAGGAAATTGTGTGTCTGTGTGTGTGTGCACTTGTGACAGAGGAATGCATATGACATAAATTCATTTATTTCGGTAAAGCATACCTTTCCAATGCTGTTGTTGCTCAAGAAAAAGCTGCAAGACAAGATCAACCATGAACACACGTTAAGACACAAGTTAAACTAACACATATTATTTTGAGCTTAGATCAACTTTCAAAACAACTGTCTTACTTGTTTCCAACATCTTCCCCAGAAACTGTGTGTCCATCAACTATGGTGAATGCTCCAATACCTGACAAAGAGATCGATTAATTCAATCGGAAACATGCGTTCATCAGCACATGCAGCACTGCCACCGACACAGAGCCACATCTGTTTACCTGGAAGTACTAGGTTCTTCAGTATCTCTGTTCCAGTTGCTGTGGCGTTGATGAGACAAACATGTGCATTCTCCAGTTCTTCTTGACCATGATCACCCCACAGTCTGAAAGCACACATAACAACATAACATGGACGAACATGTGATGCCATCTAGTGAGAAAATTCATACTCCACCACAATAAGGCACTTTATAAGAATGACTTAGCTAGTGGTATGACAGCTTCAATAACATTGACTGCCCTGTACTGTTACACCCGTTTAAGCATCAAACACAGTCAATATAAATTATGTCAGGGTGACGGCAGTCATTAGACAAGCTTGCAATTTTGATGGGCACCAACCTTACTGATAATGTATTAGCTCAACGATGCTGTTTTAACTGTAACGCACATAGCAAGCTAACACTAGCTAACGTTAGCCCTCCTGCCTCATCAATGTTTCTGCTGTGAAGCTGCTCTCACATGAAATGCGCAGAACATTTAGCTAAAAGAATATGTTATTTGTGAAAACTACAATATAGTTTAAAAATACCTGAGTTGCCTGTCATATTTCTGTTCTTTAGAGGCTTTGGTGGATGCCATGGTAGCTTTCAAATGAGTGACGTCTATGGACGCATTTTAACTTCCTTAACTGCAGATTCGACACACACATGCCCGCGCGTACATTCAGTTGCGCACTTTCGTCACAAATTCTCACCGTGATATCCATATATGGCGATTTGAACCGACATAAGGTATTGTTAAATTTGATATAATTGTGTTAGCAATAAAGTAAGAGAAGTTTTCTTCCTGTGCACTGAATATATAGCCTACAGTAAAGGCAGCGGCCTGCGCAGACTCCCTGAAGGACAGGGGCCACAACAAAGAAGGCGCATCTCACCCAGGATTAAGGTGGTGGGCTGAAGCTGACAAGTGGGAACTTTGTGGACACTTGTGGCAAACAGAGCGGAAAATATGACATATTATATATATTATATTTTTAGTATCCAGAATTTAATGTGGCCATGCGTAATATAATAAATATAACAATAAGTCCACAATTAGTACCACAATTATTTATTATTATTATTATTATTATTATTATTATTATTATTATTATTATTATTATTATGTGTTTATTTATAAACAATTATTTACACGATCGATTAGATTATTTTCTCAATCAATCAATTATTCTATGGCCAAAAAAACTGTCAGAAAATAGTGACACATTTCCCAAAGCCCAAAGTGATACCAATCTTAATGACACTTCAAAACCTTAATATAGGATATTTCATTTAGGAAAAACAGCAAATCCTCATATTTGAGAAGCTGGAACCAGAGAATGTTTACCATTTTTGCTAGAAAAATGACTCAAACATTCAATCATTATCTAAAACGCTTGCTGATTAATTTTCTTGATTGACTGATCAATTAAACAATTGTTTCAGCTCTACCAAACTGGTTTAACAACATGGCAATACAAGGCTTTACAGTGCATTTCATAGGGTAAATCAAAGTGCTTTCTACAAGACACTGACAATAAAACAATAAAATAATTTTTAAAAATCGTCCAGTGTCCATATATTCAGATTACATGAGCATTACACATTACACATTTGTAGCGTGTATTCTTTTTTCTCTCTAAATGGTAAGCTATAGACTATATTTTAATCCATGGTCGGGTATATTTTGTCTATTTAGTCTAATTAGCAGAGAAGGACACTCTTTATGAAACACAGATCATAGTAGTCTAAAATGACATATCATTCATTATCATTTTAGTACAGAAAAAGACATGATTTGGTATTTTGTAATATAACCGCCATTGTTAAATCCAAAGAGGACTGACCTAATGCAGTGACATTAGACAAACTTAGTTTTAAAACCTCAGACAAGTGGGTGTGTTGTGTGTGTGATTGTGTGTGTGTGTGTGTGTGGGCGTGAAGGGGCGTGTCAAGAAAAGGATAGCCTAATTGCCCTTCCCCTTTGGCCACTACATAAACTTCATCAATAGCTGCACCGGCTGATGTTCGTGTCCTCCAAGCGCGCACCGGAGTGCAGGAGTCAAATAGCGCCGACAGCTTGGCCAGACTTGAATCCAATGTCAGGGACAATGACAGGGAATCACTGGGGATATGGAAAACAGGACGGTAAGATTTTACAACGCTCCAGGCTGAGTCTCTACAGCTTTCCAGTCTATAGTAAGCTAGAGGCAATTAACCCTCTATCCTACAATAAATGTTTACTGTTATTTCATTTTGCTGGGGGCATTGCGTGTTTTATCCAGCGGGAGTAACGTAGAGGAGGATGTTAATGCGAGATTAGCCACATGCTTAAGGAGATGACTGCTGTCACCTTAACCTGACTTTCCACTCGATTTGTACTAGGTTCTTCAGTGAGAAACACTGCCTTGCGTCAGTGTCATGGGCAATATATGTTGCTCTATTTACTCTGCAACATTGTTTGGTGTGGATGAGACAGTCTTGAGTGAATTTCACTGATTTATTTTTGATTCTTAATTTCATTCTGATGGTCCCACCTCTTAGCTGTTGCTTGGGAAAACAGACCTTAATCAGTTAGTGGTTTACAGTAAATAAAATGGCTGTGTTATATTAAAACTAAAGTTTTTAATTCATTTAAATCAGTTTTTTGTTTAAGGTACATTTGATTATCACTCCATAAATTAGAGCAAAGTGCAGTACTGGGTGTATTGAAGCCTTAAAATGTTCTGATCAGTACTCAGTCTTCTTTATATGATCAGGTCCTTCTATATGGCACAAGAACTACCCCGTTGCCCAGGGGGACCGGCAGTCTCCCATTGACATAGTCCCTCATCAGGTTTCACATGACCCCAGTCTGGGCCCGATTGTTCTAAACTACGATCAGTGTACCTCCATCAACATCGCCAACAATGGACACTCAGTTGTTGTGCAGTTTGATGACTCGGATGACCGTTCAGGTGAGGAAAAACATGGTCTTTAATTACTCGTAACTTTAGCTTTGCTTACTTCAGAGTCTAGAGTTCAAGTTGAGGCTTTTTAAAAAAAAAATGTTTTTATTAAAGAACAAACAAAACCAACCAGTTGGTTCAAAGATGTTCTGTTTTTAAATCTGCCCAATCTACAGAGGTCCCACTTAAGTCTAGATGTGGTATATAGTAATGCCTTGGCACTAATATGACATGACCTGTGAATGTATTAAAAGATTATTGCCTGCTTTGCATTTAATGTGGGAAACGGTTCAGGGGTAATCTTGGCTCTGATATCTGTTTGTTGGCCACATGCAGTGGAAATCTGTGCTAAAAAATTACTTTCCGTAAACATACACTTGAAAGGTGGGATTACCTGGATTTTTAGAAAGTGCAAACCATGTGCATAACTGACCATAATCAAAGGTTACGAATAAACCCCTGATTATGCTGTAGGGAAGTGCAGCCAGCAGTTAACTGTATGAGTATCTGTCTGCTGGACAAGAGATATAATAACCTTAGGTGATCTCAGTGGTTATTATGACCCTATTTGCTTTTATCGCTGGGTGGATCCATGCTAACCATCCCGTCATTACCATGAATGATAAGCTCAGAAATGTGGGGCTGTTTGCCTCAGACGGTTTCCACAGAGCAAGCAAGTAGCTATCACTGAATATAATTAATCAAAGAGGACACCTGTAGGAAAACTAATGCACTTCCTCAGTATTTCCCCGTAGTTCAAATGAGGTGCACAAATCCCCTAAACCTGCTGTTGTCAGTTTGCCATGTGTGGCTTGGTCTGGGTGTACACATCCATACATTAACACATGGAAGTGTTCTATATCACTGTTGTATGGTAAGAAAAGGAGGACAGAATAAAAGTTTCTGTTGCACACTATTCATGTGATATTGTAATATTATACATTGTTATCAGTTTGAATTACATCAAAGATCTGGCTCTGAATGTTAGAATAATAAAGTCACCCCATTGAAAATTACCAAGTACCAAGCTGTTTGTCTGATGCCACACACATGATGCTCTGTGCAGCGTTCTGCTGGAAAGCCGCTTGTCTAACACCCACAGAGAGTGTGGGTGTGTGCATGTGTGTGAATGTCAAACCTATTTTTTTATTTTTTTTTTATTTTTTTGTCTTTTTTCTTTAACACCTCTCATCCTCTTCAGTGATCCGGGGAGGCCCTCTTGACAACCCCTACAGACTGAAACAATTTCACTTCCACTGGGGCGGAAAGGGCTGCCATGGCTCTGAGCACACTGTTGCTGGAAATAGCTATGCATCGGAGGTCAGTGTTTGGGATCTGAATACTACTATATAATATTACTCTAATTACCAAAACATGGAATAACCAATTTTTTGCTAAGGTGTGTAGTGAGGTATATGTGGTAACGTATTTTGCTGTGAAATCAAAATATAGCTTTGATGCTAAAAATGAAAATGTCATTTTACATCTGTGTATATGACTATTGGGTGTAAACATTCTTTTTAGACCAGTGTAAAAATAAAGACTGTCCCAATAACATTCCTCTACATACAGTATTTGAGCAACATTGATATTTCACTACTACTACTACTACTACTACTACTACTACTACTACTACCACCTAAAAGATAATGTGCATTTTATGGCTGAGAACAGGATGCAGATATGTGGAAAATACTGAATATCAGTACAGGCATAACTATAATGTAGCATACATGATGTCGAGTTAATTTATTTAAAACTAACTATAAAAGCCAGTTTTTAATTCTCTATTTGCCGCCTCTAGCTTCATCTAGTACACTGGAATGCTGTCAAGTACAAGACGTTTGGGGAGGCGGCAACAGCTCCCGATGGCCTCGCTGTCCTTGGCATCTTTTTAGATGTAAGATGTTTGTGCAATCCCATTTTCTATCCCTGTGCCTGTTTCCTCTCCCTTTTTTATTAGTGTAACTGTTATAATGGTGAGTAAAAACATGAAATGTTGTCATGAAAATTGTTTTAATTATGGTAATTGCTCCCTTCACCAGTGTTGTGGTGCTGTAACCTGTGTTTTTGATATGTGTTGGCTTGAAGTGAAGATTTGTGAGATTTTGTAGATTATGCCAAGTATATATAAAAAGATTTCATATGGATTTCCTCCAAAAGTCACAAATCAAATGAATCTTGTCTGTTCTATAAGACAGGTGACGACCACAGATGGCTCCACATGATAACAGACGCTCTGTACATGGTGAAGTTTAAGGTGAGTACAATGATTTTATTGGATTTTATTGCATGTAATGTTTATGTGGTTTATGACCCTGCTGTCAGCATTGTTGCAGTAATATAAAAGCTGCTGTCTTTGTATTTCCATTACAGGCTAGTGTCACAGATTTCAAAGGTTTCAACCCCAAGTGCCTCCTACCCAGCAGCCTCCACTATTGGACCTACCTGGGATCACTGACCACACCCCCCCTACATGAGAGCGTCATCTGGATCGTCCTGAAGGAGCCAATCATAGTGTCTGAAAAACAGGTGTGTATGTTGCAAATGCGTTCCTTTGATCACAGTACATACCAGATTTCCAACATGTAGAACACTGTACACACAATTTGAAACTTCAGTACATCTTAAAGCATTGAGGATTGTTAGTGTTTTAGTCTTCCGAAAGCTCTGCAAAATACAAAATCATAGAAAACATAGTGATGTTCATCCTGCATTAGAAATAACAAGGCCAGCCAGACTCTTGATCGATAATTTGAATGATGGCTAAGAGAAACACCTTTTAACTTTTGTAGGTGTGTGCATTTCTGAAAGAAATCATCATACAACATTTTCTTTCTTATTTTTATTGTAGAGAGGTCTGGTTGCTTTGGTCACTTAACAATTGGTCTATCCCTTAGTATTGGTGTTTACAGTAAATCAGATTATGCAGAACCATAACTCTTATCTGTAGCAGTTATTTATTACTACAAACACAGCATTAACTCCAATCCAGCTGTTTTGGCTGCAAGCCAGTAGTGGGCAAGCACTCTGGCACAAAATCTATATTTTCCTTGACTACAACGAGATCATCCATCAGTGCTTAACAAGAGGGGGGGGTTACCTCTGTGCTGCAGCATGTCCAGAAATTTATTGTTTGGCCTAAGCACAATGCTATATTTAGAGGCCAGAACCAGGGCGAGCATCATTCATGGGGGATGCTGTGTTTTAGGGTTGACTTGTTTTTATCCACCCCTCTTAGGACTGAAATCAGACTTCATCAGAAAGTTTAGGTCTGATAACCCCAGGTTGTTGACAAGTTAAGCTGACTAACTGGATGTTTGCAGCACATGCCTTCCAGGTCCCACTGTGAGCTGGCCCTGTGGCGACTGCTGCCAGCCTCTGGATTATACTCTGACACTTTGTTGAGCTTTTCTAGTCTGGTTCCCCATTTTTAACTCCAGCACTGCACAAGGAATCAGGAGTTTTAGTGACGGCGGCACCTCTGGTGTCGTCATGAACACTCTGTCTGTAGACCCGTTTTTGTGGCATAGCTGGGGGTGAGGTGTAAGCTAGACGACTGGCCTCCCAACCTACGACTCCAGGCCTCAAGCCTTTGATCCCCTCCAGCTGATTATCCTGATGGATGGGCTCAGGGCTTTAATTGAGAAATGCTTGCATGGAGACCCAGCAGGGAAAAGCCTTTATATAAGGGGGTATAATTTTGTTTTTCCATTTCCCCACATAATGGTAGACCTAGAGCTAAAGGGGAATGGCAAAAAAGAGGGTGGGATGTGTGAGTAGTTTTGGAAGTGGCATAAGTTAAAGAGTAAGTCTGGTAATATTCAATTCCAAATGCCATCGATCCTACTACAAGTATTGTCTGTGGAGCTTGATATAACATTCATCTGTGCTATATGGCTCCATTGTTGTTCAAAAAATATAAAAAATGCAACAGTCGGTCATGTTTATGCATTACAAAGAACATGGGTACTGTAGTTTGTTCGGAGTCGATCCTACATACTCCATCCTGGTGCCATAAATACTCACTAGCACACCAAAACTTCTGCTGAAAATAGTCTCCAACAAATGCACTGTTTACTCTTGTTTGAGTAATGTTAAAAATAGAGTGCCCAGCTAGTTCAGGAAGTTATTAGGCCTTTCTTTTATGCATGCATACATTTGTTATCGGTTTCTTTAATGAATTACGTCCTCAGTAGGAACAGATGTGCTTGGGGGTAGGGAAGTTTAAAAAAAAAAAAAAAAAAAAAAAGTATTCAGAGACAGACTAATGTATTGTTGATTTTAGTCTTTTCACAGGATTTGTTAACAATAACATACAGAATATCACCAGTCTTATCCTTTTTTACATTTTTATAGTGCAAGTGTGGCGCAAAGTTGTTGTTTTTTTTTTTTGTTGTTTTTTTTTTTAATCTATTTTTTGCAAACATATTATATTCAGTATTCTTTCTTTCTGTCTCTCCCAATGTAGCTGGGCAAGTTTAGAATGCTTCTGTTCACTGGAGAGGAAGAGGATCAGAGGATACGCATGGAAAACAACTTCAGGCCTCCTCAGCCTCTCAAAGGCAGGACAGTGCGTTCGTCCAATTAATGTGACCTCATGAGATCTGAAGTCGTCGATAACAAAAGCTTTTTTTTTTTAGACGACAGCGAATGCATTAGTGTACGTTTTTACCTCATGGTAGCTTGTCCTGAGGATTTTTGATTTACTTTGTACTGAAGGAAAAGTTCGAGGAGTAATTCTCATCAATGCCAGCACATTGAGATGCTTGTTTCCCTCTACTGGTCAGAAGCCTCAATGGCAGAGGGAGGAAAATTAAAAGGGATGTTATTAAGCAACATAATAAAATTAACACTTAGCAAGTTTATTATTTGACTACATGCTATTTGGTGATATTGGCTATAATGTTACTGAAGATTCAAAGGTTGGATGTGTACTTGTACCTCCATAGCTCTCCAAGGAAAACAAGTGTTGCTGAAGCAACAAGGTGCTACATCAACTAGCAACAAGCTCTTGTAAGGTGCTATTACATGTTACTGGTTAGTCCGCATACCAATGCAGTCTGTTGCTGTTTGCAGACTGGTATCACACCACTCTGCCTTCTGCAGATTCTCGGCCTCCTTACTGATCCCAATTGATTCCCTGTTGAGCCGGCCTATTGCTGGTGGATTCCTGGTCCTTGTGGCCATAGATTCCTTCCAGTACAACAATCCCAACTGGAGGTGGGATTGGATTAGTGCTGCGTTTGCTTAAACTGCTGACTTAAAAGTCTCAGGTCCTTTAGAGCTCAAGAGACTGAGATATTCACCCCCAGCAGGGTGATTTATTATTTTTAGTATGCTCTCCAGATTTAACAAAAACCTGTGTTCACATTTATTTCTCATTTGGGATTTACTGAACTCCAGCAGCACTTACAAGGACCCAATGAATTCAATATTTCAATCAAACTCTTCATTCTGAGATTAAACCGCATCCTTCCTGCCTAAGTGTCGCATTTCCTTGTCCGGTGTTTCTGCTTTGGAGGAGGCAATGCACACTGTTATTAACAGATCACCTCTGAAGCTGCACAAAACAGTCCAGTATGTAAATGCCTGACAGAGGTCCTGGTGTCTCACTTGGGTGAGTTATGGCAGCTTTGTGTAATGCTGCTCCTTATTTAGATGGACTTGGATTTTACTAAGACAGGGGTATGACGGGGATAAGCTTATTTTGTTTCCATATAACAAAACGCACACATTGTTTTATGTTGTTGATGTGAAAGAACATTAAAAATGTAATTGACTATTTTTGTAATGCAAATCTTGACATGTTCGCTGAATTAAATGCAATTCTAAATAACTTTGTTTTACAGTCTTTTTTTATTTTTTTTTATATAGGGGTCCTATCTGATTGGTAGACCAACATTTATGTATACAGAAATAAGTCTTTTTGTCCTTGATGTTTTGGGATATTCTAGCTTTTGCTTCTGCTCTCAACCAAACACTGCACATTTATGGTCTTGTGTTTTATGGGGGTTGTCGGTGTTTCAAAACCAGACAAATGGCAAGTGGCAGATTGTCAACAGAAGAGTACAAGCAGACATTTACATCCATGAAATCCAGTTGTTCTCTTCTTGCCAAAATGAATTGTTCACCTTGTTTTGTTTAAGCTATAAGTGAACATTGTACCATTGTATCTACAATGTGTTTTTGACGGAGGAGCCATTCAAGCAAATGTTTAAACTCACTCACTGATCAGAAGTAGCATACTGGGTTGAAGGTAATTAGTAGCCAGGTTGTAGCCTAGAGGGCTGAGGGACAGACAGAAGGAACATGGACTGTGATCAGTCAATTATTTACCAGCTGTATTCATTGAATAAGCTTTATTTGGCACTTAACATTAACTATAAAGCTGAATTTATCTGTAAACTAATACTCTAATAAATGCCCATGAGTGTGGCTGTAATATGGAGGGTGGCTATTACACCCGTCTGCTCCTATACATATGTGTTTCTGTCTTGGCTTTCTGAATGGGGCCAATAAAGAAGCAATTTCCTTGTGTGTCAATAACGTATCATATCCAGTATTTAAGTTGATTCTCATGTACTTCTGACCTTCCTGCCAGTAGGCCATCAGACAAAGACCCTCTTAAACAAGATCCTGTGGGAGAAACCCCTCTCTCTACATCCAGAGACACATAAAGAGATACACAAATAAACAACCTTCTCTGAATTTCTGTGCTAATGTGATTGCATTTATTTTGAAAAACAGTTTATTTTTCACATTGGGGTTTGGATTTGACAAGGAAAGTGCACCTTTAAATCAAGGCTAAATGTATTTCCCACACTAAAGGATGGGACACCAAAAATCAGGATAATGTTAAAGACACTTCAGAGAGCATTTATAATTCATGAGGATGCAATAAATACACTGTGCATATCAGGAATATAGATTAAACATAGAATTTGATATTGTTTGTTTTTAAAATGACCATTTAATTAATGAAAGCAGAATTTCTGTTGTGTTTCTGTTTTGATAGTGGGATGTTTATAAAGTATCATCTGAACTTCTTTTTTAAAATCTAAATTCATTCAAGTCTGTAGCTTCAACATGTCATGACAATATTTGTCCAGAAGATGGCAAGACGGAGGTTTATTTGCAGACTAAAAACCTATATTGATATTGATGCTGGCTGTGCACCAAATTGCCCCTTGGGGATAATAAAGATTACCTTTGACCTTTATATTGTGTATTCTTGTACTTGCAGTATTTGGATTAGGTTTACCTGATGAAAAATGTAACAAAATATTTAACTGAAAGGGAGATTAGTTTATTTAATTCAAATCAAGAGATTTAAGATCGGCAAGATCTGTCTGAGGATTGATTATGATGGGGAAAAAAGTAAATCACTCTGAACCATATTGAGTTCTTAAAAACTGGGCCCAGATGTAACACAAGGAAGCCACAGAATACAGATTTACATGTACATAAAACAGAATAAGGCACCATTTATTCAATTACAGTACATTAGAAAGTTGGCACTTTTATACTGGACTTGTTTTCTGTGCTGACATTTTGACATTTATTTTCATTTTCCGTTTTTTTTTTTATGACGCTGTTTTGTGTCATTTACACAATGTGTTCAGCTTCCTGTTGGTGGCAGCATCTGTCTTTTGTGTAACATGCAGCCAGAACTCCGGCTTGCCTTTTACCAGACACAAGGATTGAATTTAAAAAAGTTAAAAATAAACCTCGGACAACTGTACAACATCTTGGATACAGGAAATGGCTTAATGTGGAAACTAAATAATGGCTGACTACAGCAGAAACACATATCTTACATCCAAGGAGACCGACATTTTTTTTTTTTGCTATCAATAACACTTGACCTTGCCTTTGTCCATTCTTCTTGCCACTGTGTTTGAATCAAGAGGTTGCATTACCCCATCTGGTTTCATTTCCATGTAACTGCTGATGGCTGTGGAAGAATTAAGTTTGCAGGTTGATGAATAAAGAATGAAAGTGGGTGTGTGTGAAGTATATTTAACACATATTCTCAAATAATCCTTCCAAAATAGCATCAGGGAGCTTTATTGAGACTGAGAATACCTGAGCGGGCACATCATCCTCAGCCACAATCGATGTGCCATGTAATAAGATATTACAGTCAGGCCTCAGAAATAGAGTCAGTCACATATATTTTTAGCATCAGGATATCTACTGGCTTGTTGTAGTGATTTTTCCCAGACACAGCAACATCTGAGCAACTTGTGAAATACAAACCCGCGGGACAAACAAGCAGCAGAAAAAGTTGCTGGAAATACTTACGTAAAGTACAAATACCTCAAAATTTTACTCAAGAACAGTACTTGAGTAGTTATACTTAGTTATATTCCACCACTGCTGAGGGCATGAAGTTTGAAAGATAAGGCAGGTGAGGAATCACATAAGATGCTATTGATTTGCATTATGGGAAGGATTCAGTATTTTTGTCCCAAACTAAGGACTAAAAGTCAGAATATCCTGGCCTCTGCTGCTTTAACTTTGACCAGTCTGTCTTTAATTTGTCTCTTATGAATTCTTCAAGTTTATGGAGGTGCAATACTAAAAGGCTGCAGAGCCCCTTTAAGTGGTTGGTTTAAGTAGTTTTTCAAAATATGATAGACTTTTGCTGATAAATAACTTCAATTTGAATAAAATCGAATACGTTTGACAGTCATGAAGCTGCAAAGGCTCAAACCACATGTTCCACTAAACCACAATCACTACTTTATCTGTATCTAACCTAATCTCATAGCTTTTATGACGCCACAGTCTACACAGACTGAGTCACTTTTCTGTTTTGGCAGTAAAGCCACAAACGGGACGCTCCACTCCTAAATCTTTTTAAGTTTCTCAATATTGTCAAAGACAGTGACTCTATCTTGCAATCAGGGGCCGTGGTGCAGTTGCCATGGATACAAACAGCACATGTACAACACAAACGCTTGGCCAGCTCATATCTTCCCTACTTGTCTATGAGCCAGTGATCCATCGCCATCACCCTGTCAGAAAATAAAACCATACTGAAAAAATATCTGACGCTTCTTTCCCCTAAAAACCCCTCCGGGTGACACGTGTGTGTTTCTGATTTCATTAGGGAGCTTTATTTAGCAGCATGTTATCTATTTTGTGTGGATGTCCAGTGGACAGGCCTGTGATCTTCTCCTTATTCCAGCCAAACCAAACACACACACACACACACACACACACACACACACACACACACACACACACACACACACACACACACACACCACCCGTCTTTCCTGATGTTTGGCCTTCACCCAGGTTCAGGGTCGGGGTTTAAGGTATAACAACTTGCCAAATGATATACACCTTTTATGGGTTGTGTTTGTACATGAAATAACATTAATGTTGTCAGGCAGCGGCCTTGGTTCACAGAGTGAATTATAAATCACAGCAGAAGAGAGGAGATGAGGTTCCCTCTCTTGGGTACTCTGTTGGTGGTTTGTTATGATAATTAAAGAAAACAGAGCTTTGCTGTCACGGGAGAGAGGTCGGGGTCTGTAATTCTATACTTGGCTGTCAACTAATATACTATAAAAGCTTTGATCTATGGACTATTTTTCAGAAAAGCTTCCTCTGGCCTTGGTATTATCTCTTAGATACACGGTATACATACAGCAAATGTTGATTGAGCTGCTGACACCTCAGTACTGTATGTGAGGGATGACAGTCACACCCTGACCCCTGACACCTGATCTTGACAGTGTGGGTTGCCCAGCATTGAGCCATGACATATTCTGAGTGGGCAACAGACACCTACATGGTCTTCACGGAACTCAGCTGGCTTTACTCAGTGACCCTTACAGTCAATCCAACATCCACTGTTTGCACAAGGTGTCTATGGCAACACACACAGTCAGCGCTGCATCACGGCTCAGTCAACCCCTATTAATTTCATACATGTCTGTTTAAAATCAGTGTCAGATACATTTGGCTTGTAGATACGTAAAACTAACTCCAGTAGATTTAAAAAGAAAGAGATTTACATTCAGAGCTATTTCAGCCAAGGCTGACGAGAGCTGATATAAACCAGTGGTCACAGAAGCCCTTTATTATAATAAATATGAGTTAAAATTGGCTATAATTTGCTTTATTGGTGTCATTTCCTTGCAGTGAATTACTAATAGACCGAACCATTTTCCAGTATTAAGTATTGACATGATACATTTTAGAGGCATCTTTTTTGGCACCGTTGCAGATTTTTTTTATGATGTACCATCAAGCTGACACACCATATAAACTTCATTATAATTCCAATTCTACCATTTGTTTTGAATCATGTTGTTCATCATTAGACATCACGTTTTCATAAGTGTGACCTACTAAGTGACTTTTTAAGCAGTAACAAGACTGAGAGTCTACAGCCACGCTAGCATCTCTGTGAGGCTGTACTTTGGCCCAGTGATACTTTGAGCTAAATGCTAATGTTAGCATGTTGACATTCGCTAGATATTTCAAAAGTGGTGGACCAACCAAGCGACAGATGGACTGACAATGCAGTTCATATAGAGCCATGCTGCTAGCTAATGTCTGACTTTGCCAACACTGCTATGATATTACAAAGAAAGTAGAAAAGGAACATCAAAAACTGGATGTGGACTCGGACACATTGGTTTAATATGATGGCTGATGTCTTAATAGAGCTTGTATGTTTCTGGTGAAATATTAAAGATGGTGATGTTCTCAGGTGAATGAACTCAGTTATATACAGTACTTGGTCCATGAAATTCAGAACAGATCATACATTTAATATCAATTCAAGTGAAGCAGAGTCAATCAAAGCTTTATTTAAATTCCATCCCCAGACAGACCAATTAAAATAGTGATCTGTTAACTTACTGGGTCTGACTGGGATAGACCCATGTGATCATCTCTCTGTCTCTCTCTGGATTGTCTCCAGAAACATCACAGGCCTTTGGCCGGTGTGATCCATCCCACATCTGCTATCTGCTACAACTCCCACAACCAACCACTGGTAACACATTCAAGTCAGAGGGGTCAGTCATGCACCCAGAAGCGTCACAAGTTTCCAAGATCCCTATCCCCCAAGCCCACTGGGTCAAAAATAGTCCCTGTTAGCCTTTTATAAATCAGAGTGTTTCTATAAAAAGCCTTTGGCTGACCAGAAACCTGGGCTGAAGCCACATCACCCTATCTTTAGCTTTATTTATGTCCTGGTGTTGACAGCACCACTTGCAAAGCTTTCCAGTCACCGTTCAATGGGTCACGTGTGCCGAGCCCTCGGCCCGATGTTGGAAAGCACCGTTGAGCAAAGAAAAAACGGTAATCAGTGGGCCTACAGTGCTGGCCAGCCTGCATCCCTTACAGAAACAACCCGCCGAACAGCTGCTGAGTTAACGGCTTGATGATTCTTGCCCTCAGATTCTTTCCATCCACTTAGTGTTTATGGAGCTCTCCTCTGATGACAGATAAGCATGTCCACTAATGTGAAATGATGATTGGCATTATTGCAACTGTCACATTACAAGAACTATTGTTACATGAGAGCTGTTAAAATAGAAAGACCTATAACTGTGGCTTTATTTGACTAATGTAGGTCACGCTTCACCGTCTTTTGCTTAACTTTTTTATTCATTGCATATAAACGCTCACCTCCGGCTTTTTCAGTGAGAGCCTCAGCCCCTCGTGCTGTTACTGCTACAGCATGCAGCCTTGTCACGGGAATAGCATCTTATTCAAGAGTTCAAAAAATGCAAACAGCATCATCAGAAAGCTTGGCTTCTATCACCATATGAAAAGAGGAACAGATGAATGCAGGATCAATACAGACAAAGATAAAATACAGATGGATATAGGGTGAGCACAAAGGAATATGTTTTACTTGAAGTACACTGTACATCATGTGTGGCTCTGCAATTTAAATTAATGGAAACATATATTCTAAATGTTCAACAGGGTAGTTAGATAAGTCATTCAATGTATTCCGGTGTATTTCATCATCACGTTTGGGTAAATTAAATGTGTTTTCTTTGTTTGTGTGTCTGGAGAAGAAAGAATGGGTGTGGGTACAGGAACTATGATTATGATATTATTATATGTTGGGACTGGTTATATTCATAATATCTTTTTGTCAATTCAGTGCCTTTATTGTAGCTTTGTGTTGGACTGGTGACCTGTCCAGGATGTATCTCCCTTCTCACCCAATGCATGCTGGGATAGGCTCAAGTTCCCTGTGACCCTGAACAGGATAAGCGTTTAGAGAATGGATGGATGCCTTTATCGTTCTATCCATCTATCCATTTTTCTACCAGACTACAATGGATGAAGAAGCACCAAAACACACTGGTCAAGTAATAAAATCTATTAAAATGTACAACACAATGCCAGAACATAACGCATAAACAATTATAATAATACACTCCACACTATACCTGCAGATCCAAGATAAGAACAAGCTGCAAACAGATATCTTCATGGCGATGGCTCTAGTATAGAGATGTTTGTACGTCTTTGCAGCTTGCTGTTAAGAGTCTTGACCTGGATCTTCTGTCCAGAATAGAGATTGAGAAATGTCATGGTATTAAAACAGTAAAGGATACAATACAATGTATTCTTGGTGCTAGCAGGTTATTTTCATCTTGAATGCCTCATGCATTTCAATTCTGTATGTTTGGCTCAATGTATATTCACTTACCCTATCAATGTGGTGTGCTAAACTACTATCAAAGTTTCCCTATAATGTTTTTCTTGTTGTTGTGAATGGCCAGCAACAAGCTTTATTGGACTAGACTGGACTTACTGAAGAATACACTGTATTTAACATCTAGTATTTCTTATTCTATTTTCCTCTAGTATACCTTTTTAAGATGATTTGTTCTTGTCTATTCAGTATATTGTATGTGTGTACAAATTCCTTTGCATAGCATCTGTGGGATGAAGTACAGAAGTTAGTATATTCTAAGGAATATGTGTCATTTGATTATATGTATGTTTCTTCCCTGACAGGTTTATTTTGTTTTTTCAAGATTTAAAAAAGGGGGGTTCGTGGGAGAGGAAATAAAAGTTAGAAGAAGCGTTCAGCGAACAATCTGGAGAGCTTAAGATCTTCCAAGTAACCTGCTGAACAAACATGTCATTAAGAGGCACCTGGAAACTGTAAATGGACATACAGAGACAGATCAAACAGCAACGCTATATACAGTATCTATGTGAATGAGTGAAAGTGTGTTGCAGCGCTCTAAGAGCTGTGACTGGATAGGTTAGATTAAAGTCTAACTCTTTTGGGAGTCGAGGATCAGTCGGCCCTGTGCGCTTCACATTAAAGGAGACCTTGGGGAGAAGGTCGTAGGACCTTCGTGGAAAAACTGAGGGTGTCACTACTCCTCCCCAACCTTTTCTCTTCTTCCTCTCTCCTTCTAAGCCGTCTCTCTTGTGTTTTGTCGAGAATATTTCGGAGCAAATTTGCCCACACAAGGACAGTAGGTCTCATCCCACTCAAGCTTCAGATCATGACTGATGGCAGAGGCCACATTCACAGCGACCAGAGATGGTGTGGGTGGACTGTGTGTCTGTGTCTGTGTCTGTGTGTGGGGGCTTGTTACTCTCCTCTCAAGACTACAGCATTGTTACACTGAAGCCTTAGAGCTTCCAAATGTGGGGGATGTCCAAGTGCCTGTTGCTCTTTCAGGGTCTCCATGACACGATCATTTTAACCATACAATGAAAAGGTGGCCATCGTTTCTATTTATAGTCCCTTACTGAACCTTGCATTGATCTGTGTTGAGTCTGAGGAGTGCAATCATGCAAATACTTGTGCAAAGATGGAGATGTGTCAGCTCTTGCATATGATGTGTGTGGGATGAGTGAGTCTGAGAGGAATGAATGATTGGAACATTTTTATGTAATTGTTTTGCTACTAATTTGCAGTTACTGTTGCTGTCGCTTGTCAGGAGATGTAGGTCTGTGGATGCTCTATGGCGGCCTTTCTCCTTAATATAAATATGAAATGAATAAACAAGTATTTTCGTATGATGATGACCATTTCCTCCTAAAACTGTTTCACAGGTCAAGAAAAAACTTTCATGATGAAGATCATGTGCTAGGCTAGAAAGCTCCAGAAAAGCTACTGATTTGATTGTTTTTGTTCAATAAAAAATATAGTGTTCCTCATGAATGTTGTTGAATATTCAGCAACAAGTTACGTTAAAATCATACATAAGTGGAAGGCAATTATAGCCAAGTGAAAAGATACACAAAAGCCTTTCCTGTTACCATAGAAATGGGTTGCTGGGTAATAAAAGAGTGGGAAATACGGTTAAAAAGAAATAAAGACGATGACGATAAGAAAGCAAATTTTGGGTGTCATCTCCTTTGTTTCCTCTGTTTCTTTTTCTCATGTCAGACTCATTAACTGTTCTTTTACTTGTGCTGTGATTTGTCTCATATAAGCTGCCCTGAATAACACGTACGGTGAGCGTATTTATTGCTACAGAATAGTTTTCATGATGCTTTCATCAGCACCTTCTGGATATTGTATCATTCAGCACCCTTTTGTCCTGAACCCTGATGTGAACCCTTTGTGATCCTCTTTTTTCATGGTCCTCTCCAGTTGTAGAGCACTTTGCTCAGTGCCTCTATCACTCTGACATGTCTTTTTCACAAGTGCTACATGGAATATATTAAAGCAATGATCATACATAATGTGTTTTTTCTGTTGTCCTGCAGTTTACAGGCCTTGCGATATTTTATATTTTTCTTATTGTCAACAAATCCGATAAAATGACGAAAACCAAAAATAAATAAAGTATTATCTGTGTAGCCAAAGTCTGATCTAGCTTATTTCTCAATGCCATAGACCTACATAGTTGCCCCAGATACATATCAGTGAGCCACACAGTTGCACTGGGTGACTTCAGTGCAATGAACATGGGCACAATAGGGGTTTTTTTTTTGGGTCAATTCCACATACACCATCCTGCTGCTGTAAATACTCACTCGAGTAAATATTCGTGACCCATTTTTAAAGATAGGTAGAAACTAATGGTCTTGGAGAGCCACAGACAGGCTGGGGAAGACAGGAAGTACAGAGGAACAGACTAACACATTGTTGGTTTGGTTTTTTTCATGGGATTTGTTGAAAAAAAAAGTATAGAATATTAAGCCTTATGCTTTAAGCGCCTTTATATTCATAATTCTGCATGATACAGTATATGATTGCTGATGATAGTTGATAAATAAGGCATTCTGTGTTTATGAGTTCTGTTGCTCTATTGTCGTGTTGTGTCAATTATCTGAGATGGACTGTTGCAGAGTCGCTGGGGAGGCAGATGGCCACTCAATAATAGCTTGTGTTTAAATAAATGAAATTATTAGACAAAGCAAATTAGATATTAGAGAGAGTAATCAAATTAATCTAAATATATGTTTTAACAAAATATCAGATTTATAAACTAATGTTTGCACGAACACCTAATCCCTTGTGAAGAATATGAAGAAATCTATTCAAGCGAGGCATGAATAAGAATTCTGCAATCTGTAATAATTGACTGTACTGCTGCCCCATATATTAGAGGGCGAGGGCAGCATTTTTACAGTGCAGTGTGGGTTGCTTTCTTGTGCGTATATTCCAGCTGCTTCTTGAATCAAATTGCCTGATTTCCAGCTTCCTGTCTTGATAGTCTGAAATGTAAGAGTGATTACAGTCTGTGAAATGCCATAAATAGCAGGAGTGACGCACATACTCTGTCAAATGTCCATTTTATGTGACAAGCAGTTTAAACTGTTTTCCTGCTCAGAACATCAAATTACTGTATTTAATGAATAATAAAAAATAGAAGACAGGACTATGACCCTTTCTCCTTTAGGGCCTTCTCTCTAAACATTTCAATTCTCGTGCATCTCAATGAGCTGTTCTGCTGCACACACCCTCATCCTCTTTATTTGGCCGTTGTAATGCTGTGAGCATTCGTTATATGCATTTTACAAATGATACGGCTCGGGAAAACAGCAAGTTTGAACCCAAAAGCACGAGACAAAGACAGTCACAGTAAGATAAGAGATCACATTTACTAAGGGTCAAAAGCAGGAAGACAGTTAAAAACAGGCAGAGAATCATAAATCCGAGTGTCAAGCAAAAGGTCGGCAGGTAGAATCAGGTAGGAAAAACAAAGGCTGAAAAGCTAGGTGGAAGCAAAATAGACAATCTCTCAGGTAATGAGTGGAGAGGAACTGGTCTATATACTGCCAAGCTGATTAGTTAAATGGGAAGTAGGTGAGTAAGTGAGCGGGCAAAGTCAGGTGAGGAAAAGGCGGGAAAGGTGTTACTGCAGGGCAGGAGGAAATGGCTAGGTCTGGAATGACATGAGAGTTAGTAGATGGCAGAGGACAAACAGAGCAGATAACTGAATGAATACTAAGATCTGAAAGAAGTTGTGACAGTAACCTTGCAAGAGTTAAACATGTTATGAGAATGTAAATAAGTTAAGAATCTAAGTTAAGTCTGGAGCACAGCGGTGGACAAAGTATTCTGATACTTTACCTAAGTAAAAATAACAATACTGCAATATAAAAGTGAAAGTATTATGAGCAAAATGTACTTAAAGTTTAAACAAGAAGACAAATGGCTTCTGTGAGTGTTTACATTATATATTATATTAATGGGTTATCATTATGGATTGCATTTATGTGTAAGTAGCATCTTACCGTTGATCCTGTTGATGTGAAGCTAATTTTAACTATTGAAGTTACTGTTGGGTTGTTTAATCTATATGAATGTGTCATATTTTATAAACTCATCATATGTTTAATATGTAAAATCTTAAAGTAAAGTAACTAGTATCTATAAGCTTCCAAATAAATGTAGTGGAGTAAATGTCCCCTCTTGTAAAAGTACTCATTCCGCCGCACCACTGCTGGAGCAGAGCTGGAGCAATCAGGATTAACAGCTTCTCACGCTGCCAGTGACGGTGTTGTGTGAAACAAGACAGCCTTGTAGCCTCCTACAATCACAGGTCAGCTCCACTCAAAGTTTCTGCCAGATCAACTCTTAAAGTGAGGTTACCGTAAAAGTGGACAGCTGGAGCACATCAGTCACAATGATGCAACACAACGCACCAGTGGGTTATGCAGCACCATTCCTGTCAGTGAACAATTTATCGTGCAAATGGAAAACCCTAACAGCCTCTGACCTTTCTCAACTGCCAGTAATTGCAGGCATATTTATATTAGTCAAACATAATTCACCGAAAGAGCAGGACATGCTGAAACAACTAAGAGCAAGTTAGTGGCCATTTATTACAGCATTTCTTGAGGTCATTTCAAAGGGAGAACATTCATGTTTTTAACCTTTTAAGATTTAAGTTTCCATTAGTACAATATTAACAGAAAGAAGATGTCTTACCTCCTCCTCGACCTTCGTTGGTGGTTGGTTTTATTGCACAGAAATTCAAATGAAAGCCTGTAGGCTCTGCATGCAATCACCGGTAATAAATATGATGATAAAAAGGTGAAATGTAATCAAACATATTGTAATCAAAATGCAAATGAGCACTGTATATGAGTCCGTACCTAATCTCCACACCTCTGTAATGTATGGCGATTCGAGAAATGACATTCCTCGGCCTCTGAGTAGATCCGTATCACAACAAATACAAATACAAATTGTGCCTAAACTCTCTCAAACCCAGACGAGATGGAGATGCTCAAACTGATTAAATATGCATCACTATCAGCACAGTTTCTAATACTGGAAAAGAGATGTCGGGACTCTTTTTTTTGTTATTCAACCTCCAGTTGACCTCTACCTCTGAACATAGGAAAACAAAGAAGAGCTGAGTTGTTGCAGCCTTATTTAACTGATCAGGCTGTAGGGACTTGTTAGGCTGACTTTAAGAACGAAATGGTCACTTTTAAGTAGTAGGTGGTTATGGATGGTGATCATGGCAGTGAAGTCATTCCAAGAAGCCAGATTTCTACTCTATCTTCAAAGTGATTTGGCATTTGATCCACTTTTGGTATGACCAATTAATTAAATATCGGCTAACCTGACTGTGCTAAGGTAACACAATCTGCCCACCAGCAGCTCTAAAGCTCACTAATACACTTTATACCTCATTTGTTTCCTTACAAAAACTGAGTCTTCTTGTCACAGTGCCGTTCCCAGGTAAGTGGAGACCATGAGGATTAAACAAACGATTAAACAAACAAGATAGAACAATGTTAATTAGTGAGCTTTGGAGGTGCTAGTATGGATTTTGTTGGACTTTGGAGAGAGCGAGGCTAGCTGTTTCCCCTTGTTTCCAGTCTTTGTGCTAAGCTAACCTGCTGCTGGCGTTCATATTTACCACACAGACACAATAAGAGTGGTATTGATCGTCTCATAAACTCTCGGCAAGACAGTGAATACGCATATGCCCCAAAATGTTGAACTATTCTTTTATACCTGTAATAACTGATAACCTTTTGTAAACACAAGACTGACATATTATCACCTTATGGGGTGGATATGGCTAACATCATCTGGAGTCTTGTTTGTGTCCACCTCATGAGTGTGTGTCCAATATTCACTCTCCTTTTAGGTCTGTTTTTGGTCTCCACTAACCCTGAAGGAAAAACCAGGGTCTTCAGCAGCTAAGTGCTCCACCAGCTAGTCACTAACTTTGTCAGTAAATTGTAAACAGCTGCCTGCTGCAGCCGAAAATGACGCTGATGTGAGCAGTGAGAGCCAAGCAAAACGGTAAAGTTGCGGCCAGAAAACTAACAATGATCTAAAGGACGCTAAAAACGCTGCTAATAGCTGAGGGGAACTGTAGAGGTGATAATTATTCGTATGAGCAACCCCTTTCACACACAAGTAGTCATGTGATCCATGTTAATATAAAATATTGATTATACATATACATCATGGAGCTGCTTCAGTGGTTCAGCGAGATTCAGATGGAAAAATTGTATTTTGGCCGGGAAAGAGTGTGTCATATTTATATTAATGGAACACTTATCAGAAATGTCTTGCAGCAGTAGTTATAAACTGCAAACCTCTAACAGCTACAGATGGGAAAACTGTCAAGTTTGGAGCCAAAGTGAAACTACATGATCTTAAAACAAGCTTAAAATAGCCGTAGCTGTGGGGAAACAGAGGGAGGAGGGATTAGGAAAATCACTTGTCTGTGCTGGTAACCGAAGCAATGGAAAACCGGCTGGCCTCTTGGGGAAAACCGGCCACTGCACCACTGTCCCTGAGTGGCTGTCCCTATGTGGTGAATTATCTCTCATTTCCCAAGCTACTTGAAGTAATTGGAAATCTCACCCCCATTTCTATCTGTGGCCTTGCACCCCAAGTTGGCCAGCTGAACCATCCCTGTCCTTGGACGATCTGTTGGGACACATCAAGGCTAAAGTTGGAGGCTCATTACCTCCCGAACGTAACGCTTGAGCCCATGTCACAAGCGAATCCCTTCCCTTATGCTCTTGCATCTCCCTCAGGGTCCTCTTCAGTGTACTTTTCTTGGAGCTATGTTGTGCTTTGATTGGAACAGTTAGCCGGAGATATAAATAGCCTAATAAAAATGGGCAGTGGGTGCGTGGGCTATCAGCAGCATTGCCTATATATTTGGTGAGTCATCGCACATTGAAAATGTCCAGTTGAAGGAGCACCTAGTCTTTACACACATGTATTTGTAATGGTTAATATGCAAATGTGGTTATTTTTAGATTTACCATCTAATTTCTGCTCCATATTTTTTCCTCCATTTCATGCCTGCTGGACCGGTAGTGATGACGAGCAGCTAAAAACACTCTAACCTGCGAGATAAAAAAATTTAATTAAATAAAAAAAAAAAGAATACAGCGGCTAACCTTCACACAGATGAGGCCTGCTCCTGTGTAAGTGTGTACGTCATCATCATTTCCACCCTTATTGTTGGCTCTATTTTTAAAAATGCCTGAATATGTGTTCACACTGTGCTATTAGTTATGGAGAAAACACTTTGGCTAGTGTATTACTGATACTACAGCACAATGTGTACAGCACAAAAATGCTTGTTTTTATAGGTGATAGTGACTGTCATAACATTTATATAGATGTCTAGATATTTCGTTTGGGTTAATAGGCTTTTTTCATGGAATACACATTGACATGTCACAGTAGGAAAAGCACAGGTGTAAATTATGAAATTAATGATGGCTGAGTTCCATTTAGCTGCTTCATTTTCTGGGTCCGTAGAATGAATGAGTGATGCACTGTCATGACTGAACTTTAACGCTTGAATACAACAGAGCCTTCGTTAACGTGATTAGTAACACCTGTGCTTTTCCTACTACGACAAGTCAAAAGGATTTAGGATTAAAAAACTGTGAGAGGTCTTGGATTGGATTTCTGTTAATAATTAATAAATGTTGTGTTTGTCACGGTTAAAGGGCTGTCATACTGCACGTAAAGCTGCATTGATTAACTCTGGGGCACCACAAGACAGAAAAACCGCAAAAACGCTGACAGACACACAGTCCTGACATTTAATCATCTTATCAAGTTGTTATGGATAATGTGTTAGCAAACAGTTACATCCAGCAACATTAACATCCCATTGGAGTTATGTGTCTGGCCACTTGGGGAATGTAAGTTCAATATTCACTCGTGTTTTGGCTCTGGTTTGGTCTCCACCAACTCCTGAGGAAAACATTTGGGTCATTATCCTGCTACTTGTTTGACTCTCTTCAATAGCTAGTTGCTTTATTATAGAACAGTTATAGGGGGATATAGTTCTCAGTGGGTTCGTCACTGCGACTTCGGGGAACCAAAAATGGAAATTTTAAACTTGGATTAAACTGGATTAATTTCAATTCTAAAGCAAAAGATTAGTGACAAAAATGATCTGCATCTATCTAACTTCTATCGCCCCCCAGGATTTTGCTGGTAGCAAAATTAGGCTCCGACCTATTAATTTCAAATATGCTTTCTGTGAGAGGAACAATTATCCAGAAGTAATTAAACTTTTGTCACAGCAGGCTATATGGATGAGTGTGTAGCATCTTATACATTTGTAAAGCTTTCTTTTGTGAATGGGAGGTGATTAATTCGTTGGACACTGCTGGGAGAGTGTCATTCAGTGGACCTTCAACTGACCTTCAATTGTTGAGCTATTCATAGCAACACTTTAGTTTGGATATATCTGGGTCAGCATTTATAAAGCCTTAATCAGAGAGACTGGAGCGTGCCGCTAATGCAGTTACAAACACGGGGCGATTTCAGGCTGTCTCATTAGATTAAAAGTGTTTTGGTTTATAATGTGGAAGCTAGCAGGTAGAAAAGAAAAGATTTCATGCAGTGAATGAGTGATGACCATTGCTACAGGTATGAGAGGCTGAGATCTTCACTACAGCTTATATATATATATATATATATATATATATATATATATATATATATATANATATATATACACACACACACAGTTATACTTGGATGGAATGAACAGAACAAAAGTATAGATATGAAAATTTGAAAAAGAAAGGGAAATGAAATTATGCAGTTATGGTGCTTGCAATATGTTTTAATTCTTTTACAAGCATGTTTCTTCTGATTTATGGTTTTAAAACAATCTTTTTGTAACGATAATTATTCAAGGTGAAAGCATCATAGTTCAATGACCAGATGTGTTTAACATAAATGACTAACAGGTACATGCAGTGAAACTTACGACAGTTGAGTATTGGGGCCAAGGTTAGAGAAAAATACAATTTTGAGAATAAAGTTGCAATATTTTAAGAATAGAAAGACGAACATTTACAAGAAAGAATTCAGCTTTTTTGAAACTTGAAATATTACTATTTTTCTCAAAATGAGAACACTTTCTTTTTTTTTTAGTTATGACTTTATTCTTGAAATATAACAACATTTTTTCTTGTAATATTATGACTATATTCTCAAAATCTCTCAATTTATTTTCCTAACCATTGCCCTGATACTCTGTTGTAATAATTAGGCACATTTTGAAACAAATAACAGGTCTATAGCAATAAAAAAATGACAAACTTAAAACATAAGTCAACATCCTGTCTCAGGCACAGGCCTAAGCACTTAACATACATTAGACACCTTGACTAATCTAAAATATCATGTAATTTTGCTTTGAGGTCAGTGTACATGTGAACTTTGATCCAATAACAGAAATGTACATTCATTTTTAGACATTCACGGTAACTTAAACAGGACAGATAATAGAGTATCATCCTAATTAGATTGAAATCTTCAGGGGAACTCTCTCCTGGTTAGTTTTGCTCGGTCGTTTGGGGTTCTGGTAGGAGAGTCTCACAAATACAACAATGAGGATAGTTCCTGGAATAAAAAACAAAACAAAAAACACTGAGATATTCAACAACATCGCTATATTACTGCTTATTTGTCTGTAAAATATAGCGAATAGGCACAGTATCAAGAAGCCGTGAAAAATCCAGTACAATGGCCCTGCAACAAAGACCAAACACGACTTTTTAAAAGCTGGAGCTTATAATGTATTCTCAATTGGACCGATGTTTATGATATGTCAGCCTCTTTGCTTACCTATGACTGCAAAGGTGCCAAGCAGAATGCCCACTGCAGATTGAATAGTTGGCATGCCCTGCAGCTGCTTGGCAGCCATTTTGCAGTTCCCTCTGACGTTGCAGGGACACACTGTCACTAACAGGAGAGACAAAAGGGAAAACAAAAACAACTCACACAACAGATTTCTGACTAAACAGGAAGTATGACTCATTGAAAGAATTTGTGTTATTTTTAGGACTGATGTTTGGTGCTTATAAACACTTTTACTCCAGCCAAAAACACTGCTCAACTTATAATCAATGGAAGATTTATTTGGGGGGCTCAGAGAATAATTCATATAAACTCTGTACAGTGACAGGTGAAAGGCATAAAATTCTTACCTGCCTGTGCATATTATTGTTATATACCATATATGAAATCTGAATGTCATATAGAATGTGACAACACAAAATGTCATTTTCCAAAAACCAAAGGACAGCATGTCATCATATAATTTATCCTAACCTGTGTATGAGAAGTTATGTGTTATGTAAATACAGTGTCAGCAGGCTGTACTGGGCAGAACACAGTCTTAAGAGAGCTGTGTAATCACAAGCCTGGAAAAATCATTTGTAAAACCCCATTACATCATTACTAAACAAGAACAGTGCTAGGACAAGCTGGCACACAGGGGTTGATTTGTATTGATTGTTCCTACGCTTGTCCCATAACCTCCCTGTGCTCGCTTTAGCTCAGTCGGCATTACCTGGCAAGTTTATAAAGGTGCTCCTGGGAGGAGAGCTGCTGTCAGAGATTGTAAAGGGCACAGTGTAGACCTCAGGGGCCAGGTATGGGATGTTTAAGGACAGGTTGGTGTGCGTATCTGAAGGACAAAACACGTATTTGTTAAGAAAGTGACATATGATTAAAATTTTGTTATAAAATTACACATTGGACAAAAATAATAAAAAAAATGTTGGTTTTGTATTAAGTTTTGATTACATTTACTTATCATCAAAGCTCATTTCTTGCGATAGAAAATGGCACGTTAACGTGTTAACATGGTATATTTTTATGCGTTACACCACTGGTACTTGTACTTGGTGTATTTGGTGGATTGAGAAACGCATGCACAATGGTACACAACATTGTTTTCATAATTACAACATACTACAACTGAGTGCCAGTGCACTATCGAGTACATCGCAGATCAGAAAAGTCAATTCTGAAAAGGTGTTAAACTAAATACTTGATACATCCAATAGGAGTCAACTGCAACACTGGTACTCATATCAATATTTCACTATGAAAATCACATGCAGCTTTACAATATCCTACAGTTTATACTAACAAAGGAACAAAAAATCAAGCAAAAACACACCCATACAACTGTTTCACTACACAACACACAGAATGAGAGAGACTGGTGGAGTGGTGTATGGAGAGGTCTGGAGTGTGTGACTCTATCTTATCTCTGTAAATCAGTCTTGAATACACGCCTGGCTGCATGACGTAAAAGCCCTGTCTTGTAAAGAGAAGTGTTTTATCAAGCTGTTTGAACCCTTATCTGAGGGTCTTAAACTCCACGCTTGCTCCTCACCATCATTCCCCTTCATGTTCCATTTGTCAGTTAGGAAAACACAAGCTGTACAGCACTTCTGTAGAGGCTGTTAATGTATTTATCCTCTATCTGCACTGTTTCGCCTCTGATGTGACATTTCTGCAGGATGGATTTGCGACAACCTACCTACCCAGAACTATTTTGGGATGATTGTGAGACCAAAAAGTATTTTACAGTGTTATTAAATGTGTTACAGGAAGACTAGAAGCATTTCTCTTCTTACTGCCATGAAAAGCCATTAAGAAGTGGATGTAAGTGGCATAAGAGTGTGCTGCCTCATTAACTGAATTTCTGCATTGAAAAGAACTGTCAGTTATTTGAACATGGTACATTTGAGAGTCTCTGAAAGACTTGACATGAACACACACACACACACACACACACACACACACACAAGCATGCATGCACACAGGTGTTATTCTTTTCATGAGAGGTTGTGGCTGTGTCACGCAAACCGTGCAACTCTACAGAAGTACGCATTATTGGTACGACCATTACTGGCTGCGACCAGGTGCAAAGCATTCTGGGAGATTCCTTTTTTAGCCTCCATTAGCTGGCAGGAACCCAGCGGTGACGCCAAAGAAATTACACAGAAGATATAATTACAGCTGGGCTCAATCAATACCAACAGGAACAGGGGAGTGAAAGAGGGAGATAAAAGAGAAAACCTGAGAGGGAAGTGGTTGAACTGTTTGAATGACTTAATGACAGACGTCATAGCAGGAAATTGTTTGCATTAAATGAGCCCAACACTAGCGGTTTACAACTGCAAAAAAAGGATAATTACATTACACCTCCCATCCGAGATAGGACCCAAGAAATTATGCAGGAAGAAAATAGAACAGGGCAAATTGCACCTTGCATCTTCAGACAGTTTCTTTGACTATCTGTACTTATGGATGGCATATTGCCTATTTTAATTCATATGAGTCAAGTAACTCAAAACATTTAGCACACTGTGGCAAACTCAGTGTCCACTGGCTGTACTTAAAAATCTATTCATCAATAATGTCACATTGCACGGCCTTGTGTCTGGATGACATCAACCTGTCTTTTCCAATGAATTTACTTTCCCTACTCTTTACATTATTCAAAAGCAGGCTGATTCTTAGCAAAGTGGACTTGGCAGTTTGCTTGGACCAAACTAGAAGACACAACATTCACAAATCCATCTTAAACCATCTCAAACTACAGGATAATTAATACATTTGTCCATATGAAAAAATTAAATATAATTGATAATGTAATTGTGATGACTCCAGTCTGGAGCTTAAATGAGAGGTAACCTAGGTCAAGTGTCTTCTGGCATTTGAGGACCCAATGTAAGCCATGTCTGGCTATGGTCAACAATTAATCTCAGCTTGTTTAATCTACCAAATAAACATAGAAAGGTAGCTTCTTCTATGTCACCTTACTTGACTGTCCTCTCTTTTCACCGTCAGTCATAAGAATAATACCGTGTGCTGCCGGTTGACTGGGTTCCCCTAGTCTGCGTTCACCTCACCATTAATAGGTGTTAGCTTCCAGTTACGTCGGACTGTGGCATCACTGCGCAGGGAGAAGTTGAGTCGTCCTCCATGCTGTGGCCCATCACTGTCCCGTGAGGCCAGCACCAGAGCTTGGTCCTCCCAGCGAGGCGTACACAAGTACTTCCAGGAATAGTCTCCAACCAGCACCGGACTGTTGTCATTCACATCCAGGATATGCACGGTGACCAGGGTGGACGCAGATAAAGAAGAGTTTCCTATGAGGAACACATGAGATGTAAAGTCGATGTGATGAGATGCTGCAGCTGCATTGCCTAGATCTGAATGTTGTGTTTGTTTCTGGATGATGAAACACCAGCTCAGTACATTTCAACAACATTCTTCACTTTGCCTAACCTTCTTTGCTGGTTGTTTTTCTGTTCTCTTGCACTCATACTGCTTTATCTTGATCTCACTCTTCTGCAACTTTGTCTCTTCTTCTACATCTTAAGACTATTTGTTTGTCTGTATAGATTATTATTATTAATATTTTTATTTTTATGAAATGATGAAAGTGATCTTACGTCCATCCACTGCAATGACCTCCATGGTGTACGTGCTGTTCTCCTCTCTGTCCAGGGCCTGCACAGTCTTTAGTTCACCAGAATACTTCCCTATTGAAAAGTATTTCTTTGTGTCCCCTTGAAGAGAATATCTGGACAAAAAAACACGTGCAACTCCATAAAAATAAAACTGTGATACTTCATGCGTCTGTCTTCCTGAATTGGTGAAGAAGAGGACTTTTCCTACAGCATTCATCAGTTCTTGTCAGGCTTACCTGATCGGATGAGAATCAGGGTCGTAACCTCGGATGGTGGCGATAACCCGTCCCGGTTCCTCGCCCTCTCTGACAGTCACCTCGTAATGGCTTTGAGACAGGATTGGACCTTCATTCACATCGTCAACATAGATGGAGACTGTCGCTGTGGATGCAGGTCCGTATCGGCCACGGACCAGAGCCACTGGATTCTGAGCACTGAGCACGAGGATGTACTCACTCTCACGCTCAAAGTCCAAGACCTGTGAAAACGTACATGCACACACGAAATTACACACACACACATACAGTACATACACAGAGGGATACAGGGACAAATATTCCTTAAAATGATTGGTGACATGTCAACCGTTAACAGTGTTAACATCTTTCATTTTGTTGAACTTGTGTGTGTGTGAATGATGAGATATAAATTATGTGCAATGTATAAAAAGAATGCCACAAAGTGCGGGAATTACAAGGGCCAGTTCACCCGAACTGCAGAAAACATTTTTAACCCTGACCCTTATTGACATCATGTTGACATTTTAAGACCCCAATACAATGGAAGTAAAAGAAAACCTCAACTGCAGCGTGTCTTTCCAGAAAATATCTTATATATATATATATATATATACACACTATACTTTATCTTTGGTAGACAATAATTCCCAATGAAAACTGTTGACAGTGACATCCACAGTAACCAGGACAGTGTTTTTGAAACATTGCTGAGTTTTTCAAATTACATTTTTCAATCCACTGAATGCATAAAAGCAGGTTATCTACATTGTTAGATACCACAAAAGTTAAGTGGGAAATTATGCTTTTTTGATTTTGGTGAACTGGTTCTTAAATAAATTATTAATGTATCTACCTAAGGTGCAAAGAAATAATCATTATTTAAAAAATGTAGAAATTTGTTCCCTCGTATGTGCGTGCATACTCCTATTTGTATGCACCTCTAAGAGTTATAGCATATGAAATAAATGTAAGAGAGTAATTGCATTGCTGTGGATTCAATTACATTTTATAGGCACTGTGACAGACAAACACCCACACATTAAAGAAAAACAGCACGTCGTCTTTTCCAGTAGGAGAGTGACACAGTACAGTCCCCTACATCCATTCCCCTAATCTCGCTTCCAAGAAAACTGGATTTACTGGCAGAGATTTGCTGTATTTCCAATATGAACCAGACACTGGTCACAGGGAAATGAGCCAATTGATTCACTGTGTCACTAATGAAACATTTTCCATGATGATGCACTGAGAGCAACTAATATGTGACACTGCAATAAATACCCCTGTATAAACTGGATACACTGTTAAGAATGACCATAGAACACTGCAGGCTTTTCAATATAGCAATTCTTCATTGTAAAAGCGTGTAAAAATCACATATAAACAAATGAATCTATCCATAAACTTTTAGGGATGCACAGTATGTACTATTTTGGGTCCAATGTTTTGCAGCAAAATTGGAAGTAGCAGATTTCAAGTGATAGGATTACTGTAATCTGGACACTAAAAATAGTAACTGCGACCTGTTGACTTTGTTTGAGGGATTAAAAATGTAGTTTCATAGTGGGGGTATGGAAATATTAACTGCAGTTAGAGTTTGCAGTGCAGTGAGTGAATACTTATCATTCATTTAAAGATTTCACAGATTTTAGAGGAGCAAGAATCCAACTGAAGGCAAAGGTATTTGATTATTTTAAAGTAATGTTCTGAATCCTGCCCTGAAGCTTGTGTTTGTTGTCAGGTTTTACCCTTAAATGTGTTCTGTCTGCCCATGGAACAAGACATTATTAAACCAGCGTTGCCTGACATCATGCTGCTCAGACTGAGTGCGTCTCTGTTGCCAGGGAAAAGAAACGCAGGCCTTGGAGGGTACATGAGTACTGCTGTTGACCGGAAGTGACGCATCAAACTACTCAGTGTTCTATCAGTGCACCAGAACATGTCAATGGACTCTCTCGAGGCTACAGTCAGTCATCTGAACCACTATATTACTCATAGTCTTGACATGACATGATCATACTTCCACTTCTAGATATCTTTTACCCTAAAATATGAACTAAGTATCAGTGAACCGTCATTATCAACATTACCTCACCTTCACTCTTAATACCCAATATTTAAAAATGTCCAAAATGGGTATCTAAAGCAAAAAACCATCAAGTATTAATCTCAATGTTCTTTTGTTTATACTGTTGATTATTCAATAGATTACTCTCATTTTTATTTCAACCTGTAATAACAGATTTTTTTGGCTTCTATCAAATAGTTGAAGTGGAAACAAGCTGTAAACACAACACTGATATTTTATCACCTTTTAAGTTGATATGGCGAACTTATTAACCATAAGTTTGTTATTATTTAGTATATATACTTATTTACACATTCAACAGTTACAGAGCAACATCAGCATTAACTTGGAGTCATGTTTCTGACCACCTGATTAATGTAAGTCCAATATTCACTCTCCTTTTAGCTCTGTTTTGCTCTCCACTGACTCCTACTGTCTTTTTAGCTGCTAAATGCTCCACTATGTTAACCAGCTAGTCGCTCAGTTTGTCTCTTTGCCCTTTGGTGCTAGGCAGGAAGTACAGCGAGTTATGGAGCGACAGAAAACGACACTATGGGAGCGGTGAAAGTGAACCAAAACAGTAAGGCGCGGGCCAGAAAACCAAAACAATGAGGGAACTGCAGAGTCTGGTGATTGAGCCATTTGAGTCATTGTTAATACAAAAATATGAATTAGCGTTGCTTTAAATAACTGTACTACCATTAGATGAGATACATTACTCCATATAACAGTGGTGCAATTCTATATTTCGCCTTTTAAATCAGACTTTTCTGTCCATAAAAAGATTTTAGCCTCCTAATGATACTGGATTGTCCTATTTCTAGATATATTAATCTATGAAACCAAATATCTCCAGTGTTGCTATTGTCCTCTATGGTGGGCAGATTCTTGGCGATTAATTCCAGTTAAATTCTCAAACTCACAAAGAGACCATTTTGTTCGTTGAATCTTTGCTTAGCTGTCTTTTTAGAGAACACAACTTGGAGTTGCCCTGTTCTGCCGGCTCATCCGTTATACATGCAGTTATTCTGTTTCTTCACTCACTGCATTGTTATGTAAGTCATATTACAGCTTTTAAGCATTTGTCTGAGTTGAAATGAAGCATATAACAAATCTATTTGTAATAAATATCCCATATAAATTACACCATTACTCCTGTTAACATCATCTCATATGATTACATTTTCTAACATTGCAGGATTTGCACTTTAAGCTGACGACACACATTTAGTTAGTAATGAATGAATACATATTAAGGATTTATTTGCTAACTTTGAATTCATTCAGTAATGGTAAATCTTACATTAACATGATTAATTGAACTGTTACAACAAGCTCCAATTCACTTAAACTTCAAACAATGTTTAATTTCATTTTTTCTTTAACAAAATATTTTTACATTTGATGTAACGTCTAATGTCTCCTGTTCTCTTCATCTTGATTAGATTCCCCTCACTTCCCCTGGTTCATTATACATTTACGTCAATCGGCAGCCTCTAGCCTGTGTGGTAAACTGCCATTAGTGTCTGCTCACACAATCTAATTATTCACTTGGGCTGTGAGCAGTGTGTAATTTCTAATAATGAAATGTGTCTGCCTTCTGGTGCTGACCTCACACTGTAACGTGATGAATTAAAGGATTTGCTCAAGTGCGTTTTAATCCACTGGGGCTTTACTTGAACGTGAAGGATTTAAGCTTTAATTTTTACTAAAGTAAGCTAAATAAACTACCCTATCCCTTCTTGTTATACAAAGTTAGTCACAGTGATATCTCACAAGGTCAATACAAGAGCTTTAAACACAGCTGCTTAAAGACACAAGATTTTAATCTGTATAATATTTCTAAAAAACAGAAGTCCTCGTGTGTTAATCTGAAATAATACAAGATTCATTTTTAGCTTTTTCGACATCTCCTGCTTTATCTCAGCGGAGTGTGTGCAGCTCACAGTTCTATTACATTCGTCAACTCACATGGAGAGGTTGAAAATAATAGACTGTCTCCTGCCTGGCCCACTTACAGAGAGCAGACCATTAGAGTATCCACACACACAGACATAGATAGATAGATAGACACACGCTCATTCCCCCATGCACCCACCTAAAACGCCCTGCTGGATTATACGAGACAGGCGAAGGGTGATGTGCCCCGGGGACAGGATAGATTATTGGGCTAGAACATTCCATTGTCATCTGGACTCTTTTTTATTTGAGGCATGTGGGACTGAAGTATTGACGTATTGAAATATTCTTTGCCAACCTTTCTGTCGGTGCCTCACATGTACACACTGTGATATTAAAATCATGTCCTCATAAAAATGACTTGAGTTAAATGTGACTGCTATTTTGACATGGGCAGCTACTGAATGAACTCTTAGGACTGCACCAAGGACAGATACAAGCCATCGTGCCAAAAATTGTCCTTGACATTAATATTTGTGCGAGGAGAAATGTGTTAGCGCTCTCTCATTCCCTGAACAGTATAAAGAAAACAATTAACAGGCCAGTTTAATTTGGACTTTTATTTATCTGATCTCGGATTATGTGGCGAGTAATCAATAAGGTGGTCAGATGTGCGTGTACAGAGGCTCCAGGACGGTTTGTGTTGTTTACCTTTGAAAGGACGAGTGAGACCTCATTGGTTTGCTTGTCTGTCACTAATGTAAAGACCTCCTCCTCGTTTCCAGACTCTAAACGGTAGTCCACCTGCCAGCTGTCTCCTCCTCGAACATCTGCATCCCCTGCCAACACAGCTGTTACTGTGGTGCCCACTGGAGCGTTCTCTGGGATGTGAAAGGGCCCATACTGATGGGGAGGAGATGGAAAATGTATGATTACCTGGCAGAAACCAATCATTTGTCGACAATACACTTCTACGTTAAAATGCATGTGCACACTTAAGTGCGCTTGTGTGTATAGTAATAAATTGTAATAAAATTCTATCTAATTAGCAATTTTTTATCAGATTTCAGCTCACATCAAGCCCCATTGACAGAACACCCTCCCCACCAAAAGAGACAAAATCATAGGAAAAAATTGGAACATTTAATTATCAAGCCAATAAAGCAAATGACAAAGTTGTATTATCACTTCTTATAATACCTCTGATGTAATGCTGCTGTAATAATCTACCTTCTCCTCTTAGAAAACTTATAAACTAATCTACAAACACAGTTTTACTTATCAGCAAGTTAAAGATATGTGTTATAGATATGTAGATATATGTACTGGAGGTAGGATCATTTAACAATTAACAGCTGAATTAAATAATTCATTATAATAATGAAATTAAATATTTATATTAGTAACAGGCTAATGTAAATTTTGCCAGAGACCTGTTGATGATGTTGACATTTTGTGGTTCGTCAATAAAACTCACAGATGACTTACTGTGCTGTCGTGACTTTATGTGACTATATGTGAATATACGTTTGCCCCCTCTCGCCCTCCCGGTGTTAGCTGACCTTTATTCACACACCTCTGTGTGTTTAGACAGCCGTTTAATCTGCCACTCACAGATGTCCTCTAGTGAAGCAGCCATGCCTCTGATCTGGCTGCCCCATCCACAGGGTCCCTGAACCCAGCCCTGTCACCACTCGCCTCCCACATCACCCCCTATAGCGGTGCCTTCACATCACCATGGAAAAAGCTGCACTACTCAGACATGACCTGCTCAAGAGCATTTTCCACCTCTTTGTTAGTGTGTTAGTGTGTGTGTGTGTGTGTGTGTGTGTGGGGATTATCTGAGCAAGTGAGTACATTTGTGTTTTACAGCTTGAAAATGAGCATTCAGCAATGTTTGAGAGACATGTGGTTAAAATCCTAAAGTGTCAACTGGATGGAGCAAGGACATAAAGAATACCATGACAGTAGATGTTATATCAAATAATACATATTGCATAATCTTTTATTAAGTCTGTATTCAACTATACTGTCTCCTGTTATTGGTCTGGATAGTCGTGCCAAAGCTCTACAGCCAATTTCCGCTTCTCTCCCTGCTCAAAATAAAATGTTCCTTCACAGCTCACAGTGTCCGTACAGTCTTTCTATGGTTTGACAGAGAGAACAGCCAGAGTCAGACTGGTTCCCCATTATCACAGCATGATGGCTCTCCCACGTAACTCCCAACACTCATGACTTTTCTCTCTTCTATTATGCGGCACATGTGGGTGAAAAGTGGGGGGATTTTCTGTAGCTGCCTATCTTTAGCCTATTTTTCTTTCATATCAGCAGCTACGTCAAAATGAAGGGAAACCACTGTCCCATTTTCGTGCTGGGCCTGTGACTGCAGCATTAATGATGCCTTGCTCAACTGTACAAGATAAAAATAGATATTGGAGGTAGTTCCCACAGATGTTTTATTATTGCATGATATATAAATGGAATGTAAATGAGGATGCAACAGAAAATGAAAGTAAATAATTATTGATTTTACACAATTGCTTATCTTTTTTTAAATTGTGTTTTGGTGCATTTTGTGCCTTTATTAGACAACTGAAAGCTGTAAGACAACAGGAAATGAGAGAGAGAGACAGAGAATGACATGCAGCACAGGTCTCTGGCCAGAAGCGAACAAGGGACGTTGGGCCATTGTTGGCGCCTTAACCCCTAGGCCACCGGGGGACCCCAAGATTGCTTAACTTAAACACCCAAAAACATTTTTTGGGGCATATAGACTCAGCTCATATATATATATATATATATAATTATTTTTTTATTTTTTTATTTTCCACAGTGACAACATCACCACAGACAAGCTTCTGTAGATGTTTTGATTGTTTTTCCTTTGTCTGCTGTGAAAACCTGTCAGCATTGGAATCTATTGTAACTAACATGAATAGACTCTGACTACAACTGTTCTTCGTGGAAAAAAAAGAAAAAAACTATAAACTTTTTACAGCCACCTTTCAAGCAGTAGGTGTGTGTTTTAAATATTCTGGCTGGGGAGTCACTTTGACTCCACTCTTGTGTAGATTCATACCAGTAAACTGCTCAAATAAAGAACCTGCTGATGCAGAAACTTCTGTGCGATTGTAATACCTATTACGACATTGATTCTTACACCATTTCTAACACGTTAATGGCATTGAATAACATTGTGTAGTCATGATGTGGATTTGACTATGAATAAATGAGTGGAAACTACTCTCCAAAGAAGGCTTTATCAGATTAAACTCTAAAAACACAGTCCACTTAGAGTACAAAGAACTGAATAAAACTCCTCCACTAACATGGTGCCATCACTATAAGCCTGAGATTAGAGGGCATATCTAGTTCCCCGCCAGGAAAATTAGATCAGTGACCTGCAGAGTGGATTCACAGTCTGCAGTCCAATAGCCACTTATGATGGCCTGTGATGTTAGGCCTGCCTTTTTTTCCACAGGTATTGTTTATCATGTCCTGAGCGGACCATTGCATCAGAAGTGTGTCTTGCGTTTGTGTGTCTGTTTGAACATGTGCTCTCGTACCTCATGTTGGGAGAAGACTGGTGGGTTGTTGTTCTCATCCTGCACCGTCACAAACACAGTGCAGGAACTGTTTAGACCTGCCAGGGAACATCATCACAGCTTCTGTTAGTAACTCAGGGTCAGGCCATCACACACATACGGTATGCTGAAGGAACGGCAAGTACCTCATCTTGCCTCCATCACACCCTGATCCATGAGTCATGAACACCACATCGATTGTCACCCCAGAGGCTACAGTAGCATATATACATCCCCTGGATGCAATAATGTCAATGAAGCTACTGACGCACTAGCTCACAAAGCTAATAAACCTTTGATGTGAGTCATTATGAAAGCTGCAATTGTTTTACATATACGTACATTATGCTACTCCTTGGCACAGTAACTGCTTTATAATTGAGTTTTTTAGCACTGCTTTCTTTTCTCTCTCTCTCTCTCTCCTCTTGATTGGCACCTTTATCACAATGTCCTCATAACAACTTGCCACCTATTTCTTCATTGTGACTGACATTTAATGGACACTGTAATTGGCCATTGCCAGTTAAATAGCAGTCTATTTTAGGGATGCACTATTTTCATACTGGAATACCTAATTTAGCGTTCTTCCACAAATTTGATTTTTATCATTTGTGCTAGCAGCAAAATGTGAGCCAGGAGAACCAAAGCACAGATATTGTATCTGTCTACAGAATGGGTCTATATTTGTCTACATAATAGAAGCAAAGTGGGAGGAAGCAGAAGAAATAAGGAGGTTTAAATGTACAAAGATATCCTCTAACTGAAGCATTTTCTCTTATACTTAAAATGATGATTTGTCATTTAAATGTGTTATTATTTTATCTGTCATACATAACATTTGCATGAAGGTAAACTAGATATTAAAGTAATAATAAAGAAAAATCATTTTTACTTGCTAATTTTCCAAAACCTACAGATATACTGTGATGTGTAATGTAATCTATGCATTTAGGATTTTTATGTTTATCTGTATATGCTTCTTAATAGTTGTGTATGTGTGTTTCTGAATAGTTTGTTTTAGAACTCAAAAGTACAATGACTTTTACTTCATAGAAATCAATAAAAACAATACTGGCCTTTCAGTCATTTGATAAAAAAAAGTTTTACCTTATCTCTAATATTCTATTCCTCACAACGTAATGTCCTACTTCAGCAACAGGAAATATCAGTACATAAAATTAAAGAATCACAGTTAAAATGGCACTTATGCCTTTTTGTGAGACCTAATGAGGTTGCAAAAGGAAAAATCACAATATGAGGAAGGCTGTATTTTGCATCGATCCAAAGTCCCACCTTTAGCATCCTCTGCAGTGATGGTGAGGGTATATTGAGGCGCTGTGCCCTCCATACTGTCTGCTTGGACAGAGATGACCCCTGAGTCACGGTCCACTCTGAACAGGGCACGAGGACTCTCAGGAATTTGTCCGACTAAACGGTAGAAGATCCGCACGTTGTCCGTCTTGGGATCGTCGTTATCGGCTGCCTGCACCGTCAGGATTTCTGTCCCTGGGGAAAGATACACCAGTAAAGAACAGTAAAGGTAGGCCCTCTGAAAGGCAAGAGCATCTAACCCATTTACAGCCATAAGATCTCTTAAGATACAATTTTAACATAACATCTCTTAAAAATGCAAACATTATTCTCCTATAGAGAAATTGTAGTTTCTCTTGTTGCTGAATTTCTAATTTTCTAAATGTTTAAATCAGAATCTCAAACAACTTTCAGTGATCATACATAGTTTCTGTAATACAGCCAAACTATGTTTTTCTCTGCAGTAAGTTACAGTCACATAGCACACTGAACGGGAATAAGGGGGTAGAAGGATATAACAATAGCTTTCTCATTTAATCCTCACTCAGTGATTCCATTTAGATTAACAGATTGTCCTGTCTCATTCATTTCCCAGAATCAACCGTTTCAGAATCAACAAAAAAGCTTTTACAAGACACCATGTGCTTTTTATGAGCACGGGTTGGAGTGAGGGTGCTTTTCCCCCCGTGTCCTGGCTAAAATCCCAATCTGCTTTCACAAAAGGTATCTGGCAGTCTCAGCCCTTCACTGCAACATCTCTTCCAGCCAGTGTTTCCTCTACTTTGTTGTGAAACAATATTCCCATTATAGTGTAAATGTGACAAACGATTATTCAGAGGTCTCACTGTGTTGTTTCATGACGATCCCTAACTTCACCAGTAATCAGAAATTTAAAAAAAAAAGTGTTGAGACTATGTTGAGTATTTGAGTATATACAGCTGGCCAAAGCTTTTACATGGAAACACTGTGACTATTGAAACTACAGTATGACATACATATAGTATGTTAGTTTTGCTTTGGATTTTAACTTAATAATAAACAATAAATAAATATCCAAATGTAAACTGATTAGTCAGGGCAGTTTTGAAGAGTATTTTATACTTATACTATATATATATACTGTATATATATAAAAGCTGTCAGTTACCTCGGGCAGCAAGTTCCTTGACCACAGTATGGTACTGTGCCTGTGGAAAGGTGGGTCTGTTGTCATTGGCGTCACCCACCATCACCCTCAACTCCACAGGCTTGGCAATCTCTCTGCCATCTGGACGTTCAACCACAATGCTGATCTGGAACTGACGAGGCAAAAAGAGAAACGTATTAAAAAAACAGACATATCTGGTCAGCTGGTTAGGCAGGTGTGGTACCTTTACATTGTGACCTGCAGCTGTATGGCACTTGTACTCATATATATACTATAGGCCCTATCAGCACCATCACTCATGAAGAATACAGACCGACTGAAGGAGCTGTATTCAGACAAGAGATGGAATTTAGTGGAGTCCACAGACTGTCAATCATTTTTGGAGTAATGGTAAGTATGCATCTATAACCTCTTAATCACTAGGGGTAGCAAAATAGCAAAAAGCTTATGTCTGCTCCACCTTTTCCTCTTTTCTTCTGATCGTACTTCAATTAACGATATGTACCTTTTAAAACTACTAATACATTTCAATGTCCTGAAAGGTGCTGTAGCACAAATATGAAGTTGAAGTTATCTATCATGTGTGTTATCAACCACAGGCTAAACTAAAACCATAATGCTTCAGGCTGATAAGGAATTTTCAACCTTCCATTAAAGGGCCACTACAGAAGACACAAAATGCAACATGCTGGAAACATGTGTTTAAACACTAATCACACACATCCACTGATGTAGTTCAGTCCCTCTGTGTTGTTCTTTGGCCACTTTAAAGATAATTAAGCTATAATAGGAGTTTTCTTTTAATAAACAACATGAGAAATTTAGTGCCATCAAATTTGTCATTTCATATTGTTCTTCTTTAGCATTTTGAATGAACTGTCTTGCTCCCAGTCATCAGTTGGTGAAAATAATTGAATGAAATCCACCGAAAATGACAGTAGCACAACATATCACATGTGATTCTGTTGGTTTTAATAGAGAGGATCTTGTGAAAACCAGAAAATAATTAGCTTTAAAATCAGAGCAAACTTTACATAAAGATTATAGGATAACTGCACTCATTTATTGTCACACAATATAACAGGCCCTAATGTTTAGACACTTTAAACAGTAGTCATAAACTGACATTTATTATTAGGTGCTGGAGGTGTTTAGCTTGCAGTTATACAGACCTGGTCTTGTGTCTCTCTGTCCAGAGGGGCGTTGAGATAAATGACTCCTTCTCTGCTGATGGTGAAGAGCATCTCTGGAAACTCCCCCTCCAGACTGTACTCTGCCTGACTGCCACTCCATTTGACCTACATAAACACAGCACACAACAACAAAAAGCTTTCTAAATACAAAATGTAATATATATAAATGTGGTACACCAATATATGCCTACCATTTTAATGCACTATGATGTCTATTTTGATTTTGATTTTTTTACAATTTTACAATAAAAATACAGCATAAAGTGTTTTTTATCTGGGTGCAACAGGAAAATTATCATGCGGTATAAACCTAGAAAGCTATTCAGCAGGGCCCGCATGATGTATAAGTACAAAGCTAAGCTACCATTTATTTACATGATAAGGAGCCAACCGAATGCACTGACAATGACATGGAACAGAGAGCACAGCCAAAACTAACTTGCAGGCTGAAGGGGATTTTCCACTCTGCTTTACAGCCCTTAACAGAGGGCTGTGCAGTGGGGCTGAAAGGGTCCTAGTAGCCATCAAACAGCACCCAACAAGGAGAGGGGCCCAGCCGCAGCACAGCTGATGCACACCCAGGACATGTGTATCTCTTCAACACACTGTCACACACTCCTCCCTTGTTTTGGAGATGGCTGCCCAAACACTATGCTTTTGTATACACAAAGCCGCTTCACACCGCTGGCTGCCTCTCAGTGTTATGGTGTGTTTCTAGACCTCAGAACTTAAAAGAGATATGTTTAAAGAGCTGATTAATAATCACAGACTTCTCTAGATAAACTTCAATACAAAACGTCTATGAAGTCATCAGTTGTGCCTCCGTCAGTCTTTGAGTCTGCAGAGCACGTTCTCATAGCTTGTGTTTGAGCTGCGTCAAGAGCACCACATATCTTTGTGTGCTTTCCTGCAAGACACTGCAGACTGGAGAGTAATCAGCTGCTGGATTACAGAAAAGAGTAGAAAGGAAAGACTAAATTATCAGATCTAAAACAAATGTTAATCGTTTCAGTCCATTTTCAAGCAAAAATGCTAAACATTTGCTGGTTACAGCTTCTCAAATGTGAGGATTTGCTGCCTTTCTTTGTCATTAATAACAGCAAACTAAAGATCTTTTGGTTTTGGAGCGCTACTTGGAGAAAACAAGCTATTTAAATATGTCACCTTGGGGGGCTCTGGGAAATTATAATGGCATTTATTTCATAATCCATAATGAAAATAATCATTAGTTGTAGCCCTATAAAATATAGATAGATAGATAGATATGATATGGACATGGTAAATATTGGATATCTTGGAGGGAGCAGAGGCATTTTTATTGTTTGTAAGATCATCAGTATTCAAATCTAGAAATAACAGTTGATGTTGACTTTAGCAGGTGACAGATGAAATGACAGTGTGTATTATGGATGGAAGGCAGAACAAAAGTATTAGAGAGACAGAAACAAAGGGAGAGTTGTCCTGTTTGGGGTTTGAAACATTAAACCTGCAATAACTCATTTTCTGACCACTTGGGGGCAGCATAAACAAGTGGTAAACAAAACACTTAAATATTATCACCTTTTAAAGTTGAGACTGTGAATAAGTTAGCAAACAGTTGCTTATTTACATATCCATACCCATAGTCATGTGATCAATTGTTAACATAAAAATATTGATTATAGCAGCTTTAATGTTGGCATTATTCACACCAACATGAGATCACCTCTGATGAGTAATGTTAGCTGAAGCACCACGTTCATTTGTAATAATGAACATTGATTATGAGGTCATGACGAAGGTCTAGTGGGGCTCAAACTAATTCTGCAACAAATAATCAGATTTCATTTGACTGTGAAAACTGACAATTCAATGCAGTTAAGAGCTTTGACTCATTCATTCACAGGTTATGAGGCCTCTCTTCCACTCCAAAGACTCAATAGATTGCATTTCTGAGTTCAAGTAGCTCTACTGATTGCATTACATAATCAAAGTTTTAGGCAGGCAATCAGAAACATGCAACAGATAACAGATAGAAATTAACCTCCCTTGCCCCAATGACGCAAAAGAACTGATAACAAATGCCTGGATTTCATATTTAAAATTACATCCAGAGCTTGTTTGGATCTGATTGCACAATCAGTCAATTTAATCACAACAGCAATCTCAGTTTAGCTGAATAATAACTTTTACACAGAGAAGGATGATGGCAGAAATGCATAAAGTACGCTAAGCATCAGATTGATTTCAGCAAAATGTCGTCACACCATGGACGATGTCAGCACAAGGAGAAGACAACATTTGTTACAGATGAGTGTATATGGACACGACTGCTCCATTTATCTGAGACAGTAGGGGAGGTGAGATCCATAGAGTGGGTCCTTGAACATGACTATCGGTGTATGTGTCATAACAGCGGTTCGTCCCACCACCTAAAGAGCACAGCAGTACAATCACTCAGCGTGGGCAAAATGAGGCTTCCCTAAAGTAAACATCCATCTTAACCTAATCCAGTTATGTGTGATTTAGATTCTGGATGGGGACAAATGGGAATCTGTAACTAAATGGTTTTAATACGATGTGAAGGAACAATAGAGGCTTCATTTCTCATTCTCTTAACACATTTTTCATTAGAAACTGAAGTGCATACACTGAGGGAATCTGCTCAGTGAAATATTTTCACATAGCTTAATTTACATATACAGGCACAGATGCTATTCGTTGATATAAAAATTATGAAAATGAATTATCTTTTCAAAATCACCAATCTGTGTATTATAGCACTGGGTATTAGGTATTAAACCTACAAGACAAAAAGATTGATTTTATTGTAGTTTTTAAATTGCTTTTGAAAATATGACAAAAAAATAAATAATCAAATGTGCCTACACTTGTGAATCCACACGTTTTCAGTGGGTGGAAGGGACTGTTAGAACAGGAGAGATGAGAGGCTGAGGGCGAGTGTGGGGGAGGTGGGAGAAGAAGGGAGGAGGGGGAGGTATTGTGATGTACCTACTGGCCACAGCGACTCTCAGAACCTGCACAATGCATTTAATTCAGCAACAGAATCAGCTCTACAAGCCTCTTTGTTTCCACACTTCTCAGTAGTGGATGAATAAAGTTTATTTTTTGCCGTGCAGGCGTACATTTGTAAACATTTTCTCACAAAGAATAACTGCCACAGCTAGCTGATTTATTTTCCATGTGTTACAAAACCTCTGAGGGCTTTTGAGTTATTTATAGACATGTAGCTGATATGGCTAATACTATAACAACCAAAAGGTTAGACAAGACTAGGGGCAGACACGGACACAGTCATATGTTGAACCTGAGGGAAGCTTTTGAACCTGAATTTACATCATGGTATTGCAGTAATGTAGGACAGTAGTGTTAACTCCTATTAAAACTAAAACTGTCTCTTTTAACCAGAACTCAGAGCATTGACTGATGATCAGATATTATCAGGTGACACTTTTTAGAGTCTGCCCACAACAAAATAGTGACTGACTCTGTGGGCTTATGGACTTTGTGAGGGAGAGACTACTTCCCACATTTTATTTGAACACAGGATTTCCAGCGTTAGATCTGAAAATGTGCCCATATCCTCATAAAATCACCATGGTTACTTCTTTGGGTCTGTTCCAATTTTCAGTTTCAACAAACTTTATTGGCATGTAGGGCTGCAACTACCAATCATTTTCATTATCAACTGATCTGGCGATTTATTTTTCTCAATTAATCGAGTATTCATTTGGTCTAAAAAATGCCAGAAGAGAGTTATAAAAACAGAGAAAAGCAGCAAATCCTCACAACGGAGAGGCTGGAACCAGAAGATGTTTGGCATCTTTTCTTGAAAAATGACTTAAATTATTGATTCATTATCAAAATAGCTGCTGATTAATTTTCTGTTGATGGATTAATCAGTGAATTTGCCAAAGCAGACTTCAAGGTTACACCTGTTGAGATATTAAGTAGGCATGTATGCCAAAAAGAAATAAGAATGACTGTCTCTGTATGACATGAAATACTAAAATATCTATACTGAGCTGTACAATATGATTTAAATAAGAAGCCTTACAAGTGAAGTCTATTTTAGGGTGGATTTTGCCTTTAAGAGGTTTGTATGATAGCCCTCAGAGTGGTGGTGGTTGGTGGGTGGGAGAGTGAGTGATTATAGGAGTTAAAGTGACTCAGTCAGGATGTAGCCTGAAAGGATCCATGGCATTTGAACAGCATCAATAATTCAGCATTTGGTCACTTAGGAGGACCCAAGAGCCACTAAAAACAGCAACTGGCAATATGATGCCACTTTACTCAGTCCAGGCTATTGACAGAGTTCGTTTTATTGTAATATAATAGTTGACAGTTGACAGTCAGCACTTACCCCAAGTTGTTTGCATGATTTATGGTAAAAATCAAATTATTAAAAGTGTTTTTAATGTAAATGGGTAAAAACACTTCACATGCTAAAGTGGTGGATTTGTCACAAAGTGTTTCAGAGTGAATACATGTTGATCAGGGTTTTGCTGCCTCACCTGTGAGATGGGGATAGGGTAGGGGCCTGGAAGGTTCTCCTGAAGTCGCACAGGGTCGGGCGATGCCCAGGTGTTCCCAGTCACCTCAACAGTAACGATGCCGGTGGTGAAGAAAGCGTTCGCCTTCCCAGCCATGTCCTTCACCATCACTGAGAGCTTATAACGGCCGCACATCTCTGGGTCCAGAGTAGAGGCTCCTGGTGGTCAGAGTGGGACAGATGATACAAGAACAGTCAGTTTCATTTCATAATTTACCTCAACGAATTTAAAGAAACACAAAAAAGGAAAAAATACATACAAACACCACATAATTATGTGATGACTTATGGAAACACATAATGGACAAATGGACTGTATTGTCCCTCAGAGACATTACACACATTGACTGCTAAATTTAACATCTTTTCTAAGCCATCTGAGTGCTGTATTCTGCACTTAATTTTCAATTTCTTGCTAAAATGGAAAATAAATGACACAAACAGTCCACTAGAAAGGTAATCATAACAATCAGTTACAGCTGGCCTGAAAATAAAGTAGAAAATCAAGGAGGTAATTGTCAATTTTCACTGTTGCTATGACGCTTTGTGATAACCAGCAGCAGCAGCGTGAGCCGGAAGGGACCGGCAAGTGTGAAAGTCATCCAGCTCCTGCCGAGCTGTAACAAAGGGCAATACTAGAGCTACAGAAAGAGCACCAGCTTACAGGACTTTACTGCATCTAGGGTAGGTATGTGTGTGTACTGTACATGCACTGTATGTGTATGTCTGCTTCCCTAAAAGAAGTATTATTGGTCAACATATGTATCACATCTTAATACATTGTTTGTATTTTATTTCCTATATAACATGCAGTAAGGCTGTAACTCTAACCCGAACGAGATAAATGCTAGTTTTTCTTTGAAATATCTCATGTTTGGCTTTTTCGTTCATAATTTGTTTCATAAATTCAAGCTTTTCTCCCATTTTGATCATATTTTAACAAATGCAATAAGTGACGAACAAGTATTAGACCTTTTAAAGAGAGGGTTCAGATCTCTGCATAGCTTCTCTTTGGGACCTCCAGTCAGAGCTCCTCTTGACACGTTCAAAAACTTTATTTAAGCCAGTGTTTATTTCCAAATTAGCATTGCGTTTAATATCAGAGCCCTACCAATACTGTTTTTTTTGAGGCAGATACCGATAACATTGTTTTAGATTTTAAGAAATCAGATAAATCAAAGTATCACATTAACTTGATACTTTCCCTACAGTCACGAGTTGGGACTGACCTTCCTCAGTGAGGGAAACCTCTCCAGTGATGGAGTCGATGAAGAACATTTGGCTGGAGGGAATCCTGGGTGTCTGTTCCAAGAGGCTGAACCGCAGCTCGGCGTGGGCAGTGTTGCGGTCATCGCGATCCAGTGCTTCCACCTGCATGAATGGGATCCCTGAGAGACACAGGTGGTGCAGAGTCAAAAATGTTACCCTCTACTTTCTCAATTCATACAGAAAAGGATAGCACATGAGTTGTACCAATCAGGAGGCACACAATCAAAGACATTTGTGATTGGTTTTGTATATAGGTAAAGGTATATTGGTACCCAAGTTAAGATGTAGTACAGCAACAAAATGTCTGATTTGCACGTAGAACAACATGATGCAACCATAATTAAATAGTTTGAGAGCCGGTTTCAGGAGGTGACCCTTGTGGGCAATTTAGAATAAGAAGAAAACAAGATGCTGTTCAAGACTGATGTATGCAGTATCCCATAAAACATGATGGAATTGTTAATGTTAGCTACAACAAGCTAGCAGTACAGTAGTTTACTATTAGGATCTTATCTTCAAGTCAGATGATATTTCTCTTGACAAAACTAAACCACACATAGAATGAGCTCAACATATTTTTTGTGGGGGGTTCAGCAGCCCCAGTTTTCATGTTTTACTGACAATGGTTTAATTGTCCATATCTTCCAAGAACAGGGAACATTAATTAATTCAAATAAAATACATTTGGGGTACTGTATCTGAGCTGATGTGATTGCTAAGCCTTGTGACAGTTTGCAGAAAAGTCTTTTTTAGTGTAATCAACACGTAACTGATCCAGTTTGCCACATTATTCATTCTATTAATACTGAGGTTATGGGTAAACTGCAGTTTTCAGGACTACGTGCGGCATGTTTTCCATTGTTTATGTGTTTTGTGTTCCATGTAGCAGGACTGACTAATGTGACCCAGACTGAAAAAGGTTGTGCAACACGGTGACAACAGAGCTCAGGGTTCTTGTACCTTTGAGAAGCCCAAGCTGCACGCTGCCCCTCATGCTCTCCTCTATGAAAGTGGGCACATTGTCATTCTTGTCGATGACACACACTTCGACGGTGAAGCTCTGACGGTGCACTGATCTTCTGAAGGACACCTGTAGTGCACACACAAACACGCTTTGTAAGTATCTTTAAATAACACACTCTGGAATCTGCATGCAGCCTTCCCATGAGAATCTAATGACAATCTAAAGAGTGAGTCATTCTTCTCATACATTATTGAACATAAGCACATGAACCTCATATGATGAACAAATAAGAATATAAAAACCCAACCTTGTTATGTGAACATCTTGAATGAATTAATGTGACAACTATTCATTAGGTAAGACATGCATGAAAATTGCTACCTGCAGAGAGTAAGACGGCTGTTTCTCTCTGTCCAGTGGTTTTAGAGCATACAGAAACTGAGCATCGACTCCGAATATCCCCTCATCATCCCCTGTTACCACTAGGTCACTGTAATTACCTGGGAGGTTATGGAGCTGTAGAGAACAGAACAAGATTCATAAAACATCAGTGTGTGTTCTTGTTTAAAAGCAAGCCATATACACAAACAACTAAGTGTAGGAGGGCTGGACAGGCAGGGTAGCAGCAGGGTAGTTAGTGCAGCCATCAGTGATTTGATTTGAACCTGTATTTAAACAAGAGGTCCAACTGAGGCTTGAAAAAAATGTTTAAAATTGACTAATTACAGCAAATATGTTCAGTGAAACTCTCGCTCTGTGTGGTGAAAAGACACAATAATACCCATACTAGCTGCAGATCCACTTAGACAGGATAAGTCTGCTGATATTTTATACATGTCAATAAATCCTGCTAAAGACCAAAATCAACAATTGAATTGATTAACAAGTATTGTCTGTGTTGCCAAAGCCTCATATAGCTTGTTCCTCTGGGCCATAGACCTCTAGTTAAAAAGAAAAACTATTAAAAACACATCAGTGAGCAACACCGTCACACTAGGTGACATGTTCTCCAATTACCATGAACATGGCCACTGTAGTTTACTTTGAGTCCGTTACACATACACCATCCTGCTGCTTTAAATGCTTGCTAGCACACTAAATGTGTATTGATCCTCAGCTAGAAAATAGTCCTCAACAAAGACACTATTCACTGCTGTTTGAATAACGTTTGCTAAAAACTACAGTTCCCAGCTGTTTTAGGAAATTACTGAGCTGTTAATAAATAAATTAAACTATATAGTTGTGACCTGTTTTGTGTTTTGAGTGCCACAGACAGGGTAGGGAAGTTGAAAAGTATTAAGAGATGGACTAACATATCGTTGGTTTCAGTCTTTTTAAGAGATTTGTTGACAATAACAAATATATAGAATAATGCCCACATTATCCTTTAAATGTTGCCAGCATCCTGCCATTCAGCTTGTCTGATGACCAAATTATCGTTATAACAATCCTATAACTTTGTAATACTATAATACAGGAAGGCTCAGCCAAGAAAAGTACACACAAGGTTCAGATGTTTTGAATCCCTAACTGAAGGTCCTCTTAAAGCAAAAATATATATCCACATGTCTACATTTAAAGCCAGTGGTGCGTTGGGGCTGGTCATTCACAGTAGCCTACAAGACGATCAAAAACATTTGCAGTGTTTTTGTACCTTGTACTTTTTGCTAAATTGATCATTCAAGTTAAAGTAGAAGAACTGTCAAGTGTAGCCCTCTCTGATGAACAGACTATCGTGAAGAGCTTTTACCTTGAACAAATCTGAAGCAATTATTGTGTCCTTTCCATTTATAACACAAAGTGGGGTGATTAACATGCTATTTTGTGTTAATGACACTCAGTCTGACACAAAGACTGAAAATATGACTATGTGTCATACAAGATGTGATGACGTCACAACAAAACCAATTAAAGTGCCAGATACTCATGCTGATACACAATCCAGAGGATGTCTGAGTGACAAGTATGAACGAACCCCCACCCCCACCCCCACCCGCCTGCCACCCAGCTGGACTGAATGCAGAGGCTGGGTCTGATGCCTGAAAAGCATTGTGAACACTCTCATTATAGTCTAGTGATGACGGCAGCATGTTCGTAGATCTTCAACCTTGAAGATGAAAAAAAGGATGAAAAAAAGTTGAGGTCTCCTCAGTGGACTTTGCATTAAATCTAATTAAATATTGAAATTAGGATTTTAGACCTTTCCAACAGTTCCTGATGCTTGTTTGCCGTGCAGGCTTAGAGGTGCATCTCAAATTACTATATTTATGAATATGACATATGAGAATAAAAACTCCTAATCAGCATTGTACGCTTTTGCTGATTTTCCACTTAGATGTATATGCTCTAGTCATCATGGTAACATTTGGAAAAAAGGTTAAGATTTAAGGTTGGGGAATTTATAAGAATTACACATCTAGTTTCTTATGTGAAGGCTATGAGCGCAAGAAGAACATTCGTTTGGTGAATTCAAGTAAATTGAAATGCCTTACCTTGGCTAGATACCATGGAAAAATACCATCATAGTTTTCAGGGACACCAATTTTAACATTTGCCCCAGAGCATGGTGCAAATGTGTAAAGTATCACCAACTGCGAAAACAAGATAATAAGTGTGTCTTAGTGACATTGTTGATGCAGTAATTTGCTCTTGTAAATGAACAAAGTACAACAGTTGAGAGTAATTTTACTCATCTTACTATGAGAACTATGATGAGCATTGGTGTAGCTCTTCTGTCAGCCATGAGTCCCTGTAAATGTGGCATATCCACAGCATTTCAAACCACATGGCATCAGACCAACAATCAACACAATTTCTGTCTCGTTACTGATTCACCACCATGGAATTCTTTCATACACACACATTTCACAGTTTTTACATGTGCGACAGCCGACGAAGCTGTTTAAAGCAACATCTGAGCTCCCAGTCAGTAGCACAGAAGACCAATAAAGCCACATTTGATTCGGAGGTCCGTTAAAATCAAGTTAGATGGATTACGTCATTTCATTGGAGCCTTAAAGTCTGTCAGATATATTTTAGATACAGCTGCTTTGTTAGCAATACCAAATCACAGGCTATGGTGCAGTGTGCAAGTAACAGTAATGCCCTATATACTCCATTAACTCCAATTCAAGTCTCTAAAGTATAACAACATTGTTGGATATACTGTTGCTCAACAACAGCATATGATGACAATGATAAAAGAAGGCAAAAAAGTGCAACCAGTTAAGTAGCAAAACTTATTAAATTGCCCTCCCATTTTAAACAAAACGTTTCGTATCTTACCTTCTCCAAATGCTGTGTGTGTCCCCTCTGAGAGCTGTGAGAAGAGTTTAAATTGGGTGGAAAAATTGCGTACTTGTACTACACTTTGGTGGATTAATGGTTAACGCCTTCAGATAAACATGCTTAACTACCTTGTTTCCTTCCTGTAAAACCAATGGCCAGTGAGGTTCCATTCCACTGATACGATCACATGAATATTCATGAGGATGTAAACATCTGCTTCTTTTCTGCTGCATTCTGCTGAATATGTTGCTTTGGGAATAATGACAGAGAAGATTTTATGTTTTGATTTTATATTTTATTGAAAAAGGAAATCAACGTAAACAAAGAATTTCCAAATAATGTCAAGGTTCACAAGACTAATATAACTTATTGCTTTACTCATACATTCATTCACAACCTGAATTCAATGTTATGGAACAACATAGAAATGCAGACGTTTTCTCTTGTCTTTGACTAGTCCTCAGTAACTTGGCCGAGGCACGAACCTGCGTACCACGTTTCAAGTAAATATGACTCCAGATGACCTACTATTGTGATCCTTTACCATGTCTTTGAGGATAATGAGATGTATGTTGCATTCAGCATCATTCGTGTTCTAGTATATACATCAATTGCCTCCAATAAAGGAGCATAACAATAACCCAACAGCAAGGCAATCTTTGCAACTCATTAGAAATAACAAGCCTTTGTGGATTTTTCATACATACTAATCATATTATGACAGCAACATGTTTAAGGCAAACAAAAAAAATTGATCGAAATAAAATAAATGTTTGAAAAGCTTCATGCAGGTTATCACCATCATCATGATATGACTTGAATAATGTCAGTCATTTTTATTAATTAAGTCCTCTCTTTGCTTTTGGTTGGTTTCTAAAAAATAAAAATATATTTCTGTACAGCTCTATTAGTCCTTTAGGGTTAGTGTTAAAACACACACAGCATCTGGTCTTCAGAGGCCAAAGAAAAAATGTCCGTCTGTCCCGTCTGTTCCTCAGAGAACTGTTAGGTCATGGCAGGACTTTGACTTCTGCCTAAAAGCCATCTTCTTGTTCTTGCGTGCAACCATGCGGCCCAGAAACCGTTTAGCCTTCTTGCTGATGCTCTCTCTACGCCTGCAGTTGGCCATGCGTCGTGCGTTCTCCTCCTTGCTGTCTTTCCTCAAGCGGATCTGTCTGACGATGCCCTCAAATAGGTCCTGCACATTGTGGTGAAGGGATGCAGATGTCTCAATGAACTTGCAGTCGAATACCACTGCGCAGGCACTTCCCTCTGCAATAAAGAACATATGGAGAAAGGAAAATTAGTACTTTGAGTAGATACATATAAAGAAAACATTAAGATAGAAGCTCAAGTAGATTTAGGCTGAAAACTGAAAATGGTAAGTCTAAATTAAGTGATAATAGTTTTAAAGCTTTGGCAGATAGGTTTAGTTTGCAGTGGTAGTGGGAAATGTGGCCTGACCCCACCAAAGCCAGTCAAGTCCAACCAGTTCTGTCAGATCTGATCATGAAAAGCCTCAAGAATAGCTTTTAAGCTTCAAATGATAAATATTAGATTTTTTAAAGTAACCAAACTTCATAACCCACTTTCCCTGACCTTAAAACTTATATTAGCTTAACACATCATACATCTGGTCTGTGGCATATTTTAGGTTACAAAGTTAGTTAATCATACTGACTTACCATCTACAGACACCTCTCTAGACCGCACCAGGTCACTCTTGTTGCCCACAAGGATTATGGGAATGTTCTCTGACTGCCTGGCGCGGCGCAGCTGAATACGCAGCTCTGACGCCTTCTCGAAGCTTGATTTGTCTGTCACTGAATACACAATGATGTAGGCGTCTCCCATCCTCATGCACTGTTCCTTCAGCCACTGGCTGTTATCCTTCAGGAAAGGAACAGATACCAAATTTAGCATCATACATGGCTGATCCCATCATTTACTGGTGTAATATCCATGAATCAATGTAAATGGACAAATAACACATAACTCACCTGTTCCCAGATGTCATACAACACAATAGATGATTCTTCGTCATCCACCACGATAGATCTGTCATAAGTGTTTCCTGAGGGGAATAAAAAAAAGAAATATAGTGTTACATGCTGACAGAGAGGTGCAAAGCATCTCTTATCTGAGCAGTCGTCTTTGTTGTCAGTGTGTGTTGTTGCTTTTCTTCCACTGATTTTTTCTTCTGTAGTCTGGCCTTTATATTATCCCTTCACATTATGCTATTGGATGTGTTGCTGACAGCTGTACTACTGAGGACAGGGCTGGTGCCTCGCTGTAGATGGAAATAGCAATAATCAATGCATGTACACCCTTGCGTGCAAAAATAAAAACCCTGTTGGTTTCTAACCCATGAGCTAAACTTTATCAATGTCCTCACACATAATTCTGAATTAGAGCACTTATAAGGCTTTGTGGTTTTTATGCAATTCTAAAAGATCCACATCTTTATTATTTTTAAATGTGAGTGGTGTTTCTTGTTAAAGGTTAAGGGTAGGATACTTCAAAAAGTAGAAAGTGGTCTCCAAAGTTTTCATGCTTAATATCTCAGTGGTTATATAGTTGTATTGTGTATTGTTCAGAATATACTAAATTAACCTTTGACAGTCCTTATTATCACATGTATCTTCATAGACATTGGTGGGTGTGTGGGTTGCTAGGGTTGATGACTCATCCTCAGCATCACCATTTACCTGCTTCATCGCAGTCGTGACCAGCATCTTCGACTCCTCCAAAGACGCGCGCCAGGCTGGACTTGCCGACGCCGTGCTCCCCGAGGAGAACCACCTTGTACACCTGGGACTCCGCTTCGCTGCCGGTGGAGATCACGGAGTCGGAGGAGTCCGACGCGCAGCTGCCTCGGTGCTGCTCGTTTGGGGAGTAGGACGTGCAGCGCAGGAGGTTGGACAGCTCGTCGGTTTGTCCCTCCTGTGGCATCGTGGCGTGCAGGTCCCGGTCGTCCACGGGCATGCTTCTCCGGTGTAGGTTTGGTAGATTCATGGGAAACGGCATGCTCCCTCTTCTCTTGTCCATGTTCCGCAATTTGTCACCCTTGTTCAAAGTCATTGTGCTTATACCGAGGATCTGTGGATAGACATGACATGCGTAAATGTCTGCTCTTATGTTTAATCACATTCGAACAGACCTAAGGGAAAAGTGTAAGTCTGTATAGGGATGTGGTGGAGGATAATGTCATAGTTTTACACAAATGTTTGTCATTGTAAGTCATGTTAAAATGAAAACATCTATTAAGTTGAGTAGCTTACAATTAAGCAAATATCAAATCTTTTATTCTGACCTGACCACATGTTTATTCAACTCTACTCAACATAAAAACGAAAAATAAAACTAAAGCTTAAAATTCCTCATCAGTAATAAAGACACTTACTCGGTGCTGGCGATTAAATCCAACGAAGGCAATCTAATAATCCTTGGTTTGAAGAGTTGTTGTAGCCGAAAAAGCGGTTTTGCTTGAGTATGATCAGAGTCGCTGATCAGCCTATTTATAGGGGACTGGGAGTGACGTAGGCGGGGATTCGCAGCAGAGAATCACGTCTCCGCTTATTATAGTGGTGCGTAACGGTAACATTACACAGAGGAGGGGGTGTATGACTGAAAGAGCTGAGGAATCTCCCTTCCGCATCGCCAAATGGAGAGTTTACCTCTGAGGGGGCGGCCAGAGATGAATCCTTGAGGAGGGAAAGCCCACTTAAAGCCAGAGTGATATAAATATTTAATAATAATTCAGGAGATAAATTTAGAGATGGTGGAAGGATATCCACATGATGCGAGATGGCAAGGTGTATTAGGGCGCAATGCACAGACCTTATGAATGCTGTTATGGAAATGTGATCGTTGAATGTGTTTCGCTTTTAATTGATTATCAGTTTTGAGCCTCATGGTCACTGCAAGGTGGAGGTCATGGCTACAATCACACAATACCATGGGAATTTCATTTTAATGTGAGGGGGTCGCTGACATTATGAATGCGGTGAATATAAGGGTGAAAATGGGCAAAATATTTGTTATTGATTCCGTAGTCTGTGGCAGGCCCAGGCTAACATCACACTTTAATTAATTGTTGTACATATATGCAAAAAATAAATGCTTAAATTTGTCAGTGAAACTGTTATAAACACGTAAAAATTCTACACACGGTGGCATTCATTCATCATGCATCACAAGCTTTTCACCCACCACCTTGCTGACTGAAAAATGAAGGCTGCAGCCACAAAACCCTCATTCCTTGCATTTGCAGTCGTAATTCTTCACAGCTTCACAGGTCTGACCTATACCAAACCAATAATGTTTGGCTTTGCTCATGACATTCACCTTAGTTCAATAATGCAAAATGGTTTCAATTTATAATATCTAGCTATATGTAACACACACTAATAGAGGCAAATCTAGTTACCCTGCCCTAATAGAGCCCAAATGACTTTAGGTTCGTATTCTCTATTTAACTTCTGCGTGTGTTTTTATGTTTAATCTTAAATCCATCATATTTTATATACATTTTCTCGCACACCGTGTAGCGGTTAGCCTATTCAGTACTCTACAGTAGAGCTCTTCAGGCAGAATTATATTTTCCAGTTTAGTTCACAGACTCTGCATGGTGTGTTGCTGCCCCCTTGTGGCTATAGGTCTTACATTACAGTTGAACCTTTTGAACTCAACATTATAATGTATTTTCTGATTTATCCCTATGTGGGAAATAAAATAATAAACAAACAAATAATCGTGATATAGGTATTAATGCTATTGGTGTCCGCATTTTTTCTAAATCTACTAGTCACAGTCAATATGTCCCAGAAGCTCTTCTCAGGTTTTACAATTGTTTTCTCCCAAATCAGCCTCACATATAGTTCACTTACTATTTCTCTTGCGTTGAATGATTTCTTAGCCTTTAGAGATAAGGCATTTTTGCTATATTCTGTCTTGGAGTTACTTGAATTAAAACACGCGTATCCCATGATTATCTCTGACTGTGTGTAGGCTATTTTTATTTTATTTTACTCTGTATTTGCAGGCAGTGCCTTATACTTCATTTAAAAGGCATTTAAACATGCTGAACTAGCATGACGGTCCATCTGGACCAAGCCCCCAGGAAGTGCGCCAGGCTTTGAAGCCAATTTGACATAGTGGTCAAATCGTGTATTACAACTTCCGGGTCCATCACGTAATGCACACTGGCCCCAAGAGACTTTTCCCATAGACTTACATTGTCATAGCCAGTACAAACACTTAATATGGCTTCATGCAACTGAGCAACTTTCTTCTGAATGAACGGGGCCCCGCCTGCGACGCTGTATCCAGGTATCTTTATACATCCATGATCTGGACTGGGTAGTAGCAATGGATGTATTAGTTACTAATTACCTACTAATAATTAGTAGGTAGTAGCTCCCACGTCAGGAAACCGGAAGTCAACCCTGAACGTGCCATAGCGCATGCGCTCGCTTCTCGTGTCTTCGACCTCTACTACAAACCGGTGAGAGCTAACCTCCTGTCACAAACTGAGCTCGAGTTTAATATAATGGTGACGCTTCTGTGTAACTTGGTATTTTAGTTCCTCTATTGACCGCAGCGCTGCTCAGCTCTTCTGATTTTCCGACTAGCTTGTTTTTAGCGACACTGGTCGGTTTGCAGCTAATCTTGACCTTACTTGTGTGTACCCACGTAACTTTTCACACTTTCACATTTAGAAAACTAGCTACAGACTCAACCAACTGAAGCTGTTCATTGTCGTGTTTCCTGGGTTGCTTTCTACAGACTGCGGAAACTGAATCAACGCCTCCTCTAGTTGACCTGACCACCAAGTCCCTTCGTAATGTATGCCTGCGCTAAATTCGTCTCCACGCCCTCTCTGGTGAGTCTGCATGGATGAATGAAGATAACAGTTACATGTACATGACCGTGTCTGTTGACATCATGGCAGTTTACAAAAAGCTGCCAGTCTGTGTTCAGGGCAAACAATCAGCAGCTATGTAGCCGTCTTTGACCCTCTGCTAAAGTCAGCTAGCTATAGTGTTCACACCTGCAAGGGCGTCCTAGCTTTGAACAAAAATGATCAGGGCAAAACTGAGCTTATCCATTTGTGAAACAGTCTATCCACCTTTTAAAGCGTCTATGAATCAGTATCACCTAAGTTTAAATTTAAAGTAATGTAGTTATTAACGAAGCAGCCAGATTCAAGTTGAAACCTGAACTGTATGAGCAGAATTAATCCAAAAGCAACACTATAATGGGTCACTGCTGGATTTAGCTATAGTTTATCATATTTACTACAAAACTAATGTCACCACATGCTGTCTTGAGCATCGTAGATGTATTCTGAGCAAATTTTAAGCGCTACAGACAGATATCAATATAACATGCAGGTAAAGCATCTTACCAGAGCAGGACTGTCTCAACTAAATGTCTCTTCTTTTTTTTCTTCTTGATACAGGTCCGTGCTGGATCTCGGGCTCTGTACAGACCCCTCTCTGCAGCACTAGTCTCAGACGCCAGGAAAGCAGAGGTAAGTGGCAGTCTGTACTGGGAATTATAACTGATTTATTGACTTTGAGTGTTCACAGAGAAGGGGCACTCTGAAGCCAACACAGCTCCATTAATCTCTTCTGCTTTTCTCATGACCTTGTTTCTCACATACAAATAACAACCCCTGTACATTTTAATGCAAGGTAATTTAACAATTTAACATTTTAAGTATTTGTGAAACTTCCTAATGTATGTTAAGTAAATTTTAAAATTGGGATTTGATTGTTTGTTTGTTTTTTCATCTTGCCCATAGCTAATATAGTAGGCTACTTAAGAAACAAGGCCCTAGGCTGCATACCGGTATTATAACATCGTTTAATGTAGCTTTCAAAACAAAGTTATAACATTTTACACTGGCAGTTTTTATGTCTCCAACAAGTACAAAAACAGACAGGTGAGGTGATAGGATTAGAAGCTAAATAGCATGCCTTACATTAAAAGTTTGATATTGAGGAGTACCACTGGATGTTTGTCAGCAAAAGCAATGCTGACATTTGCATCAACAGTAAGCTTTAGCTAGCTAGCTAGCCTATGTGGCTAACATTAGCTTCACATTTGTTGCTACTGTTATAACAAATGCAATGCCAATTCTGCATCAGTTTGATAAGTTTACCTTTCTAAAGCTGCACCAATGTTCACTTGAGTTTTTGAAGAACCTTAATCAAGTACATAATAGAGACAGATTCAGGGGTCAGAGTTTGGCTTTGGCATGAACTTAGGTATGTTAAGTATTCCAGATAAATGCATAGAGCGGATTGCATCTTTAATGTCAATGTTTGTTTATAAAAAACAAACAGTGATGACCAAACTGGTCATGTAAACTGAAATAGGTGATTTTACATAACAATTAGGGGATCTAGTTAAAACTGGTTCGTTTTAGAAATAAATCTTTCTATATAGCAGGAAAATGTTTAGTGCTGCTTTGTGATCCTGTACTGTTTTGTTTTGTACTAACCTTACTTAATTTTTGTATTTCAGACTGCTTCACTCCTGGCACCACAGAGTATTGTAGCCTCCCAGCAGCAGGTGGCGGTGCGGGGATTCCAGACTAGTGCTGTGAGCCGTGACATCGACACTGCTGCAAAGTTCATTGGAGCAGGAGCTGCCACTGTGGGAGTGGCAGGATCTGGAGCTGGAATTGGAACGGTGTTCGGTAGCCTTATTATTGGATATGCCAGGTAAATTAAACACATCATCTGCCATTTTAGGACATTTTTTAAAAATTCCCACCAAGGAGAGAATCCTAGACAAGTCTATCATCACTGTCATAAAAACCTATCATCTAATTTCTGTTTAATAATTTAGACACCAAAAAACAATTCCTTAGATCTAATCTGGGATTTCTGATATTACATCTTTGTTTAATAGCAATAACTATGAAACTAACAGGAGCATACTTGATTCCAAATGTGTACATTGTCAAGAAATGAATTAAAGTAAGAGGAATTATGTCTTTGGGTGCAAAAATATATTCAATATTTTCGAGGGTTTGTTCTGCCATAATGCCTTCCAGTTATTGATCAAATTATTTGGTCACATGTATTACGTCTTTTTGGGAAACCTTGGAAGACACTGAAGCTCACTGAAATGTCTTGTCAGATGTTCTTTTAACACTTTGTACCTCCAATTTGTCTCAGCTGCCTCTCTCTTTCTCAACAGGAACCCCTCTCTGAAGCAGCAGCTGTTCTCCTATGCCATCTTGGGCTTCGCTCTGTCTGAAGCTATGGGTCTTTTCTGTCTGATGGTTGCATTCCTTATTCTGTTTGCCATGTAAACCAGTTAAGCATTTGCTGGAAAGGGATACATCACAATGTTAACAAGAATTAGCAGTTTGAGATGCCCTTGAATGGCACAATGGTTTCAGCGTATCATGTTGCTTATTCTTGTTCATTGGTGTTTGTAAAAAGATTGTGAACCCACTGATGTATGAAACTCTGGCAAATCTAAATCATTTTTAATGATGGTTTTGCCATTATATTGTATATTTAATCAAATGTTTTTGTTAACAAACATGCAACCAATAACGGAAGTAAAACGTTTAATTCATCATGTGTCGTTTGTACATTCGTAAATGGTAGCGGGGTGTTTGGGTTATTTTTGTGTGTTGATTTAATGTTAGTTAAGGTGGCAGTTTCTCCTGAAATAATGGCAACGTTACCCCAAATTTTGAAAATTCAAACCCTAATTGTTTCTTGGCTGTGATGCTGCTTCACAGAATAGTTTTCCCTTAATAGTCCCAGTTTATTTACTACACAGCCCAAGTTTTATGAAACAATGTATAACTATTTAAAGCTCAAGTAGACCCAAAATGATTGTAAAAAATTGTGTTAAATCTGACTACTTCAAATCCCCAGTTAGCTAACTTAATATAGCTAACGTTAGCTAAATGAGAATTGGCCCCAGCTGAGTAGTTACGTTACAACAATTCGGTCACATAGCATCCCCTACGTAAACCCAAAGCGAAAAATGAAAACTTATATTTTTTCACCCGTTGTCCAGCAGTAGATTGTATCTTCAAACGGTATTTTCGTGATTTCAGATATGTCCACTATCCGCCCGGAATTGCAAACATTTAAATCCAAGTTTTCAGCGGATTCCAGGAAAGAAGAGCAGAGCTGAGCAGCACACACTGGACATTTTAATTGAAACCGGCAGTTTGTCAGGTGGAACTATGGAAACACAGTCCGAGTTGAGGGAGGACGGATTTGAGCAACGTACGTGTCACTGAGGTTCGTCCATGGGTTTCCGAAACAAACTCAACAGTTACGGAAATATATTCGGACATGTCAGTCAGGCAGTAAAAATAGAAAACCGATTGTCTAAATACATGTTCTTAATACATCACTTTTACAGTACGTGGAGGATAATTAGCTTAAAGCTAACGCCGACACCTCTGTTTTGGTTGTGGTCGTGTAACTGTCACACTGGTCCCGAGGTTGTTATACAACTGCCAGATCAAAAAGGAGCCCCCAATAACCAGGTAAACAAACATCAGGGGATGCCTTTGGAGGGGGCACATTGCTTGTGTATATTGTCTACTTGTCTGGTTTTGAGGGAAGTTGGCGGCCTTTATTATCAGCCACATTCTGTCACAGCTCCTGTCAAATTACACATTTTACATGTAGTTTACGAATGCTCCACTTTTCAACAGCCCGCTATTACTTCTGCAGCTTAGTACCGACTGTTTGGCTTGAATATTAGCTTTCTAAAACCCCAGTAGTTTATGAAACGGTTTTCACACTCCGGGGTAGCAGTGACACTAGACAGCAGGTTTTTTCAACCTGAGTTCAGGAACTTAAAGGAAAAATCCACCTTAAACGAGAATGTGCATCTTACTCTTCCAGTGGTTTTGGTCAGTAAACTGTTAAGCTGGAAATTAGAATATCAAGACTTGAATAGATTAATTCAACAGGTGATTCTTTTTGGATTTGGCCAATATTTACGCGATGTTTGTACTCTTGATATTTAGGTCCAAATGGTTTTTACATGAAATAAAGACTCACAGCTTTAATCAGAAAATGACCCTGTAAAGTTCTGTCAGAGTTTACTTTAAGGATGCTGCCTAGTTTCGCGCCTCTCTAGGATTCATGTCCAGATACGAATTTCACTACAGTTTGTTTGTAACAGATAAGAAAGAGGCGTAAAAAAGAAAGATCTTCATGTCAACCAGTACTGGACCACTTTGACCAGCAGTACAGTCAGGAACTTGGAGACTTGTGGGCAGATTCAAGGTAAATTTTGTCTGAAATTATTATTGCAGCTTACACACAGACGGTGTTTGTACCCTTCCTTCATTGGAATTTTTTTTCTCCTGCAGAGCAGTGCTCCTGGACCCTCACTCTTGGCAGTATGGGGTCATGCTCAACCGCTTCAGCGCTGTGACAGACATCACACAGATTCTCCAGTTGCAGGGCTTTTCCACAATGCTGCTACAAACAGATGTCTCCACGTTGCTTTGTAATGGCCCCTCAACAGTGTCAAATTCTAAATACCAAGCAGGAAAAGACTCTCTGTTGCCACCTCACTACATCTCCAAGTGCCCTCCTAATGACTCCCATCGTCCTTCATTACAATGTTACATCCACCCATATCCACTGTGGTTTCCCTCTCAGGCTCACAGGCCTGGCCAGCTGAAGCGGTACTACCTCCTGAATGCTGCCTCCCTGCTCCCAGTGCTGGCTTTGCAAGTCAGAGATGGAGAGAAGGTTTTGGATCTTTGCTCTGCCCCTGGGGGCAAAGCCTTAGCCATGATGCAGTGTGCCACCCCAGGTAAAACTTTAAATGGACTTAGCAAACTTTTATTTGATTTTATTTATATCATGCAAAGAGGCATACGATTGTGGATTTAGGTTTTTAATGAAGGTAATAGAGGAAATAAGAAGGCTAATATAACTTATACACTTAAATATTGCCATTTGATATTTAAGTTTATCAACTTAATCAAATCCTAACTTACTGTATTAGTAAAGGGATGTTGACGGCACACCAAATGGCTTTCCAGGATATGAGGTGTTTAGCAACAAGAATCTTTTCACAAAAACATCTTGTTGAAATGTGTTAAGCTTTGTTTTTAAATAATCAAAGTGTACTTTTACATAATTTTCTTCAGTCTGCTGGGAATAGCCTATTTGCATTGAATACTGGTAATAAATAATGCTGCCCTGTGTTATGTTCCAGCACTTCTCTGCTGTAATGAACCAGACCCTCACAGACGGGACTGGCTGGCCAAAACCCTGGAGTCCTTTCTGCCCCATTCACTGAACAGCAGAGTGATTGTGTCTGCACAGGATGGACGATCTTTTGGGCAAAGTGAAGCAGGAACATATGACAAGGTGGGGGGGAGCATGTGACAGAATTTTGCTGCAGTGTCCAACAAATTGAGGTGGCGCACTTCTTTTTCAGGGCCACGGTTAGAAATGAATGAGAGCAGCAAGCATCTGAATAGAAGCTAATAAGCCCAGCAGAAAAGAAGAAAAGTGTTTATTCAAAGTAGGAGCCAAGAAGAGGCAGACTAATGGCTGGGAGGAATCGAAGGACTCAAAGTGACTGATAATTAAATAAAATATTAAAAAAAGGTTGAGAGTAAGACACAGTGTGAACACAGATTTAAGCTGTATTGCGGCAATGATATGGCTTTGTAAACATTTGCATAGAGGACATATATTATTGTTTTACTTAATTTTCTACACTGGGTAATAAGGGACAACATTTGTCTTTCCATCTGCTTTAACTTCATAAAAAATGTCTTACTCTTTTACTTTTGCTTCTCTCTGTCTCTCACTGCCATTACACTCTTGACGTCTCTGACTCAGACTCTGAACTCCTCGCATTTCTTGCTCTCTCTGTTGCAGGCTTTAGTAGACGCTCCATGTTCTAATGACAGGAGCTGGTTGTATTCTTGCAGCAGCCAGCAGGGGGAGCAGAGACTAAAGGAAAGAGCCAGGCTGCCTGCGCTCCAGGCTCAACTGTTAAGGTAAACCCAATCCCCAACCCAAATAAATGTCTGCAATGTGTCCAAACATTGTGACTAAGTGGAACTCCTAATTAAACGATAACATTGTTTTGATTCAGATGAGGAATATTTTCTTGTGTTTTAAATGATACACAAAATAATGTAAACATTATATGAAAAGGGACTTAAAAGGGAATTAATCCCAATTACAAACTGTGCCATTAAGTGGAATTACATTAGACTGACTGGCGATTACGGTAATTTTGTCAGGAATAAAACAAGTCTTTTTATTTATTTTACACTTGAATTTCAAAGCAACAGAAAACAACTAAAGAGAGTTGGAGGCTGTATCATATGTGGTGAAACTGCAGTTGAACCAGTCAAAAAACAGAAAAATTATTTAGTGTGTATGTATATGACAGACATATATAGTATATAAGGGGTGGTAATTAGTATACAACTTGATATTTTCCAGCTTGTAGCAGTGTTTGAAATGGTAATTTAGTCCTTTGTCGTGAAGTGCAGTATTTGTCTTGTCCCTGCAGGTCTGCACTTTCAGCGGTGCGTCCAGGGGGCGTTGTGGTCTATTCCACTTGCACACTGTCCAGCTCTGAGAACTACGCTGTGGTTGAGACAGTGCTGAATGACTGTCCTGAGGCTGAACCCGAAGACCTGTGGGAGGAGATTGCTGTTCCTTTATCGAAATACTTTGCATTTAGTCCTGCTCACCCCGATCATGGACAGACACTTCACAAGCCATCCCTGCAGCCACAGAATGGCACTGTGTCCTCTTATCACCACAGACTGGGGATTTTAGTGGTTCCTCAGCCCGGAAAGACCTGGGGACCCATGTTTTTGTCTCGGATTAGAAGAAGGAAATAGTGTGTATTCCTGTGCAGAAAAGATATGTGGAAACAAATGGCTAAACATACACATTCCCTTGGTATGACTTTTGTTACCTGTGGGTTTTTTGAGATGGAAAGATGGAACTACTTTAACTCACTCACACAGACTGACAAACTTACTAATTCACATTTAACACACTGCAAACTCTACACAGTGCCAACCTGTGCCACTTATAGAGGAGGCGAGTAACGGCAGCAGTAGTTTAGACAGGCAGATGTAAACTTGTCAGTGTTGCCACATGCAGACAAAGAAAGTCATAACTTGCAGTTTAAATACTTGGCCACCTGCAAGACAATAAGTGTTGCTGTTTAATGCAGCTGTTCTTTGTGTGTGTTTGTGTGTGGGCATGTCACATGAGATTTTACATTTAACACTTGTACCGCCTAAAACAAAATAAAAATAGAACATTGCTCACATCATTCATAGACCTTAGACAACCTACATGTATTTAAAGAGGCTATAATCAATATTATTATGATAATTAGTCAAATGACAAAGTGAAAACAATGTGCCAATGTCAAAGGGGTCACTGGTAATGATGAACCTACAGAGAATTATAACCCGAATCTGCAGCTCCCCTCGTCTTTACAGAGCTTCATAGTGAGGTTCAGCTCATTGTTTAGCTGTCCGGCTTGCAACTTTATTGTTTTGGTTCAGTCTCACCGCTCTCATAGCGTCGTTTTTGGCCACAGAAGGCAGCTATTTTCAGTGAAAAAGCTCTTAAGTGGAGCATTTAGCGGCTAAAGAGCCAGACATTTCCCTCAGGAATTGGTAGAGATTAAGAAAAAAAAAAAAAAAACAGAGCTTACACACAGCTAATATTGGACTTATATTTGCCGTGTGCACAGAAACACGACTCCAAATGACAATGTTGCTCCATAACTGCTGCATGTGAGAATAAGCAACTGTTTGCTAACAGGTTTGCCATACAGTATGTCCATGTTGTGTTCACAACCTTTTCCGCTGCCCCCAAGTGGCCAAAACAATCCGTAATTACAGGTTTAATTGTTTTCTTTTAGCCTCTGCAACCAACCCCCTTTTTTATTTATTGTTTATATTTATTAATTATTGTTCACGGAAACTGACACTGCAGATGTGCAATTAGATGATATCGACTTCAACATTTGAAGTGCTTCACATTTACAACACGGTGTCCATGTTGTATAATAAAATTGAATACTATAGGACTGCAATGTTCTACAATGTAAGATTGTAACATTAAAATGCATTCAGTGTTTATTCTATTGGGAGTGAGTGCTCATGGTGAGTTTTATTATCTGTTTGTGTTGTAGTTTCTAAATACTCTTTGAGTGGTAGTTAGAGAATGAGAAGTGACATTACAAGACTTGGCACCACAGAGGCTCACATTCAGAATCTCCATTTTCTTAAATCAGTAAAACCGGTTGCACTCATTAAATTAGGATTACCTCGACTTGAATCATCATCTGAATACCCATGACTGATATGTTTATTGGCCTGTGTTTGTTTTTAAATATCTAAGTGTCATAACACTATTGCAAATGTTTTCCGACTTGGCGTACTCAACAGGAGGCTAAATGTTTCCCGTCTTGAGAGATTAGTTTAATAACTGGGAAGAGCAGTAATGATATAATTAATGCACAGTTTCTCTTTCTTCATTCCTGCTATTGCCTCCCTGTATTGTCCTACTCGGAATGAAGTCTCACTACAAGTAATCTTACACCTGTCATCATACCTCCCATCAGTGTGACTGAGAAGGCAGTATCAATCTCTTATAGTGGCTCATTACCTGGGTGGACTGCTCTTGTGTCATGCTTGAGTGAAAAGTAGACGCTGTTTCATCGCACTGTTGTAGCTTTTCATCAGGCCGTGATTGCTCAGACCAGAAGCCGAAGGTGTTTTGAAAGTAACTGTAGACAATAACACACAAGAATTCATATATTTTTTACCTTTTGAACATAACAGACTGACAAAGTACGCTGTTGCAAAAGCAGTTATGTGTGGAAAACCTTATTTCTTCCTCCCAAATACATAAGGCTGGCGGTTCTGAGCGACCCTATGAGACACTGTCAAATATATGATTGCTGAAATAGGAAAGCAGCTACAAGAGCTGTGCACCGGTTTCACCCAACTACTATGCGTGGCCATAGACACAAGCATTATTGGGTGCATTTATATGGCTATTTTTATTGGCTGTCCTACTTTTGCTCCACTTCTGCGTGTCTTTTAAAAGTAGCTTCCAGACTCTGATATGAGCACATCATTACACAACCACCACCACAACAACACAACTTAAAAGTAGCGAGATGTGGAGATGAAGTGGGGCTTCATTGGGGTTAACCATGTTGCTGACCTTTGTGTGAACTCTGGTTTGTTGATGCTCCCCCATATTGCAGTGTTTCCTCAAGGGGAGAATCTCTAAGCAGCTTTTCCTCCACTTCAAAGGAAGAGAATGTAGGCCTGCTTTGCATAATCAGGTGGGGAACAGCTTTTTGCCAGAGAGGCAGGAATTAATTTATACCACCGCCAGATGTAATCATTAAAACTCTACTCATTGACAATAAATGTGGAGGAGGAGGAGGAGGGGGAAATACAGGAGGAATTGTGGAACGGTAGATAGGATGACACAGACATATAGAGCATAGGATGGTCCTGAATGCCAGAGGACACTATGGCTAAACAGGCTAATCTGGCCTGAGCTCTGACAGAGTGCCATTTTTTCAGTCTGGTCACTCTGTTTGGACATGTTGGCATGAAGTTAATCCTCACTTCTCTCACCCCTTGATTTGATATGTACTTTAGAAAACCACAGTCATTTAGGCAGCTATATATGTCAGTCATACCGAAAGCCATTTAGCAGTATGTGTAGACTTTAAAGCTCCACTCACAGCTCGTAAATGTACTGTACGGTTCAGTCTCAGTGCTCTCATTAACCCCGTTTCCAGCAGCAGGCAGCTGCTTTCAGCAAAAAAAAGCTCTGAAACTCACTGTACTCTAGCAGCACCAAACAGCAGACAGACAAAGTCAGCAACTAACTGGTGAAGAATTCTTAATGTTTGTGGGTTCATTTTTGGGTACAATATTACACACATCATGATATATTCATATCCTGTATAGAACATCACTGACTTAGAAAAGCGCATTCATTATTTGTGCTGCTAAAATCCAATCAGATTCAAACCACAAAAATCACGCTGTCAATCTGATGTTTTCCCACTTGTGAAAAAGGTTTGACTTGAAGCGTTTGACACTGAATGTGCTGGACAGTTAACAAGTGGGTCTATAGATTTAGTACTTTTGGGGGTATCCATCATTCATTTCAAATGTCACCATTTGTCAATATTCTGTCAGTGGAAGTGAGTAATCGGGACTGCTGCTCTTGATTGATTGTTACACTACTAATCTCTGAGGAAAGAAAGTCTGCAAAGAATGAATACTTATGGAGGTCAAGTCAAACTGTTTGTCCGTGTGAACACAAAAACACACGAGCTTTGTTAATTAGGCTGCAGCTCCATTAGAATAAGCGTGTAGTATTATACAACACACACGGACAAGCACGCTCCTGTAAGGAATGAACAAGCCTGTCAAGAAAACCGTGAAGTTAGCAGTCTTGGATCCCTAAGAGAGAGAAACACTTTATGGATTAGTACTGGGCCTACCTACTGTTGTACACCTGGGATGCAATCCTAAAAAAAATTTTTTAAAAAGAACATGCGCAAGTCATCATCTTGCCACTTCTGGCTAGATCGGTTTATGATGAATTAACAGCAATCGTGACACCACCACCTGTGACACTTCAGAGGAAGACAGTATAACTTAATTGTGAGTTTTTGTGTAATCCAAATGCAATACATAACATGGAAAAACAAATAAAAAGGGGTTTTATTTGAGGACAGACTGGATACAGGACAAAATTCCCTCTCATGTGTTTTATGGCCTTGGGAGACATCAGGTACTATCAATGTCAGCACAGACAGACCACGCCAGAGGAAAATGAATGAGACAGGAGTAAAAGTGAGAAGGGAAACAACTTCAGTACAAAGGAGAGGAACATAGACCTTTTCAGCTTTTCATCTGCTGTTTGTCTGTCACACACACAGACTCCAAACGCAAAAGAAACTCAAGAGCAAGAAGAAGTAAAAAGTGTTTTTTTGTTTGTTTGTTTGTTTAGAGATTGAGCAGAGAGGGCAGTGATTCAGGTCTATTTCAGAGGATTCCAGCAAAATATTGAAAATGTATACTCTTTTTGCTCTAAGTATCTTAGAGGACAGCCATTTCTTCAAAGCTTGTCCACAGTTTTAATTCAAATTCAAATTTAATTAAAAAAAAAATAAATCAAGAGCACTTCTAGAATAACTGCAGTACCCTGATAAACTATACCAAGAAGAAATGTGTTGGTTGCTCCTGCCTGTGTGAGCCTCAGCAGCTGCAGGGAAGAAGACATCCATAACAGCTGCACGAGAAGACAAAGCACAGGCCTTATCGGACTGAAGGCTGGACAGATTACCTTGGCCTGGACATTGATCCGCACATATAAAACTGACGCCTTGGACAGTCTTGCAGTGAAATGGGATTTGAGAGAGAACTACAAGGTCTTTTCAGTTTTAAGTATAAAGTCTTTTTTTCCCCCACAAATTAAATGCAAATTGAAACAGCCGATCAGTAAAACTGAGCATGATTTATGCCAATTTAGGATGTGAGTTTAGACTACTGACTGCTTAAACGGTAACTACTCACAACCTTTTCCACTTGTGACCCCCCGTGTCTGGCTGCAGAGGCAGAATTATGAACTGCTAAAGCAACTTAAAACCATTCAGTATTACAAAAAAAGTAAGCATGATTTAAATGTGAATAGCAGAATTACAATATGTTTTTTCCACATGTAATAAAACATCTCGGGACTAGCCCAAAATAATATTGTAAATATTTGAGGTACTGACACCTGCTGTCTTCTAAAAATGTACAGCTGGTAAATGAGTCCTGAATTTGTCACCAGTGTCTTATGTGAAATATACTGAATTTGTGTTTGTAAGGGAAAAGTACATTTATGACTTGACTTGGACTTGACTGCTGTCATACTTGACTCCCTGAAGACATGATGTAACTTGAGACATGAAAGCAAAAATATTCAGGTCTCAAGTTTTGACCTGGTCCTTGAACAATAACAAATATATCAGACAATGCCAGACAGGCCTTGTATAGCCACATCCCTGGAATTTAAAGTTTTGGGCATATGTATTAAAAGGACTGGGTCTCAGAAATTCTTAACATTATTAACACAGATTTGAAAGCAAAATGTTCAAATGTCATGACAGCATTTTTACTGTCAGCAGTTAAAAACTCAATATGAGATTCTGCTTCGTAACATGTTATAATTGACCACTTTCTGTGCCTGGACTGCTGTAGGTTCGGTTCAACTTCAGGGGACACCATGCTTCATTATCGGTTTAACACAATTTTAGAAAATCTCACTCTCATTCTTCTCATATTAACCAGCTCCATAGCTGCAGTTCATGTGTATTTGATCCTATACCTAAAGGAACATATACACTGAAGCCCTGTGTTAACACTTATTTGACCCCTGCATGGATCCCTGCAGTACATGTGCCCGAAAATAAAATGTTCTTCCAGAATAGGTGTACCCAGATTGAGTTGCCTCATCTCAATTTTTTACTTCACTTCTGTTAAACTTCCCGACTTGAAACCTTGTTGAAGTGGACACTCCCAGAGTGAAGGAAAAGCATGAATAATAGATTCTTCACCCAAAGGAAAAAAGGGGAAAGGAAGTCAGAGGGGAGGGGTATGAAGGGGCTGATTAAAGCTGATAGATTTCACACCAATACTTTCAGTTTATGTTATTCAAAGGATGAAATGGGTGACACTTCCTCAAACTAAGAACATATGCGCAGAGTGCTTTGAGGTAATTCAGAAATAATGGAGCCCTTCTGGAGCCTACCTTTTAAATCCTTAGAATGAATATTCGATAGTCTATTTATCACATTTTATGTAAGCACATAAGCACTTATACATAATATATTTGTAATTCATATTCAGCTGGTCATAGTGGAATGTGTGCAGCTGTAAAGTATTGCAGGATGCCATCTCTCTCCTCTCAATTTTGTCACACCATTTATTTCTATTTCGATAAAACTGAAACTGAAATCTGGCAGTGATAAAATTACCCTGAATACCTGTGCTAAAGTAATAAACTGATTGTGCTGCTTTGGCAAGTGTGATCTCTCACAAACAATGATGCAGTTTGGTACATTTCCTTTCTTACAAAAGGTATAAACATTTGTTGCTTTAGATTTTCTAAAAAGTTGAAATCTGACACGTTATGGAACAAGAGCAGCTCTGTGAGGCTGTACGTAGACACAGTGGTGCTCTGAGTTAAATGCGAATGGCAACAAGGTAACATGCTCACAATGACAATGCTAACATGCTGATGTTAAGCAGGTATAATGTTTACTATGTTTGCCATCTTAGTTTATCGTGTAAGCATGCTAACATTTGCTAATTAGCCCTAAACACAAGTGCATAGTATTAGATAATGATCACCAAATTTATTACAGTTCACCCCGAGAGGAACATGAATGTCTGCACCAAATTTCAATAGTTGTTGCGATATTTCAGTCTGTCTCATTTCCCTTAATACCACAAATGCCAACCTCATGGTGGCGCTAGAATTAAAGTCAGAGAATCACCAAAGTCATTAGGATTCATCTTCTGGGAAACACTGACGTCTGTAGAAAATTTCATGGCAATCCATCCAGTAGTTGTTAAGATATTTCAGTCTGGACTGACCGACCAACAGACTGACATTGCCCTCCTTAGAGCCATGCCGTGGCTAACATGCTAAGTCATTGGTGCAAAAAAGGTGCTGCATCATTCCTGTATGAAAACATGTTCACTGCATGCTTATTTCCAATTAGCATGACTCAGTAGTCAGTGTGCTGACCAGACAAGTTGAATGCCTGCCTTGTTTCAGGGCTTTCACAAGGCGTGCAGAAGGTGACACTGAGGCCAATGCAGCGCATAATCTGAAGTCAGCAATAAGGCAGGTGGCAGAAGGGAAATGTCTTCTATTTATCCTCCCTGTCGATTTTTTCTTTACCTGCCTCCCCTTCCCTTCTGTGCTTTCAGAACTTGCTATTCTCTCTGTCTCCTTGTCGCTGGATGACTTTTTCTCTCCCTTCGTCTGTGTCTATGTATCTGGCTGTCTTTCTCTACCCCCCTCCTCTCTCTCCCTCTCAGAGTCAGCCTTTGATCTTGCCAGTCCTAGCACAGAGGTAGACAGTGATGCTGTATAGCTTTTCTCTGCCTATTAATGTCTTAACTCTTGCTCTGCCTTTCGCAGGAGGTCTACTGAGACATCATTTCTCCACACCGCACGGACTAATGACAGGCCTGGACACCCTTAATCACAAGCATGCTCTGTGTGTGTGTGTGTGTGAGAGAGAGAGGAATATGGAACATTGAAATTATGTGAGGAACAGGTTTAAAATTCATATAAGCTGAATTTGTGAAAAGTGTCCTTATGACCAATGACAAACACACCAAACCATAGGCGGCTGCTTGTTTCCATAGATATTACACAGCACACACTGGCCAGTTGTAATCTAATGCAAATGATCATTTCGTGGCACAAGACAGTTAGATAAGATAAGATACGGTGAAAATATAATGACGCTGAAATGAAAAACATTGAGATTGAATTTTAACTTCACACAATAAGATTATCATGTAAGCCATTTTATTACTGTTTCGGACAAATGAACATATGAAGGAATCAGAAAAACCTTGGATGGAAATCTGCCTAAATATTTCATCCTAAACTTTGTACCATCAAGGCATCATATCATCCCTCTGTGCTCCGAAATCTTGAGTCATTATTGCTCAAAGGAAAATGGGAAGAAACCATTTTCTCTGTGGCAATAATAAAGTAAACTGGTAAATTAAGATAAATATCCATGCCAAGATTGCTTTCCCAGTGTCACACACAAAATAAATAATCTCAATCGTCAGAATTGGAAGAAGTTAGAGAGTTGAAGATTTACTGAAACAGCTATAAATTGATGCTCAGCCACACTGAAATGTTTACCCTTTGTGGTGGCTGTATACATATGGAATATTATATCATTCAAAAAGGTGTGCTTGAAAACAGGGTTTTGTATCTGTAAGCTTAGTTTTGTAGACTTGTACATTTTGTTTTCTGTCTGTAAACTCTGTTTTGCAAGTGTGTGCATTCAGACACAGGCTTGCAAACTCACTTTCACAATCTGGGTGGCAAGAATACTTGCGTGCATGCTTACAGACTTTTGACAGGTTTACTGCGTGGTAATGTGGCTAGTCAAAACGTCAATGCAGTTTGCAAAACTACAGTTACAGATACAAAACCCTGTTTTCAAGTACACCTTTTTGAATGATATAATATTCCATATATACAAACGGCAAAGTTGAACTTTTGAATATGGTGCTCCAAACAAATATGCACATACTCCAACCAACAGCTTTCTGTTTGTTTTGTTTTGCTTTTTTAAAGGGATCAAAATCAATGCAGCAGAAGCAGAAATTTCATCTTTTTTTATTCAAGACATTGTTCTTCCTTGTCAAAACCATATGGTCAAAACCTGGCACCTCCATTGCCCACAATGCAACTCGCCTGCCAACAGTTCATTCTCAGATTTGCCTCAAGCCGCTAGCCTCAAGCAGAGATGAGGAACGGGCTACAGCAGTCTGGTAAACTCACTTCTTTCTAACTCCACACCAACAGATTTTTTTCATTTTCAAACTTTTAGTCTCAAATGACATCACTTGAAACAATTTATCTGATTTCGTGCAGCTCCCAGCAAACTGACTGATAAGGTGGATAATGGGAATTTATCAAGATGTTCTTAACTGATTGAAGGTACTATCTATACAATTCCAATCTCTTTTAACTGTATGTGTGCACATTGATATGCACATGTGACACACGCCATATGATGAGAGGTGTGTCATAGCCTATTGTTTCATGGGTGCATGTATGTGATTAAGCACAGCTCTGTGGGGATAGGTATAAGCATATATACATCTTTATGCACAGTAACACAGAATAGTTTTTTGTGTGTTTTTCTCTCTTTTGTGTATTTTGTTATCTCTTGGTCTGGAGCTGGAAGCTGTGGGAGGGATATATTGTGAAAAATGAATAGAGCAATAAAACTTAATTTCAGTGGGGTTGCATAATTTTAACCAAGGGAAACAGAAGGATGTGGTGTAAATCAGTTAATCGTGCTATCTTTAGTGTCAGAAAATAGTGAAATATGCCCATTATCATTTCTCATAGCCCAAGGTGAAGTCTTTAAATTGCTTGTTTTTTTTTAGTTTACTATCATAAATGACCAAAAAATAAGCATCAAATCCTCACCTTTGAGAAGCCGCAGTACTGAAAAAATGACTTAAGTGATTCATCGATTATCAAAGTAGCTGCTGGTGGATTTTCTATCAATCGACCAATCGATTAATTGACTAATTGCTTCAGCTCTACTTCACTGTTGAGTTAAACAAAATTCTTTAAACAGAAGCAATGAACAAGAAGAAGAAACACAAAGTAGTCATGGGCAGAGACGGAAAGTCAGTTCTTGATTCCGTTAACCCTAACTTAATCACAATAAAACTCTTTAACTTAACAACTAAACGCACAATAAATCAAACCCCCAACCATGATCTTATCCTAAACAAAACCATTTCCAACTTCTAAATCTGTATTCAAAATCTCAAGTATCTCAAGGAAACACATATTTGTAATCAACATAACCCAACCTCACCACTGGCATTTTTATTATTTTACTATGACCACAATCTTCCCTATGCTTGACCAAGTGATTATAGTTTCCTAACCTTAGCCACACTCTTGTTGCCATGATAAGTTATTGAACAAATAACTAATTTAAAAATGCAGTTAGCAGTTGGGAGTGAAGATTTTACAGACAAGCTCAGTCATCATTAACAATCTTAACATCATTACGTCTTGCCCAAAATGTTTTTCTGCTAACACAAGTATAGCTGCAAATGAACAAAATTCAAAGGCGATAAGCCTGCTTCTTCTGTGAGCCAGTCTTAAGCCACTCTCTCTCCCTTCTCCCCTCCACGTCTCTCTCTCCCTGCTGTCTATTCATCTTTCTCTCTTTCCTGGAGTGATGGCTCAATTACCATTCCTCACAGTCGGGCTTCAAAAGTGAGGAAAATGGAGCAGGATTACTTGACCATGTAAAAAAAGAGAAAGACTTTTAATTTTCCTTTACTCCCCCTCTTTCTTGCTGTCAGAGTTCACACAGCTCAGTAGTGAATTGTGACACCTGTAATTTAAGAGGTTTCTGGGCTGGAGCTGAGCTTGGGATCGATTCAGTGAACTCAGTACTTAACGGCAGAGGAGGGTAAAAACTTCTGAATGAATGTATAAGGGAATAAATTAATCATAAACTCTGCTTCCTATAACAACTGATATGGACATTGCAATATCATCCAATCTAGGTTTTGTATTAAAATATCTTATCATCTGGTTTCAATATGAAAGTCATTAATCCCAACCTTTCCATTCATCTATTTTCCAACTGCCCATCCTTCTTCTGCTTCCCTTCATACCTTCATCTCCCCGTTTCTGAAGTCCCTCTTTTTCTCCCCCCTTAATCCTCTCTTTCCCTAAGTGCTAGCTCCCAGCCTCGAGCCTCAGGGATCCACACGACTTGATTGTGTTTTGATGTTCTTGTGAAACTTACAAGTGCACTCAAGACTCAAGACCCATAACATACATTTTCAAGACTGTTCACCCAGAGGAAAAGAGACGGAGGAGAGAGGAAGAGTGCTTACTATTACTGCTGTCAGTACAGTGTACACATTCGCAGTTGCATATATGCGCACACACACGTAGAAGCATTATTACTATATGTGAGGGCAAAAAAACATCCTGTAAATCGATGTGGACTCCTTGTCTCTTCATGTCCTGAATCATGACCAAACTGCCCTTGACTGAAAACTGTACACTGCTTTTTTTGTTAATTTAAAAGTCTCTTTTTTGAACTATATGTCTGTATGACTTAATCTTCCTGTCTTGGGATATTCTCAAGTATTTTTCTCTTTCTCTCTGTTTTAGTTCCTTGGCTTTCTTTTCATAACACTGCTATTTATGTTTTTAACTAAGTTTTCTCCTGTCAGTGTGACTACCCGTGTCTGGTTTCTGGAAGCAGAGACTATAGTTTAGATGCTGAGAAGACAGAGAGGGTGGTGTTTGTGTGTTCATATTTCTCTTTCCTGGGGGTGGATCACATCGATGTGACAGGTGGCTTTTGGCCAGAATATCAAAGCTGGACTGGATGAGGCTTTGAAATCAATAAGTACTATATTTGGCGAATAAGGCTCTGGGAATTCAATACACTGAAGTTATATTTAATAAATCTTGTAATAGAGGTGCTTTAAATGATTCTTTGGGAATTCAATAAAGCTATTAACATTGTAAATTTTTATATGTAAATCAAACTGTAGATAATAAGTGACTGGAAAGGCAAAACGGCTGATTCGTTCATGTTCTGCATGTGCACTGTTTCCTTGTTAACAAGCACCAGGAGACTCTAACTGGTTGGGCCAATAAGGAGAACCATGGCTGAATATTAGCTGAACTACAGACCGTGGACCAGAAATTAATGTTTAATTTTCTCCATGTCTCAATGGGGCTTTTTCTTTGAACTGTTGTGTCTAATTTCATGCTACACACACACACACACGCACACACACACACACACACACGCACACACACACGCACACAATAGTATGGGTACCGCAGTTCTGTAGGAGCAGGACTGGCTATAAGTGCACACACATGCAGACATGTTTTACATGAAGCATGTACATTTAATCACATGCACAAACAATCTGTATGGAGCAACGGCAACATTTGCACATTTTTCTTTTGCGTTTTAGTTGCCATTCTTTTGTATTACTTTCTAAACTGATACATAAAAAAAAAAATGAAATGTCAGATTATTTTTTAATCTATGCAGCAGAAATATATCAGCAAGCAAAGAAACATGAATGTCAAAGCCTTGGGGGAAACAACATCTGTCCAAGTGTGAAAACACAAACAGACAGTCTGTGTTGTTGCTGCTTTGCCACATTCATTATGCACAGCTAGTTTAAATGAATAATGCAGGTGACTAAATGGTTCTACAGAATAGTTCAATTATCATCATGAATAATAAATGTATTATTAAAAGGTACTTGGAGATTTTAGTCACACAGTGAGGCAGTGTATAATCACTTTAGCAGACTTCTTCCATACGACCTACCAATCACAAAAACATCCAAATATGTTCTCATGCAGAGTGACACTTTCAAAAGGGTGATATCAAGTTTTAAGTTTGTACAGAAAGTTACATCACACTTGTTCAAGGTAACTGATGCATCTTGAGTTCTGTACTGTCAAGTAGTTCAAATGAGTTCAGGAACAAAATGTGACAAAACTGTGAAGGAACTGACTCATCAGCATGTGTGGAAACAAACATCACGTTTCCACTTGAGAAATTGGTGAGAAATGATCTTATTTTCTTTCGCCAACTGTTCCTCTCCTAATTAAATGATCACATAAAACTGTAGTCTTCTTCTACCACTTTGCCCCTTTTTCCCAGTCATGTTTCGTCCGCTTGCCTGTCCATTAGTCATCAGCTATATCAAGGAAATTAGAGGGGATTTCAATTATTAATGGGTTTTAAGTTCCAACCGAAGTTTTAATAGATATTCTTCAGTATTCCACATCATCCATCCACTCATTTTGCATATTGTACCTGCTTAGTGCATTCAGTGTCAGGGGTGCAATGGAGCCTTTCCCAGCATGCATTTGGTAAAAGCCCAAGGTCACATCAACTTCCAAACATAACATTTGTCTCAGCTAAATCCACATTATTATCCACATACTACAGCACGATAGCTCGATTTCTTTGAGAAACTACCAGAGTGCACCTGCTCAGACTAAGAGGTACAGAGTAAAGAGAAATCTGTTTTCAGCAAACACAAAGCTGAACCTATAATAGCTGTATTTTTGCATTATCATGTATAATTAGTCAAATGCAATGCAGAATAATTGTCATTTTTACATTTACATTTTAGGAAATTGACAGATAAACCAGACTGATTTATAATAAATGCAACATGAAAAGGTCAAAGCCTTTAAAATAAAGACAGAATGTAAAAGAGAAGTGCGAGAAATTGTTTCTTCTTTGTGGAATTTAAGTGAATATGTTTCACAAATGGCATCCAGTGGGTAACAAACTAAATAAACAATTACAGATAATGTAATGTAATGTATGTACAGTGGAAAAACTGAGTGTCTTTACAAAAGTGCTATTTTGATACAGATTCTTATTCAGACATGTCACCATGTATGCCATTTGTTGAAGACAATTTGATGACATGTAAGGTTAATCATGTTAACTGAAAGATAATGAGGTGGAAGATCTGGTGGAGATGAAATAGCTTGCAGGAAGTAGAAAGACACAGCGGGTCAAATGAGGCTCTAACCTTTAATGAGAGCAACGAGCCATAAGACAAAGGATGGCAGGTGAGAAGACGGCCAAATTAGACTACAAATGGACAGAGATGAAGAGAGTATGATGAAAGTGTGGAAAAAATGCTTTTTTTATTTGAAACAAGACTCTGAATCATGCTAGTGGCTCTGTGAAAAGATAATGCTACCATTGCAACATGCTCACAATGGCAATGCTAACATGTTGCATATGTATACGTATATATATATAATGTTAACCATTTTAGTTTAGCTTGTTAGCTAACATTTGTTAATTAGAACTAATGATGGCGCTAGAAGAAAAGTTAAGGGATCACTAAAGTTTTCCAATTTATCCTGAGGTGGATGTAACATGTGTAACAATGTGTGTACCAAATTTCACGGCAACCCTCCAATAGCTGTCGAGACATTTCACTCAAAACCACAAATGTCAACCTCATGATGGCACTATAGCGAAAGTCAGGAGATCACAAAAGTCTGTAGGATTGATCCTCTGGAGACAAGGAATTTCTGTACAAAATGGCATAGCAATCCATTTAATAGTTGTTGAGATATTTCAGTCTGGACCAAAGTGGTGGATGGCAACCGATGACATTGCCAACCAAATGCCACAGGTGCCATATGAAGGTTTGCTTTGTTCCGATTGGGTCACTCCTTTTTCAGGATGAGAAAACAAGGCTCTATAACTGCAACGTACAAATAATTTACCAACCATGCATTATTATCCGTGCATCTCAAGGCCTGAGAAAAGTATTCTTGGATGAAATAAATTGTAAAGTCTCTTGCCTGACCACTTCGTGGGAGGATCTAGCTTGATGAGAGTTTGCTGTGTTGGCTGTCTTTGTGGTCAGCGAGAGGGCAGCAGTCTGGTGCCACCTCTTTAAAATCTCCCCTGGAGGAGTGATACATGGGTCTCACTGACTCATCTTATCAAACTGGGCCTGTGCTTAATCCTCATCAGGACACTTTGCTTTAGAGAGAGAGTGAGAAAGAGAGAAAGAGCTGGCACGGGAGCTTTTCATATAGGTGTCAAGTTTTTATTGTTTTTCCTGGCACAGCTGTTTGGACTTGAATAAACAGACTTACATTGTTATATAGGATCATGCAGGCTACTGAGTCATCCCAGAAAACTGCCTTTAATCCAAGAATCTTAATACAGACATAACCCCTACTTTAATCTCTTTAAAGTATAGTTTTGTCATCCCATTGTTATGTTATGGATTAATATATAACTGTTAACAGTTCTTTGAAAGAATAGTGTGAGAAGACCTGTAGTTATAAAATGCTTTTCAAGGGCGTGAAGCCTTTGACATACCTTAATCACTCAGAGGATTCAACATCCCACTGGGCCTCTTAGACACAGCTTCAGTCCAATTCCTAAACCACAAATCTGGGCTTCCCCTCTGCCACCGAGATCGATCTTCTAACAACAGGTGTTCACAGGTGTTCAGATGTGGTCACGCATCAACTGAAAGCCTTTCTCAGCTTTAGAACAAAGGAAATCAGCTCAGTAGGCAGTGGGAGGAGGGGTGCAGTTTATGTGATGTCCTCTAGATGTTTGATATGTCACCTTCTCTTCTCACTGGAGATGTAGGGCTCAATATCTAAAACATACTCTGATTTGAAGGAAGACATAGAGGATTTACCGTTATATACAGTGAAACCTTACTGAGGTAGTTCAATTTGCAGAATGAGATAAAGATAAACTCTAACTTGACTAAGAAAGATATCATATTTCACCAATTGATTTATCTGATACCTGTGCTAGCAATCTAGATTTCACAAATTCAGACTACCACCTACTCCACAAATAAACCTTAGAAAGGTCAAACTTAGAGCATGACTAACCTTGTTTACACACTTCTGCTCAAACTTTGTGATATTTCTTTTTTGGCAGCGTGATGATGATGGTGACTTAGCGCCCTGTTTTGCATGTCTTAGAAGAGATTTTAATGTATGTTATCTTGTTTAGTGTGTATCTATTCGGTCTCCTTTATTTATGTTCACGGTTATAACTGTTCTTCCTGGGGATCAAAAAAACATTAACAAAATGCTAATTGTGACCTTTTTACTTTTGACTAAAATGAAACTTCTCCCTGAGGTAAAATAAAGTTTATCAATCAAACACTACACGCTTGCAAAAAGGGCAAAACGAGCTTAGAATGGAAATTAAACTCAACATACACATGACTTAATTTTCATATGGCCCATTTTCTTTCAGCTCTGAGCTTGTTCAATGCTCACTGTTCCATTTAATAGCAATGAAGTGGTGGTTAATCGTCATAGTAGAGGTAGGCTTAGTCCACTGGACTGTAATGTTAAAGTTAGGATTCTTCCTGCTGACTCCACAGCTTTGACGCTGTTGTGCCTTTAGGTAGATAACGTTCTCAGTTTTACCATACAGCTACTTGAAAGGTCAAATCCAGATTTTTCAAGCATATCAATTATAATGCATTCTCAAAGGAATGAATGCTAGTGGGAAATCATAACTATCAGATGCCATTTTGTCCCAATAAAATAAAGTTAAAGCTCTAAAATGTATAGAGATATATTCAAAACAAAGGGAGGGGAGAGGTGATATGATCCACGTGCACCTTGTCAGTTAGCTTTACCACTTTAAAGGGATAGTTCACTTTGAGAAATACAAACCACAGTTTATCCATCCACCCAACAATTCTGTATGGTGTCCCAGGCTGTAGCGCAGGTTGCCAGATATAGGTACAGGTTTTGGTTTTGGTCTCTGTACAGGGTTGATGGTACCACACCTAGAAACCTCACGATGACAAGACTTACATGATGTAAATCCTCTAAAAGAACAAATTACTGTTTTTACATTTCTGTTTGTGTACACATTAAACAACCAAGACATATTGTGTTAATTAGTGAGCTTTAGAGATGTTGGTAGGCATATTATTTCTATTTTGGGGTTAGCCAGGCTAGCTATTTCCTTTGGAGACTTTATGCTAAGCTATTTGCTGCTGAGCTCCAGCTCCTAATGCTGTAGAGAACCCATATAGCTAATTTTCTTCATTTGGACTTGGAATCACTCCTCTTAATCTGGGAAGAATTGACGGTCGTGTCTGCACACTGACTTCAAACAAGTTCATGCATAGTAAATTACAGAATCACTTAGTTGAAAATTAAATTAGCCTCTCTAAATGCATTATAATTCCTGTACACAAGAAATGATTATTCATGTGATGAACAGGACCAGTCAGTAACACGTAATCTAACCTCTTTCCTCCCATTTACACACACATACACACCTTCTCAATGACTGGACTGTTTTTTCCCTTTTCTATCACTTTCTTTCCCATTTTTCCTCTAATCATAGCCATAATATACAATTATGTATCTTTGTGTTTCTCTGTCTGCTTCACAAATATCTCACTTTTTCTTTGTCCTTCTCTCTTTACTGAGCTCTCCTCCTCCTCCTTCTTCTAGCTCCGCTTCTTCTTCTTCCCCGGTCCTCACTCTTCTGCATGACCAGTTCCATGTCAGCCCTTAATTGTGTTTTGATGTTCCTCCAGACCTGCAATTGAGCTCCATTCTCACCAGCCAAAACAGAACAGACATTTGTCAATGCACAGGCATCGTGAGATTCCCCACTCTCTCGCCCACATTTTCTGCTATTGCCCTCCATTTCATCTCCTTTTCACTCTGTCCTACTTTAAGACTATCCTTATATGTTTATCTCTCTATCCAGACCAACCCCGTATTATATCTATCTATCTATCTATCTATCTATCTATCTATCTATCTATCTATCTATCTATCTATCTATCTATCCTAGAAGACTTCAGAGAGTGTGCAATGGAGCAGTAACATCAATGTAGGAAGAGACCAAAGACCTCCTTTCCCCTCTGGGGCCCATGTCACGTGTAATCACTGTTACTTATAAGACAAACACACACACACACACACACACACACACACACACACACACACACTGTTAGTCTGTCCTAACACTCGACTAAGCTCAGCTCGGGGAGTAAATATTTGTGCTGTGCAAGCTCTAGACAGAGGAAGGCTCCTCACCTCAGCACTGTGCCACCAAATCATGAAATATTCAGAGAGAGAGAGATGGGAGGAGGGGAGAGAATGAGAGTGAGAGGGGAAAAAAAGAGAAAGAGAGGTCACACATAACAGAATAAGATGGACGGAGGGAAAAAAAGTCAGTGGGTAGGTGGATTGGTGCTACAGCAGAAGATCTGAAGGAAAGGAATGGGTTGTTTGTGGAGAGGAAGAGAAAGGGAAAAAAAAAAGCAGAGGAGGTGTTGAGGAAGGCAGAGGGAGTGAACAACATGGCTGAAGGCTGAGGAGAGAGAGAGAGAATGAAACAGCAGAGAGGAAAGAGGTTGAAGAGTGTGACAGGACAGAAAGAAGGAAAAAGAAGCAGAGAGTGCGAGAGAGGGGGGACGGGTAAATGCGGAGGACAAATAAAGATGGAGACTGGCAGGCGAACAAAATCAGGAATATTCAGGCAGCATAATGTGTGTGTCCTACAGCAGAGGAGATGTGTAAGAGTAAATGGATCGCAGGAAATTATGCTCTAAAGCTCTTTACGGTCCCAGTCAGTCTGCAACTGAAGAGTGACAATCCCTATCCGGGACTTAATGAGGGTTTATTTTTTCACAGGTCATTCTGTCCTGGTATCTTGAAAGACTCACTCACTGGTAGAGCTGTCACTTCCACTCTGCTCCCTTTACATCATTAAAGGGTCATTACACTGTTACATTTTTTCCCTCTTTTTTAATACTTGTTACTGTAATTCAGTGAAGTTAACATTGAGCTAAGTATAGTTAAAAGCCCATCTTTGCTACATTTAAAAGCTTTCTGTTTTATCTGACAATTTATTCACTGTGTCACTATGCTCAGTTTTTAGCCATGCTAGCATTGCTATGGATGGCAACGTCGGTCAGAAGACTGGTCCACCACTTTCATCCAGAGTGAAATACCTTGACAACTTTTGGATGGAAAGTCGTCAAATTTTGTACAGACATTCATGATTCCCAGATGATGTATCCTACTGATGTCAGCAATCACCTGACTGATCAGCAGGTTGACATTTTTGACTCTGAGAGAAATATCTCTGGAACTATTGGAGGGATTGCCATGACATTTTAGGTAGGTTTTCACATTTCCTACAGGATGAATTGTAATAACTTTGGTAATGATATTATAACATATTGATCTCTCTGCTTGCATCACCCTTCTCCCTTCATGGCCCCTCAGCGGGAATCCTTTTGCTTTATTATAGAAATGTCCCTTCCAAGATGACTTGACATCACTTGAGGCAATTTATCAAATTTTCACACAGCTCCCTCTAGAGCCACAAAAGGCTATATACACCTTTTTTTTCACATATTCACAAATTTTGTGGGACTGGCCAACTTTGTTGAGATATCATGCTTTGAACAAATGTGTTGCTTGGACAGATGGACAAACAAATGAAATTTCTATCCTTCTGCCCCACTGCTCATGGGGCAAAAATAGATAATGAAAATATGGAAGCAGTTATGCTCCTTTCACTCTGCGGGAAGTAAATGGCTTAAAAGTGACCATTACAATCAAACCTCATTTAGAAAGGGAGGATACAACAGAGAGAAAGACAAAAGCTTGTGGTCAATCATTCCAAATGTTTTCCGACAAAATGAATTGGAAGAATATGGTCATTTTCAGTTATCCTATGGTCTTGTGCTCTATATTTTAAACACTGCTGTAAGAACACAATCCAACACCTATATATCTCTATATATACACACATCTATATCTATATGCTGTATATCTATCTCTCTCTCTCTCTCTCTCTATATATATATAT
>LKNJ01000134.1:206888-240610 GCA_002120245.1 Maccullochella peelii | reverse complement strand
GGTGGTAGAGTTGTTCTTCTGCTGGGAAAAAAGCCAGTCCAGGCAAAAAGTGAATGCCGGTGTTGTGCCGTTTTCCCACTCTACTCAGAATCCTACTCCCCTTGGCGTGAATGCGCATTCGCTTGTTCTCAGTTCCCGCTTATTTTCATTTAGTTTGATCTCCCTCTAAGTTTTACATCTGCGCTCTTCCTTCCGTCAAAATGAGTGTTTATACACTTTCTACCACTCAACAAAGACCAGAACATCACAAGAGACGACCCATAATGTACGCCATAACATCCATGATAACAAACAAGTAATACATTTATGTAGGCCTATTAAATTATTTATACTGCCAAAATTCAGCCCCCCACCGGTATCTGTTGTTTGCAAAGTCTGAGACACTATACATTTATTGTGGTTACATGTTTGGGTCACTGGATGGTACCCTCGAAAGCACCTGCTTATAGTTAGAACAGGGATCATTTTGCAGTGGTAAGTAGGATTTTGGTAGCGTCACATTAATGCTGCCAAAATTAAACTCCCAGCCCTGTCTATTGTTTGCAAAGTCTGAAACACTAAATTTATTGAGGTTACATCTTTGAGTCACTGGATGGTACCCTAGAACGCACATGCATGTAGTAACAACAGGGATCATTTTGCAGTTGGGAGTAGGATTTTGGCAGGCCCAGTTTTATGCTGCCAAAATTAAATCCCCCCCCCCCCCCGGTATCTATTGTTTGCAAAGTCTGAGACACTTCAAATTTGTTTTGGCTACATGTTTGGGTCACTGGATGCTACCCTAGAAAGCACATGCTTGTAGTTACAACAGGGACCATTTTGCAGTGGGGAGTAGGATTTTTTTTTGTTAGTAGAAGTTAATCACTAGCAAGTCTGTGTAAACCAAGCTGTTCTTAATGGAATAATTTCCTACATACAATCCCCTGTTATGATGAAAGAACAATGCATAAAAATTAAGACAAAATCATCTCATCAACTATGCTGCCAGCTTTTATTGAGCTGATGGGCCAATGTTATGAAATTAGGGAACTAGAGGGCACTAGGTTGTCTTACCCAAACCCTCCACCAAGGCACCAATGGTTTTATTGGTTTCCTTAACAGATAAGATTTGCCTGTTTTCTAACAAAAAGCACCTGAATTATTATATTATGAACACAATCCTAAAATCTATTAAGTTAATTAGTCCCTGAGGACACCCTGCCCACCAAAGCAAAATGTTTGAAACATTCAGAGGTCTGAAACTATCGCGCCCTTCCAGATGTAAAATCTGCAACAAACACACCTTGTGTCAGTTTCCCAAAGCTTTTTCTTTTTGGCAATATACACACTCTAGACTTGCATAGATGTATGCATAACACAATACCAAACATGCCTAAAAGCAGGTTACAAATTAAACTTTCATGAGCAGATGTACTGTAACATCACCATAAGGCAAGGCCACTTAGTTTGTGAGCGTTGCATCACTTATAATCTCAGTACATAGGCAGGCATGGCATAAGCACAGCTCTGGGGGCTGTATGTTATTTAGAGCCTCTTAAGAACAACAGTGGTCCAAAAACACCCTCGGGAATTTACAATGATACAGCTATCTGAGAGAGTCACATAAGAGCTACAGCCAACACACAAATGCAGGGAAAATCACATTAGCCACTAGAAAGCCTTTTGATTTAAGGAGTACAAACACGTAAGCCCTGTCGAGGAGGATGGCATGCATGCGCAAATCATGGCATCTTATTTATTGTTTGAAATTTAACTAGTGAGCTTCGTCCTTGGTATTTCCAACACTGTAGGTGTAAATCTTGAACAAAAGGGAAAGAAAATGTTTGGACCATGGTAAAAAGAGGGAGCTTAAAGTTCCCCTCCACTAAAAAACATGTTTTTCTTCTTGATCCTACAGTTGAATGTTTGAGCTTCACTGTACAGTATGATGTATGTGCAGAGTTTGATGCTAGAAGGATGCTTTCACATTCATCTGCTGAAAGTAGAAAGTTTCTATGTGCTCACTGAAAATCCCATTTTCAGGGGCAAGCCTACAAGCATGATTTGTGACATCACAAGTGGTTTGGAAGCCAATCCTGGTCCAATATTCTTACTTGCAAAAGTGTCATGTAGAAACTTGAAGCCTCCAGCACACATACACTGAGAATGGACTTTACAGTGAAGTAGGAAACACCTGTTGTCCAGCAGTTCAACTTATATTTATAGATTCTGGGTTTTTAATGAAGGAGAAGGAGTAGATGTAATTTCAAAGATAATTGAACTTTTTTTGTAAAAAGAACATATGAAATACAAATTCTTATTCAAAGTAGAGTATTTTATATACATAAGTATGACTAAGATATTCAGGAAAGCCTCCCAGCCTATGCAAATGACTAGCATGGGGATTCTTTTGAAAGCACATGAAAGATACAGATAGGACATTGTAAAATATATTTATATTTACAGTGTATATATATATGATGTATGCATTTCCATATGAAAATCATAAGAATGAACACATCAGCTATTCTAATAGGCTACATGTGGATTCTGATTGCCTCTGTTCCTTTTATTTATAACATTAATGTTACACTTTATTAACATGACATATGACTCAGGGTTCTTTATTGTGAACCACCATGACAAAGCATGTTGTTTTCCGCTACAACTCATCTCCCCTTCTGTCCTTTACTACTTTGCCCTTTCTTCTAGCTGATCAGTGCAGCAAAAGGTCGACGTGGATCCCGGTGTATACACACAGCTAGACCAAAGCCAATTTCAGATGTGTCAGTGGAACTGATGCTGCCAGCTTCCTGTGACAGCTTGGGTAGAACAGCCCCAGTCCTCATCTCAAAATCACCTCTGCTTACTGAGCGGAAACCTCTCGTCACATACGCCTGAAATGCTCTGTCAAGCCCTGTCAGCACACATCTATCATTATTATTATATCATGATTATTATTTGCATAATTAATATTATTTTACAAAACTATGTGCATGCTCCTCTGTGATTTAATTAACTTAGTTGCAGTTATATATTTAATAATGTCCTATCTGTATCTTTCAATGGTGTTTTTTTATTTATATTATTTTTTACTTCTTCTACATGGATCATCAACTGGTGACGATGCTGACTTTTTGCCTAAGACATGCAGCTGTGATTGCTGCTGTTAGAGCAGATAAACTTGCTGTTACATCCAGTCCTTACACTTTTGGTGGTGAGGCAAAAAGAAACAACCCCCCCCCCCAAACTCCTTAAATGCAGAGTATCTCTCTTACTGTGGCCCCATGCACACCATTTCAATATGTGGAGAAATCCAAAGCTTGACAGGTCCACTGTGCCTAGCTGTGGTTGCTAAGCTATGATTGGACGATTGCTGTCTGGGGGTGGGGTTTAGCAAATGTCATTTAACCTCTTATGATAAAATACTGAATCAGCTTATAGAAATTGGTTTGTTGTATTTTTGTCCCTTTAGCTTTCTTAGATGGATGCCAACTGTATTCATTAGCTTCACCTCCTCCACCAAAGCTTGACAACACTTTGCATTCTGCTTTCTCTCCTTATTTAATTTCTACGTTCCGGGATCATTGAAATAAAACTTGTCGGTGTAATTGGAGCCTGACAGCACACCCCCAAACCCCAGGCTGAGTGTGTACTATCTGTTCTGAAGTTGTTCCCCTGGCTTAAAAGAAGAGGGTTGGCGAGACAAGCACAAAGTAAACTTTAAAGCATGCAGTAATGTATGCCGGGCCCCTCTGTATTTGATGCTGCTCTGTTGCATTAAGATCCATCCCTCAATGCCCATATTTAATGTGTTGAGTCAGAGCTTTTCTGTGGCAGAGGGTTGCTGCAGAGCATGGCAGGTGTCACTGGGGAGCTGCGATCACACAGTCGCACTACAGAAAGCATTCTGCGTTGTCCCCTGAGGAGCTCATTCAGCGTATGCCTACATAATTACCTCAAAGTGATTACAGAAATCAATGGAGTACTGTCGCTGCCGAGGGCACTTCCCAAAGCCTCGGATAATCACAGTATACATACCTGTCCAGCTTGCTTGCATAAGATTTTGTAAACACTCAACAACATGCTCAACGCACTACAAATCACACACACATTTGTACTCCTCCAACCTGTTGCCCTAAGGACTTCCTGTGCCTCATACGGTTATTGGAAGTGTAACACTGGAAGTCTTTGCAGCTTTTTATGAAGCCCTGGAGAGGAGTGTCAGGATGTATCCCTCGGTGAAACCAACAACATTTTTTATGAGATTTGGTATTGGAGATAATGACTGAGAGCAGAGAGTCTACTATATCATCCATCCTGAAGCCCACTTGGCAAAAACTGCTTGTGTTCCTTCGTGATTGTGTGATTTCTCAGGAGCGCACCAGACACAGCAACAAACCAAATACACCTGATGGTTCTTTAATTTTTCATGTTGTTGGCTATAAACTGAAGTGAACCCAGGAGCAAAGCGTGACCTTGAGAGAATACTGTATGTACTCTGGAAGTGTGAGAAAGCGAAAATGTGTCTGTGCCTATAAGTCAGCCCATGTCGTGTGTGTGCAAATACAAAGGCATACAAATCTCTTGCCTAGTAGGATTCAGACAATGTCGTGTGTCTGACCTACAAACCTGTGCTGACGGCTTGTATGCGCCACGCAGTTCAAGGGCTGAAAGATGGAAGGTAATCTGTGATCACAAAGTATAGTTAGTGTTCAGCAAGTGTGTCAGACGTGTTTATTCTACTGGAGTTTGTCATGTATTCACTAATATTCCATTTGTTCAAGTGTGTTGTTTTAAAGGGGTTCTTTGCTGATGCAAGGCATATTGATTTCCAGAAATAGCTCAAATACTTACTCCAATTCTTATTTTGACAGATCAGAAACAAGTAAGAACAAAAATGTAATCTGCACAGGTTACTGTGTGTGTCTTTGTGTGAGTGACTTGTATACACCAAGTTTATATAGTACAGTTTTTAGTTCTTCGACCTATTCTGTCTTTGAAAAAGTGAGGTATACAGTGTCAAGGAACAACGCATGAGGATGACAAAAAAATATCCACAAATCCATCAGCAGCTACGCAGGTATTCACACTCAAGAAAGCCATGAGATATTTTTTTCTCTCTCAGCATCAACTAACAGCAAACTCTGATGCATATTAATGCTAAAATAGGTGGATTGGGCCATAAAAAAAATAAAAACCCTGCAAATTTAAATGCACACGTCCTCTCAGAATATTTGCAAACTGTTCATTTTGGCCTCTTTTCCCAGGAGCATCCATCAACACTTTGAGATATTTAATATTGTTAAAAATGACGTAAAGCATGGTCACCTATACAATATACCAATCTACTCTTTTCTATAGTCTCTCAATAAGCGTAAAGGGAGGGAGCATGTGTTCATCTTATGTGTCTCGTTCATTGTCTTATCTGTTGGGATGAGTGACAAAACAAATTTTTATTTCCTGTTATGAAAACATGATTGGAAGAAATACTACGACAATTCAGTTTTTGTTACAGGATGTATCACTTTGTTTCCCATTCTAACATGACGTGCATGTTCAGGTGTAATCAGTAGCCCTTAAAGGACCTGAGCTGCTTGTGTCCCAGGCTTGGCATTAACAGTGTCTGGCTACAGGCTCTCTCCCTGTCAGGCCAGTTTCTCCCATCACACACACTACCAGAGGCTCCTGGCATCCCAGCCACTCATCACATGCCTTGCTCTATCTTGTGTACACTTGCAGAAAGCATGGTGTCATTTAGACTAAAATACAAGTGATATCAATATCAGGTGATACTAGTCCTTTACTCTAATTTCAGAACCATTCACACATCACGTAACCATCAAAAAAACAGTTCTGTAAAAGTACTACAGTTTCTTCTGCTATTTACTTGCACAGCTGTTCAAGGCCTGTAAGTCACAGCCACTCAAAACACTGAATAGAAACAGGAAAGGAGAGGAAATAACTAATAGTAATTGTAATAATATGTTAGGTTCCATGATATTGGTCTGTATTTAGTTATGTTTTGGTTTAAGTTTTGGTCTTATTTTGAAAAGTCTGGTTCCATGTTTCCTGTGTGTTCTTGTCCTCCGGCCTCAGCCCTTGATTTTGTTCACCTGTGTCTTGTTACTCACCTGGTTCTGTTTTCCCTCGTTAGGCTCCCTCTATTTATGTCTGTCTCCCCCTTAGTACTTGTTGGTCATGGATCACCAGTTACTGGACTTTTCCCACGCTCCCTGCAAGAAACCTTTTTGTNCCCCCCCCCCCCCCCCAAGTAAGATCAATAAACCTGTTACCATTTCCCTACCACTGAGTCATGTCTGCGTTTGGGTCCCACTCCTACTACCCTTCAACCCCGCATCCTGATAGATACCACCTAACATCCACATATCCTAACATAATAAGAAGGAAAACATCCAGGATTTCCATTCAGAGCTGGCTAAGTCCTCTGCTCAGCCCCCCTTACAACCCCATTTTACAACAGGCTTCTAACAATAATATATAAAAACAAAGATGCCATAGCCCTGTGATAGCTGAAGGCCTTCATAGCAGTGCACACATCGCTGTGAAATTGGAACATTCATTTTTGCTGTGTGTATCATTTGCATACAATTTTATATTGCGTTCCCATTATTCTATTACAATCCATTTGCTATTCATTTGGTAGATATGACTAAATTTGTATTCACAATAATGTGACCCTTGTCATGGCGACAATTCATAAAATGAAGGTTTCACCTCGAGCACTGACACTGTCACTAATGCTGCAATGTGTTTGATTGTGTTGGGCCTGTCAACGACTGCTCACAACACGCTTAGAGCAGAGGTCGAAACCATAATTGGAATTTAGGAAGCTGACAGGCTTGGTGTAATACACTGACCTTCAACTGAAAAACCTGAGACATGAAGGGATGGAGGTTAGATTACAAAAAAGGAGGCTAACGCAGAAACATAGTGAGAGAGGGTCTCAGAGAATATACAGTTTTAAATATTCACTCCACAAAGGAAATATTTTGGTATATTTCATTTTCATCAATCTCATTAACAATTTTCTGATTTCCACATAGTAAAGCTTTAGCATGGGACACAAGAGCAAATGATCTGTTGGAGATAAGTGGATGAATTTGGTGTTTGCAGTATATAGTATAGTTTATACTATGACTAAATGGGCAACTTTCCACCCTGTTTTGTCTCTAAATTATAGCCAGTAGAGCTCAGGAGATCTTAGGGAATTAACACAAGAGTTACATTCTTGTGCTTTGTTGCTGGCCATAACTCAAATACAGTATATTTTGTTGACCTCTTGGGTTTTGCAATATATTACATTTATAGCAAAACTGACTAAACAAGGTCTCACTATTACAAGCTATATGCTTGTAACAGTGAGACCTTGTTTAGTCAATATATTTTGGACTTTCCTCTTTGATGCTTCATCATTTGTTGTCTTCCATCAGCTTCTCAGCTCTCAGTTAATCCACAAGGTAAATGATGACACAGCCTTGAAAAACAGCCACTGACATTGCAAAAGCACACTTTGTCATTTTACATGACACCTGAAAAAACCTCTTTGTGTTATCTGCTGCTACTACAACAGTACGTTATTTTGACCTGTTGTTGCTAATTGAATCCATAAAAGTTTTTCACTTTAAAATGTAGAACACTTTGTGCCTCAGCTTTCCCCCAAAGTTAATTTATTAACACGATTTAGTGCTAGTCTATTTTTTTACTGTTTGGGGAGTAATATGAGTGAGCTGTGCTGAAGGGGAGGCTATTACTTTCCCTCCATCCTGTGAGGGCCTGCAGAGCTGGATTATATGATAAAGTGCTTTAACCTTCAGTCATAAAGAACATCAGTGCATTTGTTTTGCCTCTAATGATGAATGCATTTCATAATAACTCTAATTCTGACAGGGACACAGGAAAATGGCACAAAGGCAAAAGAAAACTGCCTTGAGAATAGGTGAAAGAAGACTTTAACTGCATGTATTGCATGTTATAATATGCTGTAATATCCCTCGGATGTATTGTTTGGAAGTTTGACATTGGCTTTGGTCAGACTTCAGAAGGAAAGACGACTGGTGAAAAATCTGGAACCCAGTTGAGAGAGACACAAAATTTACAGTATATTACCACACACCTGGAAATATTTCAGGAAAAATAAGCTGCAGAAGACACCGGGTAAATAACTTAAATAAATAAAAAAGTCCATCTAATGAAAATATATGTTAAACAGAGTCCCAGCATGTCAGGGAGACCAACACAAGGAAAGCAGAATCATTTAAAGGTTTTTTGTGAAAATGTGCTGTATAAGTTAAAGATGAGGTTTCCTAGCGGTTGCTTTTTTGGTGTGTGGAGCATTCTTCAGCTGCTTAAGTGTCCCTCCAGCCTTAGGGAGTCTGTCCTATAGTTGAACCTGTCCTTAATCTCTCCAGAGGAATGGAAGTGAAAATTTCCCTCCATAAAAGGCACTAAAGTATTCACATTATTACAATTCCATTAAGCCCCACCAGGGAACAGAAGACAGCAAAAGTATTTTGGCTTTATTTACCAAGCTACTGGAGTAAGAACACAATCTCATTTACTTAATATTCCATCTTTATCTATCGATTTTGTCTAATCTTCAGGCAACAGCAAACCCAAAGTTCTGGTGCGAATGTTTAGCAGTAAGCTAACCTCAGTTTCCTTTCACTGTTGTTAGTTGGTTTGTGGTAATGTGCTATAATCAATATTTTTATAGTAATGAAGCATGAAATGTGTGGCGTGAACGGTGTCGCTAGTAGTGACGAACCTACGGGATATTATCACCCCTGTTTTCAGCAGAAAAACTCTAAAAACCAAAAAGTGCCAGATATTTCACATTTAAAAGTTGTTAGAGAGTTAACATTTGACTTAGTGCCCAGAAACACAACTTCAAATGAATGCTAATGTTGCTCCTTATCTCCTGGATGTGTAAACAACAACTGTATGCTAACATGTTCACTATAAGTTACAATATGTCAGTGTTGTCTTTACAGCTTGTGTCTGCTGGCCCCAAGTGGTTAAAAAATCTGTTATTGCAGGTTTAACTAATTGAAAGTTTGTTTGAGAATATGTACCTGTAAATTAAATATCTACTTTAAATGATGCTTATTACTAAATAAATTCATGTTTAATTTTTTTTTTGTACTTGGATAAATGATAATCAGAGAGGAATGGGGTGGGCTGGGGATCCATAGGTACCCAGTCTCATTTTTGCCCCCAAGCAGGGTTAATCCGCTCATGTTGGTACAGGAAGGACTTGACATAAACGGGACTTCTCTGTCACCTTGCGATGCACACTGAGAATTAACTACTAGATTAAGTAAAATAAGAAAATCAAGAACTGTAGCCTGTAGGGATGAGTAACTCATCTGGTTACAGAGAGTTGGGATCAAACATCTCACAGTATTATTAAATGCCAGGCTTTACTGAATCACTTCAAACATTGCTTCATACTTTGATTATAATTCCCTCAAATATGACATATTGCCAAAATAAACGAAGGAAAGGAAAGGAAAGTCTACTTCTTTGGCTCCTCAGTCAATGTAACAAAACAAAAGTCTGTATTACACTTTTTTGGAAGTGTTGATGAGAAATAGTAGGCAATTAAATAATCAAAGCGTGTTATTCCATCATGCAAAACACTCCATCAATTTAGAATAACAAAGTGGCTGCCAAGTGACACAAAATAAGTGACTCATAAGCACTTTTATGTGGTATTTCTACACAGATTAAAACATGACAACTAGCTTATAATAATACACAGTCTCTAAGAGCATATGCTGCTGCATTACTGTGAGTAGGGGGAGTGAACACACTGTATGACAGCATATCTTTTTGCTCTAGTATCTGTTTGTTTTTGTGAGACAATAAAACATTCACTGTTTTGCCAACACCTCTCTGACAGCAGCAGGTTGGTAAAGTGTGAGAATTACTGTCAGCAAATCACTACAGAGCCTGTCAGCCTCCTCAGGAGGATGCAGTCTGCAGATGTGCAAGACAGTCAAGATATTCAAAAGGCAGAGACAGAGGAGGAGAGACTTTAAATTCGACAGGTGTTTAAACAAAGTCCTAACACCAGGACTTCTGGCAAACTGAACATACAATCGGCTTTCACTGCATAAAATCATGAGAAAGTTTATTTGTATCAACAGAGGTGTGCTGCTGCTTGACGGACTGATTACCTTTAACGCCTGAGTAAGCTCTATAGGTGCCTACTGCAGGCCTAAACGTTTTCCCAGCACCTCTGGGGCCTCCTTTGAATTTCAGACAGCGAAATTGAACCGTTTGAAACATAAACAGGATTAGATGTTTTTTCTTCTTCAGAAAGGAAAACCAAGATAACCCCCTGCCCATTCTCCTCTGCTGCTTCTGCAGTGATAAAATGTGATTTGATATTGATCGTCTGATTATTTAATAATGTTACCTCGCTGGTATGGACATGGTTAATACGGAGTGTGCAGTTCACACGCCTTGCAAATGATAAGCAAAGGAAGGAAGTCCTGTTTTAATTCATTATACCCTGTACGCATAGTATAGTGGCTAAAACAGCTGATGCTTGATAAGATATAATTCATAATAAGATCGATTTGATATTCTTGTGCTTATCTTCTGTTTAATGTGATATTGATGAAGACAAACAGTTTCCTCAAAGATCTAGTAATTACCAAAAAGATTTGTTATGCATTAATATGACCTCTGTGAATGCTGAGCTTTAGTGCTACTGAAGGTAAGAGGTCATCCTGCATTAATTCACTCACTGGATCATGAGGCATGATCATGAGTTACGCATGACTTAAGCATGTGTTTTGTACCCTTTTTGTAAAGTGTTGCCAAAATGTTAGATCAAAGCTTCTACAATATAACTTTATACAATGCCAAAAATACTTTCATTCATTCATATTGCACCCTTTCACTCGCAAGAAAATAGGCTAAGCAGTGCCAAGCAGCTTTTCGTGGTTCAGTGGAGTTGAATCTCCAGCCGTGGAGATGCTTCTGTACACAAAATAACACATTTTTGTTTGTTGTTTGTTCAAATACACCATCTTATATCTCATATTTTAAGTCAGACTTTATTTGTCAGTGACTAAACATTTCTGATGAGTCACTGGCGTTTTCTCCCTTTTGTCTCTGGCATCTCTTCTGCTTATATGATCTAAACTGGTTTTATTCACCACTCACTAAAACAAATAATATGATTTGTCTCTGTACACTCTTTTACTACATAACATTACCATTACAATGCATGTAAAGAGGCTTTCACATGCATCCTTCCCTGTGCTTAAAATCCACTGATCTCCCTCTCATGACCTCCCTTGTAGCATTTTGTGGATGCAATCTTAACTGACAAGCTCAACTGTTTTGCATGCAGGGTGGAAACATTAAAGACTGAGTTAATCCTCTCTGATTCCCTGCTGCTGTCACTCACACAGTCGGAGTAAAAGCCACAAAATGTTCCCAAATCAAACAACACAGCATCACACCTTTGATACAGCGTGTAATTTTAGACTCAAATAAGGTAATTTCCCATAATTTAAAAGGATTTCAATTATTTTTGTGGTAATCAACTGAGAGATTAAAAGAAAAAAATTGAGATTTAGAGATAATGTAGGGGTCCTACTTTTCCAAATTTTCAACCAAGGTCCAATTAGCAGGTCATTTTTTATTTTCCTTACAGTGCATATTCACATTACAACTCTAAGGATACATTTTTAGGTTCAAATTTCAAAAAGAAGAAGAAAAAGACAAATAGGAAGAAGAAGAAAAGTAGAGCCTTAACTCAGACAGACAGGTTTGCATTCCTGCACCTGAACTCTGATCAAGGTGCACATTTCAGAGTTCCACTTGATTATTTTGTCGGCCATTAATCTGATGATTAATCATATCAAATCGGTCGGGAGCTACTTACAAATTAATTTTGCTGGCAGCGGTCTCTTGCAGCTCATTAGCATCATCATGTTTCGTTCCGTTGCCAAATAAACTTGTCCAGTGGAAAGATAACAAGCCTGTGTACATGTAAATACCCCAGTGTGATTCTGGCAACTTTGGAACTGTGATGGAATGAAGTATGTATACTTGAAAGAGGAACTGTATATGGTGGACTTTGCAGTTAAATCTATACAATTATGTATTAGGTAATTAAATGGTTTGTGCCACTAATTCATAACACTATTAAACAAATGGAGATAAGGCTATGGCCATACAATTGCATTCTTGCGGCATTGTTCATTGTGAACTGGATTTGATTTACTGTATGGCAATAAAGAGGTTTTACTATATATATATGCTGAATTTGTATGCTTCTTTTTGCAGATATACTGTGGTTTATGTGTGTGTGCTATGCTCTCTGACTTTATGCAAACAGAATTTCCACACAAGTGATAAAAACTGAACTTGAACCTGAAATGTAAACAGTTTTAGGGTTTTACTTAATCCTCCCCCTTAAAGATCAGTTAAATCTTTACTGTTCTCCATGAATGAGCAGACTGCAAAATACCAGCTGTGTAAATCCCTGGAATATAAAAATTCTTGCAATAGATACACTAGACAATGTCTGGTGTGCATTGCTATGTCTTGTTTTGTTCGTTTTTGTTTCTTTGAATGAGGACTCCACCCAGTTCTGTTATCATTTATTCATCTCTCCATGACCTGGCAGCTGTGCACAAATTCTTCTCAAAGTCAAACATTTAATGATCTGTCAGATCAAAATCATCGTCAGCCTTCACTTGTTCACAAATTGTCTGCTTGTTGATGTGCAAATAAATCAAAGTGAGAGATAACGTCAAAGTGATCTACACTGTGTGCTGCTTCTCGATATATCTTTTAAACTTGATTATTCAGCATTAGATTAGAAAAGGACACAGACAGTAGGAAAGTTAAGCATCTTTACATTAGTGTGTGTCATTTAAGTATAACAGATGGAATCCCCAGAGTTAGATAAGAAGATTGATACAACATGTCTGTACAGTAAATATGAAGCAGGCTTAGCTTAGTGTAAAGGCTGAAAACAGGGGGCGCTAGCCCTCCCCAAAGATAACAATAACTGCCTACCAACACCTTTAAAGCTCACCAAATTAGCACAGCATATCTCATTTGTTTAATCCGTACAAAAATGGAAAGTGTAAAAAAGTGTAAAAACGACACCTTTGGACAGAGCCAGGCTAGCTGTTTCCCCATATTTCCAGTCTTTATGCTAAGCTAATCTAACTGGCAGTAGCTTCATATTTACACAAGATTGGTATCAATCTACCTCTCAGCAAGAAAGTGAATAAGTGTATTTCCCAAAATGTCAAACTATTCTTTTAAGTCAGTATTAGACCTCGGGTAGTTTTTTTGTGAGTATCTGTTTAGGTACTGAAGAACAAATCATCTATACCCATAGATTACCATGTGTCAACCTTAAAACAATTTTGTTTTTTAAATCAAAACATACTATTACAGGCAGACGTTTTCACCTTTGTTTGTCTCTGGGTCAGATTTCCCTCTTTCCTCAGTTTTTCTATATCAGAACTACGGTCTTGATAAATCACAACCACCTTGCCCTTCAGGTGACTTTGAGCTGGTGTCAAATGGAATGAAGAGACTAATTGTTATTTCCCATTAATCCTTTGTTCTGTTTCCTGGTTTATTTTGAAGTAGAGTCTTTCCTGTCTTTTCAGTTCCTGTCCTCGTGTCTCAGTTCCTGATTGTCCTCACCTGCTCCCCATTACACACCTGCCCCTGAACAGTTGATATTATCAGCTACGAGCACTAGCCTTTCCGACAGAAATACAGTTGATATTATTAGCTATAAGTGATGAATACACTAGCCTTTCCAACAGAAATACAGTTGAAATTATTAGCCACGAGTGATAAATGCACTGACAGAGAGACAATTGATTTTATTACCTAACATCACTAACTTTTCTCACAAACTAACATTAGCTAGTTACCTTGTCAACTTTAATACTGATTTTGGTTTGTCAGATATAATAGCTTAGCTACACAGTAACCAATAAGTATTTTGTGTTTAATTAAACAATATAATGTCAATAACTTTAATACTTACCAATGAAGCAAGCTCTGGATTTTTGGTAGGGAGCGGGATTTGCGGCCTTGTTTGATTCTACTGGCTGCTGGAGAATAGGGGTTGGATTTCTGTTAGAAAGGCTTTCTGGCAGAATGCCTTCAATGCAAACTTCTCCCATGTGCTGTTTATATTTAAATTCATTTTAAGACCCTATTTTGTCTTTTGTATCCAATCAGTAAGAATCGAAAGACTTAATTTCCAGTTTATCAAAAATACATGACAGTGGCTGTGATGAGCACTTGCTGATTGTGAACATGAAGGTGAAGCAGGTTGCTGCTGGAAGAAAAAAAAGCATTCTAAGTCGATGTTCCTGTAAATAAACAAGTGAAGTAACATACAGTGTGGTCGCCGTTTCAATCCACTGCCTGTCTCATTATCTCTCCACACTTCTCTACAACGTCCTAACTTCTACCCAGGCCCTGCAAAGTTTGGAGTAACTCCTTTAAATGTCTAAATGTAGACTCGACTACACATGCATCATCTTCATTGACCTTTAAAGACAAATCCTTCTGCATCGCCAATGCCTAGAAGTGGTTCAATAGTCCCTCTGAGAGTGTGTGTCTTGATGGGCAAAATCAATATCCAGTTTTCACACAACATTCATCTTGGTGTTTACGTTTGCCTTATCAGCAATAGAAAAATCAGAGACACTCTGTTCAGCTCTCACAGGCCCCACTCAGTAATAATGCTGTGTGCTAATGCTAATCTGTTATCTCATGTGCTCTGGCATTTCCTACTGCAGAGTGTCTGTTAATTGGCTATACTGCCCTGATGTTTGCTTATTAAAGCTATAGCTTCTGTCTTCCGTCTCTTCTTCATTTCTTTAATACAGACCTTCTAACAGACTCCTTAATTAGCATATTCACATAGCACAGTTATGAGCATTTTAGGCAACCATCAGTTCAGGTTCTCTATATTTCTTCGAGGGATGGACACTGTGAATACAATTGATATCTTGATCTCTGTTTTCTTTGTGCAGTCTTATGTATATTCACACATATGCAGTTTATATCTTTATATTAATTTACGCTGTGGTGCACAAGACATGTAATTACTTTGCATAGTGTGTGAAAAAGGAGCATTCTTTAAGATATTAATTTACATCAGACAGATGCTTAAAAGAAAATTTGCATAGCACAAATATAATCCAGAAAAAATAGTCATGTTCCTAATTTTCTCCAGTGCATGTCTTCAATGAAACAGGCCTCACCAGGGCTTGTTGACAGTCGAAATTGAACAGCATCAATGCTGCAGATGGAACAACATAAACCATTATTGAGAACGATAGTGCAGAACTGTCTGTGCACCCAAGGATGGAAAATGCACAGAAAAATGGCTTGATCTGACACAGCTGCATTGCTGATCTATGCACTGATTTACCACGAGTCCATGTGTGCTCAGCCCAGTTAGAAAGCTTCTCATGTGTTTAACCTTGGTACCAACAGCATCAAGCCTTTCACAGATGTCAGCACAAGGAGCCACTATATTTCAGTTTTCAATCAGCTCTTAATCATTAAAGTTAGCAGTGGACCACTGATCGGTCTCCCCGAGCATCTCGAATGGCTCCTGCGGTCACAGAGCCACACATGATCGATGCCTCCTGCTCTATTCCTCTCTCAGAGGCTGAGCAAAGGTAATAACCAGACCATGACCCTCTCAAAGACGTTTCCCTTTGTCTTCAACACCTCCTAATCCCACAAACATTCAGACCCCAACACACTGACTGCCACACCCACACACACATAGGAATAAAAAAATACAGTACATTCACAAACACTACATATACACCCCTGTCCTCTGGCGAATCAGAGTTGTGAGTCAGCTATTGGAAATGTGGCAACTAAGGCAAGCACTTGATATGCAGGCATCTGCTTTGTGGCTTATCTCCACTGCTCAACTGTGCAGAGCAATTGCTGCTTGGCTGGCCCCGCAAAAAGCTCTCTCTTTTCTTTTTCTCTCCTACTTCTCATCATTTTCTCTCTGCCTTCCTTCTCACTTGGGTCTTCTCTGCTTGCCTATGGCTTCGCTGCTCTTAATTGCTATTTTGAAAAGACATTATTAGAATAATTTCCAATTATGTCAGTTGCAATCAAATGGATGATTTAACCATAATTAGAAAGATGGTCCAGTGTGCAGCATGCATGGAGGGAAACAAAGACATCCTCATCCGCACAACAACAATAAAACAAATACCACCAGGGTAATTTAAAAGCTAGACAACAATGCCAAATATGATTAATCCTCATTTTGTGATAATCTCCATGCAAGAATATTAAAACTATGGGTTAGCTTTCCATCTGGTCACAAACATTCTGTGGGGTTGAAGGTATATGCAGTGCCTTTTTGTCATTAGATTTTGGTAAACACAAATACAATGTGCGACACTGTTTTTCAGTCTTGAGATAGGGGTAGACTGTATAACAATGTTTCCTTAATATAATCGTGTTTATCTTTTGTTGGCAAGCTAGCTCCTACTGTCTGACAACAGAAATATGCAAATTCCTGGTTCAACCACAGGTCAAACTCTGTTTACCACAGTCACTTGAGTGAGACACTCTAGTCTTCTATACACAACATTCTCACACGCACATGCATTAGAAGTTTAATCTCAGTGTGCCATAGTTCAGTTCACAAATCATAGAGGAATTTGAAGGAAAAAGGAGGTTGTGGAGCAGCTGCTTTTGCCAGTGTTGTTGTAGTTTCCTGAAACTTTTAAAGAGGCAGATTTAACTGATTGCATCTTTAAGTAAGACTTATTCAGCAACACAAAACCCAAGTAATCTCCTGTAAATATAGCAGTTGTTGCGGAGAAAAGTTTAATTAATTGTTTTGCAAGTCATAATCATTCTTATTCAAGACATAGCCTTTAATGGTGAAATACTGTATGTTCTATAAGTTGGTTCATTCTTTCCAACTATTACTGATATGTGTACAACATTGCATAAATAAGTTACATAGATAGGATAATGACCTTCAAGTTGTACTCCTTGACTTGGCGACACCCGCAGTTACCGTAGTAACAGCAAGTGAGGATTAATGCTAATGCAAACACTCCTTAAGCAGCACATAGCTTTAATTTTTTTTAAAAACAGTCAGTAATAATTGCAACCACAATCTGATTTCATGCCACGCACGGTGCAAGTAGTACAGTGGGAGCACAGTAAAGTTGGTTATGTTTCTGAGAAACTTGTGCGGCCAGCAGCTCTTCATCTAACAGCGCGCTGTAGCGTGATCCTTGTTGTTCCATTACTCCTTGTAATATTTACAGCTGATCTCCTGACGAAAAAAGCAGAAAATGACAGTTGTCTTGTTCTGCAGACGCACTTTTGATGAACAGTCGTAGTCAGCACTAGCGCTAGTGGCTGCTCCTTAAAAGCCACTGGTGTTTCGCCAGTTGAATGTTTTTAATGTGAAGCAGCAGCAGTAGGAAATGATCGGTTTGCATTAGCAGTCACTTAATACAGCTGTAGTACAGTAAATGGTGAGGCTGCTATAAATGAGATAAAATTATGCTGGATTACATGCATGCATTTTTTTTCCCCCTGTGAACCCCTCGTGCTTTGGTAGGCAATCTGGATCGGACTCTGCCACTACCAATAACAACTACTACGTAGAGAGATTATTACTGAATGTAAATACATAAAATGGCTATTGCAGAAAAAATGCTGACCATAAATAATGCCAAAAATTGGGTTTGATGTCATGAAAATCCTAAGAATTACAACTTTAATGACCTAGTTAACATTACATTTATTATGAAATCCAAATCAGGATGAAATTAAAAGTGAGCATTAGTGTTTATTCTTTCAGTTGGTTGGAAGATTTTACTCATGTGGACAATATCATGAAACAAGTACTCTACCTGTAGTCTTTATCTGGCTGGCTCTCCTTCTTTGATGGTAAGACTGTTAGAGCACCACTTCTTTCATCCCATTGTGCATGGAGCACATATGAAATGTTACTGGGAGTGTAAGGCATGATCCAGCTCAGGCAGTGGCTCAAATGAGATTTTAAAATATTATAAGTGAAGACAAAGAGTTTAAAGTTTCCCCTTCATGGATGAGAAATGTTAAATGCATAGAATCTATTGAAATCTTCAGCAGTTTTGTATAATGCATTCAATCCACTAATTATTAAAAGGTCATAAGAATTTAACACCTCTGATGATGCTGGGCTTCTGTCCTGTATAGTGTTTCATCCTATATAGCAGAAGGCTTACATATCGAAAACACTTTTAACTCAATTTAATCAAGCCGTATTGAGTTAGAAATAAAGCACATCAAATCAGGAATGGTACCAAAATCACCAAGTAATTGTTCGGCATATTACCGTATTTGACAGAATGAAAGGAAACCATAATGTTCATAATCACCCTTTGGCATGAGGAAGAAAAAGATAATTACTGTAAGGGAGCTGCAGGGAAGTGGTGAAGAGCTGGTCATGACATTTCTGCGAGTTCACGGCAAAGCCCCCAACCTGCAAATTCACAATTTTTAGTTTCTGATAAGCTTATAATGTTGGCTGGAAAGTACAATATCTCATGCAAATACGTCTATATTTTAAATGTTTATGCATTGAGTTTCTGTGCTGTTGAATAATCTTTGCTACGGTTCAGTTATTCCCCCTGAAGTGTGTTTGATTTCATTTTGAAGTATAACTGAATAATGCTGATTATTATCATTAAATAGCACTGCTGAATTATTTTGCTGCCACTTTCTCAGCTTAATCTGCCTAAGGTGTATCTTTGTCCAGTAAACTTCAAAGTGGATTCATTTATTTCTGCCTGTGCACACTTTTTTTGTATAACCTTTGAATACCTTTCTTTTTTTATTCCCAGGCCAGCGTAACAAGGAGAAGCTAGCAGACAAATGATAAGGACTATTTGTCAGTTATTCCCAGTTCGCGGCCATCCTATTACTTTTCTTATGAGGGCTCCTGACACTTTTCCTGATGCCCACATCTATCACTTAAGTTTTCTTACGCTCTCCAGCAATAATCAGGTTGCTTGCACTGTCTATATTTAGTTTATTCAATGTCACATAAGGACGGGAAGAGATATCCATAGTGTAAGCTTTTTGTGGTAGGGGTTGTTAAAGCTGGTGTCTCTTATGTAGCTCTATAAAGACACTCAAACATGTTGTCAAAACCATTTATAGGTTCATAATATACTTCAAATTGTTCTTTCGGTGCCATCTCTCTCTATGAAGTGTAATTAAAGCCATCTCTCACTCCTGTACCTGCTCTCTCTATCTCTTTCTGTCTCTCTTGTTTGATGTCAGTTATACCATATACGCCTCTGATTGCTCATTCTGGCTTCATTATGTATGTTTAATGAACAAATAGATTCACAGACACCATTAACTTCTCATACACACCCAAATGTAACTCCTCTAATTGAAATGAGACTCAAATTACACTGTTTGAGGGTGGCAATTTACCCCAAAGTGTTCTCCCTTCTTGCTGCTTGTAGAGTACTATAATACATTTATCTACTGACTGTCAGACCCAACCGTTCCAGGAAGACAAGTGACATTGATACCTCTCTGGAGTCAAATGGAGTGCCTTGGGGAGACTTTTAAGTGTGGACCTAGTATAGTGGCTGGCTGATAAATTGTTTGGTTGAGATGTGGTCAATATAACTGATACTGTCATACTTAATGGATCACTGTCAATGTTTCACATGACATTTGTTAAAAAAGAAGAAGATGGGTTTTTTTAAACGCAAAGATAACAACCACAGAGATTTACTTTTGAAGACGAATAAGACAATAAGCGCGGCGCAATCCACCTGCGCAACATCCATCCCTTTTGACAATGGTGGCATGAAATATAAGTGCAGTCCAACAGCACGTGTGATTGATAATTGCTGTACTGTGGATGCCTGCCTGACATCTCCACTATGGCCTGCCAATTCATCAGGCATCAGAGGCAGATTGGGCTGATGACTAATGTCTGCATCTGCCTGTGACAAACCTCAGCTATACGCTTTTCACCTGGAGGAGGACATCACTTGCTACTTGCAAATCTGGCTTATTAGTGAGGTGATAGTCCAACCCTTGAACCTGGCATCAAATAATGATATAAAAGGGAAAAAAAAAACTGTTTAAAGTGCCCAACCCTTCTGACACTTTAAAAGTAAAAGTAGCCCAAATCAGAGTCTTAAAGTCTCGGCTACTCTGCGTGCTATTAGCATTTTTCCATCACATATAGAGCAATTTCAAACTAGCCTTTCTAAAACTGTACTCCTAAATGCAATAAATGAGAGGGTGCTGCCAGCCTCTCTCTACACACACACCATCCTGTGTGTTAATGAGGCAAGGATACGCTCACTCTCTCTGTTCTTTGCTGATTGACTTCCTATTTCCATCCCTCATTCTCAGATAGGGTCGTTATTAAGCAAAGGAGTTGCTGCTCCAGTGGGCTTTGCCATCAGATAGCCGTGACTGAAGGTTAATGACAGAGTTATTCAATGGGAAATAGGAGCACAAGGGGGGGGGGGGGGCTCACAGTGCATGACACCCCTGCTGTGTACATGTGCCCTTTGACCTGCTGTCACCTGTCTTGTGCTCTGTGTCCTGACTCCCACGGGTGCACGATCTGTGAGAGCAGGCAGCACCAGATGCTCGAACAGAAACAACATCATTAATCAGGGCACGTAAATGTGTCCTTAGTTTACTTTTCACTTCCATGGTGTGAATGGATTGTTTATTACAGTATTGTACACCAAGCAGCCGGGCTGGTTGTCATACAATAAATTAGCTAGCAGTCGAGGCTAATGCACCCAAGAAGCAGAGGGGAGGAAGGCTGACTTGAATGTGCCTAAGGTTGTTTTAAATTGAACGTCTTGCCAGACTGTGATTTACTGCACAATCCCACACCATACAGTAGGTGGGTACACCAGGATTGTACTTCTTATTATTTCCTATTATGTTAGCATCCACAGTTTTGTGTAAAGAAAAGCTTTGCTGCTGGCAATATGGTAATCAAGTGATTGCTAAAGTATGTAGCGACAGAACGCCATGACCTCAGAACTGTGCTTGAAATATCTTTAACACAGCTCAAAGGAATAGCTTTCCATTTGATTTACTGTTACTACTATGCAGAACTTTCCCTCTTGTACTAATGTGTTGTTTAACTTCATTTAAGTCCTCTGTGTTGCTAAAGCCATTTGCATCTGCTCTATAATTAGGTTTTCTGCTTTTTCTTTTCAAAGCAAACCAACCAGCAGCTAAGGAGTTTAGCTTCTCGTTTTGACAAATCCAAAATCCGCACCATAAAATCTTTTGCCGTAGGTTAATTGCCATGTTTGAAAAGTCGACCTCCTTTGCCGGTCTTGAATGAATCCTTTCTTTGTCTCCTGTGTGCCAAACATAAAAAGAAGAAAAATAAATAGCTAGTATCCTTAGGGCTGGCAGTGCCAACAGACATTGTGCTTGGCTCGGGGCCTGGTTTCAAGAGATTCTTTCATTTGCAGCAGGCTTTCCTCCGTCAACAGGGGGATAGAGGTGGATTTTCTTGTATTACCCCAGAAAATCGCTCTTTTAATTTGAAATCTGGGTATTTTTTATCACCTTTGTCTTTAGTGAAGAAATATGGTAGCTATTCTTGGATGAGCAGCAGGATATACAGTAGCCTATATTCAATTTGGTATCTTGGTAGTTTGTAAGGAAATATATACGAGTAACAGCAGTATGCTCTAGCTACATTCACATTGTTTCACATGGCTGTTAGCAAACAGACCTATTAAATGTAATTAATGTATTTATCTCAATATTGAATTCTGGTGTAAAAAACAATGAAAACACAGCTGATGTTTCAATGTTGAGATTAGTGGTTGCACTCGGATAATCACTGCAAAACACTACTTTTGGCAACATTTCTGATTTCATCAAACTAGATAAGCCCTGCCTTATGCAAAGACCTTTAAGTAGATAAAGCACTTTCCTGGATGATTCCCCCCCCCCTTTCATTGATGTGTGAATATGTGGATTACAAGATACTATTTCTTATACAAATTCTGGTATACTTGAAAGGTTAAATGTTAAAATATGAGGCACTATCTAAAGAACAAAAACTCATGAAGCAGTGTTTGCGGGAAGTGTGGCGATGCTGATGTGTATTCTGTATTCTACATAATTGTTTCCTCACATCATAATGCCAGACAAGAACCTTGATATTGGACAATTCTGCGAAACCCCAGAATACACTGAATGACAACATCGTTTAGCCAAATTAGCGGCACGGCTCTGTGGCAATGACGGTTATCTCAACACCTGCTCTATGGTTTACCATGAAATCTTATGCAACCATTGATGGTTCCCAGTAGATGAATTGTGATGACTTTGGTGATCCCCTGACTTTTCCTCTAGAGCCAATTTGTCCAATACTTTGGTTTATGACCAAATACCTGCAAAACTAACGCGTTTAGTGTGTTTGCCAATTAGCATTCATTTAATTTAGAGTTAGCATATTAACACAAACTTCAGTCTTCTACAGAAAAGTCAGAAGTTACACAAAACACGATGCACACACTTTCTGTCTGACAAAGAAAAGTACAAGTACACATACAAGCTCAATGTGTGTGTGTGTTTGTGTGTAACAAGGAGCGTGACTCTTTGCTCTGCAGTGTGGACAGGGTTAGTGTCTATGGTGGACTGGTTGATAAGGGTGAATGCTGTGGGAACGACACTGTCCAGTTGTAGGTGGTGCTGCTGACACTAATGCACCAGAAATGGCTTTTATGTCAAAGAAGCAAGTTGCTCAGATGGAAGAGGTCAAAAGGAGTCCTCTTTTCCTTTTGGCTTGCTCTGACACTGAACACAGCCATCAGCCAGCAACCATCCCAGCCAGTCTAATGACATGTTGCGGTTTTTGCCTTGCAGCGGGAGGAGGGAAACGAGGGAGAACATCTTCTGTTGGGCCCTGAAAAAAAATCGACTGCATTGTGTTCAGAGCTCAGAGACATTGATTGCCAGTCGGAGATGAGCCTGTCAGTCAGTCCTCATCTCCATATCTTTGAAAGTGTTGACATTTCCAGTGTGATGAGAGCTTTTGCTAATTTCTTGCACTCAGTTGCTGTTTTACTTCTGCAGATCATTGCGTTCATCTGGCCTGCAGAGCAGAGTGTGCTAGCCACATTATTAATTACTTGCTCAGTGGTTAATTACAACAGATTAATAGGTATATAAAAACAATTTACAATGTGATTAAGTGCATATTTACATGGCACAATCAGTAAAGCAGTTAATAAACAAAAGTAGCAAAACATTAATTAATTTATACGTCAATTAATTATCCATTACTCTGTCTTTGAGCACTGAATAAATTTCACAATTTATGAATGGATTTGTAAAATAATTTTTGGAGCCTGATATCATGTTGTTTTCTAATTCAACTATGCAAAACACAATTGGCAGTTGCTTGTTCAAAGTTTCCTCTTTTTTTTCTATGGCATTAGGAGTTTAGTAGGAACAAATGGAGATGAACTGGCTGCGCAGTATTTTTTATTACACTGCATGCGTTAAAAAAAGACTCCTCACTTCTTCAAACACGTAAAATGAACTACACTTCAGCCCCTTTCTAACATGCTCCTCTTTATGTAGATTGTTGGTGTCATGTCTGAACGGCAATCAGACCTCGTTACATTTTCGTGACACTTTCAACGTCTGAATTGAATGCCATCAGATTAACGTAAAGACTGCAGCAGCACAAGGTTAAATACACCGTAAGAAATAAAACACACATTGTTCGCCCGATTGCGATCACTGTAATACATTTCTCATGTAGGTATCATCTCCTATGCTCAAAGAAAAGAAAATCAGTTCATGAGTATGAAATGCTGTGAATGAGATGATTTGTCGTTGTTTTGGAGACTTGTACAACCACAGTAATATTCAGACCAGCTGTCCGCCTACTTACATTTTCAACTTTCATTCATGTCATCTGCATGGATGGTGATGTAAATTTCATCAACTGTCCATGTCCAGGCCAGCACAGTATATGTTGGTGTGCCGTATGCGGACAAACATGTTTGAACACGCCTGTGTAGTAAAATCAGAACCATATTCATACCCACCATTTTCATCCATTTCGGACTATATTAATCCCTCAAAGGGGAACTCCACCGATTTTACACATCAAAGTCTGTTTACAGGTCTTTGGAGTAGTACTGCATATGTGAAAAAAGTTGTATAAAGCCTCGTGTGGCTCCAGAGGGAGTTTGTGAAATCTGATAGATTGCCTCAACTGATGTCACTTGAGTCAGCATCACATGGGGCTGAAGACCACAAGACTCGATCGATTTGGATCCTTTATTTTAAACTGTCCATCGTGAATCTGACAATGTTATGGGAGTGCAGTGCTAAATCGCTGAACTACACTTTCAATTGCAAAGGTGGTCGTAGCGTGACCGATGTTGCTATATTGCTGCAAGCTCATATGGGTCATTTTTGGAACAGTCACAGACTGTTCGAAGACACTGACAAACACCCTGTTTTGTGGTTTAGGTAGGAGGACTTGTTGCCTGATTCATGAGTAGAATAATGCTGCAGAGTCAGTCTTTGCAGGCAGCTGTGACAAAAATCAGTCTCAGATGCCTGGAAATGAGTGCCATGATTAAAGCTGTGCTGATTGATTTTTTTTCATCATATGACTTGATCTTACTCTCCGTTTTGTTCTTTTATTACAGACTTATGACTAATAGATGATACACAAAGGATGGCTGTTTAAATTCTATTCACCTTTTTCAATTAGAAATTAATTATTTAGGAAGCTATCTCATTTAAATGCCAAACCTTGCCATTCAGACATCTTTCATTGCCCATTTGATTAGTGATCATTTGTTTATCGGCTTGATACCATTTAATAGAGAGCGTCCACAGACAGCTGAGTCTGCGATTCAGAAGTGAGTCATCTGAGAAAGAAAAGCCCCAGGGTAATGACTATGTCACAAGTTATTGCTCTTATCTTCTATCTTTCTTTTTCTTTTGCCTTTTTCCAGCTGAACTGAGCTCACCAGCACAACATCAGTGCTTTGGCCCAGAAGTTCAAACACTTCATCTCCCAATGAGAATGAGGAGCAAACAATTAGACCCATAAATAAGAGAGAAGCCCAAAACCAAAGGGCCAGGGCCAGGCATTGTCATTTCACTGGGTTCACAACAAGGTCGGGTGTTAAATATGGTCTGTCATCCCGAAGTAGCAGAATTGCGGTGAGGAACAAATGTCCAGCAGTTTGTACATATCGTCAGAACACACATGCCTCAGCCTGCATATATCATCTTTAATGATTTATGTATAAGTTCCCATGACAGCATGTTTCTTGCTGTTGGAGTTGACCTATTTATCACACCCACTGTGGGCAATAAATTATGTCTTGTATTATTAATGCTGTCTCTGAAGGACAATTGTCACCCATTGTAACCCACCATGGAGCGTTGTTCTCAATGCATAATTTATGCTGTGCAATTAAGTGGGATCAAGCAAACTAGCTTGGCTTTTCCAAATGTCTGTGATATTTGGGTTTGCATCCTCCGTTGAGACTTTACATCAGCATAAAATCTGATACCCTGGGATGAGACCTTACTTGTAAACGTCACACTTTCATCCCTGATCAAGTGTCCAGTTTAAAAGTGAACATTTTTCTGTCTGTTTTCTGTCTAATTTGAATCGCTAAAGCTGAACTTGCTGAATTTCTTATCGCAAAACCAATTTATTTTACAACTTGCAAGACTAATCAATTGAACCTCTCTTTTGTAATCCTTCTCCAGGTATTCTGAACCAAATCAGTTTCAGCACTTACGACCCCCATTACCTGCATTGACTCAGACCAGTGTGACCACATGAGATGGGATTCAATAAAGACTTAAGAAGAAAGGTGAATTGAAGAAGAAAGTTAAGGTCAGTGTACGCTGAGGACAGGCATAGCTTCAATTCGGCCTACTTCTGCCTGACCTTTGTTGCCAGTGTGTGTTGTATCATGTGTCTGTACAGCATGTGCTTGACTGTGAGCTGCAATAAAGCAAAGACAGTGGCCCTTGGGACACAGATACAGTATCATGAGGGTCACAGCAGACTAAGAGGAATTCAACAACTCTTTATCACCAGGGATGGGAAAGGACGGACTGGGAGGTTGCACGCTTAAAGCATTGTTTTTCTTCTGTCTCTCTTGCTCACAATCATTCTCTCTTCTGCTCTATCCATTACTGGTGGCCGTGAGGCTGCAGGTATTGGGTATGGGTTTTGCGTTGGACTGAGGGAAGGCAAGAGCTAAAAGTGTAGCAGTTTATTGAATTGTTTATTCTTTAAACCTTGCCATTTGGGGGTAGCTAATACAACATGACATATTATCTCCTTATAAGTTGATATGATGAACTTGTTAGCAAACAGTTGCCTATTTACATATTCAGCATATATGGTGAAACATTAGCATTCATTTGGATTCGTATTTGTGTCCACCTGATTAATGTAAGTCCAATATTCACTCTCTTTAAGCTCAGTTTGGCTCTCCACCAACTCCTGAGGGAAATATCTGCCTCTTCAGCTGCTAAATGCTCCACTATGTTCACCAGCTAGTTGCTAATTTTGTCTGTCTGTTGCCAGGCTGGTAGTGTACAACGGGTTTTTAAAGCATTTTTGCTGAAAACAGCTGCCTGCTATGACTGAAAACAACGCTATGACAGCTATGAGAGTGAACAAAAACAGTAAAGTTGAGGGCTGGAAAACCAAAACAAGGTGCTGAAAGATGCTAAAATGTTCCACAGACCTGAGGGGACTTCTGTTTTACTTCCCTGTGGGTTCGTTACTACGTACGACTCCTTTCACATGTAAATCTTATGTAAATCAAGTTTTGTGATCCATTGTTAGTATAAAAATGATATTATATTATTTTATGTTATATTTATTATATTATATTATTGATTATAGCTGGTTTAAATAACAATGACTGGATGATTTACAGTTGTTTCCTGAACCGGGAGAAGTTGTCTTTTTTCCTGAATTGTGGCAGTAACTCTGTTTTAGAATTCAGTGTCATGCTTCAAGGTTGATTTTTGGCTTTTCTGTCCATCACTTTCACATTTGTATGTGTGCATCTGTGCGCACTGTACTGTCCAACCACATACTAACAGTACTGCACATCATAATATTAGCATATTTATTTTATCAGCTCCTGCAGGTCACCCAAAAAGTTAATTCCCTTTACTTTCACACTAAATTTAACCCAGTGAACTCAGGAGACATTTTCAGGAGATTGCAAAACATGTATGGCAATTTCATGGCTGTTGTATTTTCAGTGAAGCCACGTTTAATTAGAAATCGTTTGAGTGTGAACAATATCAACAACAAGCTCATTACAGCCTTACAAATTACATTTATGGTTGACAATTTATTTAATAAAAAACCCCCAACTTATTTGCTTCTTGATTCCAGGGTCATTTTTGATGGTGCAATATTAGAAAACAATCATCACTATTCCAGTGAATAATCAGAACTGATGTGTGCCCTATGTCAGGCTTGTATGCTTTCATTATTTTTAGCAACCTAAAAATAACATACGTGCCTCGGGACACAGGATTAGTAGGAAAGTAAGAGGGGACTGTAAAGTTTAAAGTGTGGTCAAGAGAGCATAGCTACATGCTGTTAGCGTGTTGAGTGATGAGTTCTATTAGTTGGCCAATTACAGGAACATCTGAGTGAACAGCATAAAGAAATAGCTATTCATCATTTAGAGCTACAACAACTCTGTAGGTAATAATGACAATACCCACTCATCTTAAAACTCACTGAGGAATGGTAATGTGTGTCCAGCCCATTATAGACTGTTGCCGCTGCAACAAGGATTGTGGTCACATGATTTATTGAGTTGGTTGAATACTATTATTATAATGTTATGTCATACAGTGTAGGAGTGGATTGGGATTCTTCATTAATTATCAGCATCATCTATCTCTTCAGTTTCTGTGAAACCTATTTATCCTATTGATTTGTCATTAGACATCATATGACAGTGCTGCCACATTGTTTTTTTTTCTTCCTTTTCTCTGTGTGCAGCTGCTGTCTCCAGATATTCTCTGGAGATTTTGGTTTGTAATGAGTTCTTACTTCAAGGTAAAACGGTGACTCACCAAGAAAAGCTTTACATCTGCACTTCAGTTTCACTGCTGACCCTTTTTGTTTGTTTGTGTGTGTGTGTGTGTGTGTGTGTGTGTGTGTGCATTGAGGAGAAAGAAACTGAAAGAGGGATGACAGGAAAGAGATGGAGAGGTAACTTCAAATATACAGTATACTATTAGCCACAGGGACATTTGTGTCTTTGATTAGCAGGCAGCTCCAGCTTCAAATATGAGTCAGCCATCATAATGGCTTCAGACCTTCAAACCTCCACAACATGTAGGTGTTTGTGTTTGTAACCTAGTTACTAACGGGGCCACAGTGTGTGTCATTGTCCAAGGCTGCCAGTCCAAATGCCTTATTTTTTAAAAAACAACCTAAGCTAACAAAAACACATCACATTAGGGCTGTCCGTTTTTATTCAAAATTCAAACTATCATTCGAATATCTGGGTGAAAAAATGAAATATTTGATCTGTAATCTGTTCAATTTCAGCAGGCTGAAGGGTCTGCTCTGTGGATAACATGTGCAACCTTCTGGACATTAATAGGGGCTTATTGACTGCAAGTGACAGCAGAGTGCTGTTTTTCAAGGCTGCCGGGTCTGGAGATGCGGGGTACTGTTTAATATGCATGGACTCACTAATTACAGCCCTCTTACTCTAATGATGTGGCCTTGAGACTGGCATGCAGAGGAATGGGCTCAAATATGCATGCATGCACACACACATATACACACACACATGTTCTGTCTCTTTCCACAAGTCACTTAAACACACAACACCCAGGCTGGCTAAGTTTGAATCAATCCGAGGAACCCCTTGAGCAAATTAGCATGTTAGTGGAAATTTGAGATGGTGGTGTGTAGGTTGGCACAGCACATATGCCATTACAGATAAAACGTAACACCAGCCCATAAACAAGAATGGAAAAAAAAAGAAACATTTATTGAAATAAACAGTCAAGTTTGTGTGCACCTGTGGAGATAACACAAGGGAGATCCATACAGATTTAAAAAATGACTGAAATACACAAAAGATGAGCATGCCGAGAGAAAATGGTCAAAATCAAATGGGTAATTTTGTTTTTTGGTACACAAGGTTCTCATGCTGTTACTCCTCCAAAGCTGGCACCAGGACATCGACCTGGGAGGCTGCCTAGCACACTGTCACCAAGTGTCAGTGAGTAATCTGCAGTCTCACCTCCTTGCCTCCCTAATCAACCATCTATTACACCGCTGTCTGCAGCTCTCCAGGAAAACACTGCCACAGCTCACATGTACATCACACACTTTCTGTACACACACAATTATTCATCTGCCCACGTCTTTCTCTCCAACACGTTGTTTCATTCACGCACAAGCCCGAGCACAAAAGCTGCAAACTCCCTCGGTACTTTTGTTTCTGTTGCTGTCTCTCACACATGCACACACACACACACACACACACACACACACACACACACACACACACACACACACAAAAGTAAACACGCACTCCCTCTCTCTAGCACTCTCCAAAGGCACTGTGGGAGCTTGCTGTGGCGGAGACATTAAACACATGGAAGCAAAATATCCTGTTTGAGCCAGGGCACACTGACACAACACTGCAGCTATGCTCTTTGATGAACGCCCAGCTGAAATTTAGAAAACACATTTCAGCAAAAAATACTGCGCATTCAGAAGCTGCCCCTGTGTTGTGGGAGGTGATTGCATTGTGTTTGTGAAATACAAAGCGAATTAATAAGTCACACAAGACAGACACGTTTTCCACAGTTTACACATTTGCATAACCATGAATTGTGCTGAATTAGTTAACGATGGAACAAGATTTTTTTTATTTTTTTGTACGAAGATGCACTGGCAATTCCCTTGAGAGAGCTCAGGCTGAAATTGAAAGCAAGGCATCCAAATTGTTCCTCAGCCCTCAGCAGGGCTTCTGCTGCTACACGGCAGACATTCCACAGCTCCGTGCCGCACTGTGGCAAGCAGAGGGGGAGATTACAGCATTGTGCATGCTTTCTGAAGCCGTATCTTCACCCTGCTCTGCGGGTGGTTTTCACACCCACAAAATGGATCAGTTATCCACTCACAGACACCCATCCACACCACTCTCACACAATTAACTTGCCTGACACATGTCAAGAGGACGGGATGATTTGGGAACAGCTTCTTCAGTTGTAAAATCGATCTAAATGCACACCCTCTCAGCCTTCTCCAAAAATAACAAATCTGTCTTTTTCTTTCTGTTTTACTCCAGCTCTCCTTCAATCACAACAGAGCCCATCTGTGGTTGCCTCATGTTGTAACAGTAGAGGCAATGCTCCCTTAATTCTGGCATATGTAGGAGGGTGACTACAAACTGTTTGGACTTAATTAGACGCGAGTAAAGCTCCAAGACTGAGATGCACAGTTGTTTGCACAGTCTCCAGCATTGACCCAATTGGCAAAGTCATATTGGTAACAAAGCGATATGCTCTGAATGTGAACACCCCCTGTGGTTCTTCTCATGTGCTTGACAGCAAACACGATGTTGCTTTAAGTGCTGTTTTGTTCTGTGTTGAGAACACACTGAGGCAGACAGGGAGACATTTCATAGACCAGCACTTAGACAGTGTCATGTTTGACTTATCTTGTTGGCCTAAATAAAACTGTAATCACATTAGATTTGCTTTCTTCAACAAACAGAAACAGAAATGCAAAGAAGTGCCTTTTTCTTATCATAGGTTTCAGAATGACAAGCATGGCCTTCAGTTTGGGTCCACTCATATGAAATGCGAGCACTTCTTAGTTGGCTTGCTAACGTTCTTAACTGGTAAGCCTAAATTCAGGAATCGGCTGGTTTTGTTCAGAGTTAGAAGGTGTGTGGTGGTCAGTAAATGCCTAACTGTAGGCTCGTTGCTTATTAAACCATAATGTCTTCTATTTTTTCTATTTCTACATGTGTTAAATACAGAATATGTGACACTTGGGTGTGGAGGATTATGAGTTGTTTAAAGACGCCTTGAGTGATGTAATGTAACTAATTACTTTTGCTGTTGAGTAAATAGTAAAGCCATTTAATTACTTTTTCGTCGAGTAACACGTAATGAGGAGTTGATAAAATTCAAGTGACTTGCCCAACACTGATAAGGAAACACACAAACTAATCCGCACACACACACCTCTGATGAATCGTTGTCCTTTCAACCCTGATTTTGCAGGTTAAGGTAAAGAGCATGCAGTCATCTATCGTGCAACCCGCTGTGAACTTGTGTCTGCGAGTGTGTGTGTGTGTGTGTGTGTGTGTGTGTTTGTGACTGTGTGAAGGTAGTGAAAGGAACAAGAGGTATTGCAGGAGAGGGAAAGACAGAGAGAGAGAAAAAGACTCGGTGAAGGGCAAAGCTGGCTCAGCACTCTGAAACTCCCAACAACCTCAACTAGGTAACCTCATCACGCTTTGGGGTGATCATCACACTGCAGAAACAGGAATAACAACATCAGCTTTGCTACATTCAGTATGATCATTATATGAATTCATAAATAACATAGTCACATTGTGGCAATTACTTTGGGACAAACTTTTCAGAACAACTCACATTTCCATTAGCATATGTTCCGCCAGACATTTTATTGCCTCCCTGGATTTTTTTATTGCTCCAGCAGATGTTCTAGTGGCTATCATCAAAGAGATTTATGCAAGCTGATTACAGCCAAAGAGTCTCCAGAACTGAATAAACATATTCAAGCCGGAAATGGACCTGGGCTCCTTCTGTAGCTAAACAAGGTCTGGTCTCCTTTGGTCTGTAGTTTAACCTGCATGTGGAAAGAGACTGGCTAAGGTCTGACATGTAGGAAGTAAAAATGTCTTGAATTTTTCTGAAGACGTGAGTGTGCTGTGCTTTAAAACTACTTCATAAAATCTTAAAATCAACTCTCATATACAGGCATAAAGTGCAAGAAAAGTGGCTGCACATCAAGACTTGCTTTCCCTCTCATTCTGTTTCCTTTTCTCTCCTTTCAGTAGCCATATTACTCTGGAAATTTGTTTTCATGTCATCTCCAGTTCTCAGAATTTGAACATTATTTTCAAATGTTTGCAGTGTTGTCCTATTGTTGCAATGTTTCTGCAAGAAATTGTCATACTGATTTTACCAGTTATCGCACATTTCTGCTAATTTCTCCCAATTTAGAACCAAATAACTTACCAGACTCTATATTCCCCCCGAAGCAGACTTCTCAGCAAGCTCCACAAATGAAGATGTCAGAAAACTAGATGTAAGTCCATACCTGCACTTCTTACCTCTAATATAACTTCTAAAACGGCCCCATTTTATTTATGGAGCATATTGGGAGCTTTACGTGGTCTGGAAATAAGAACTACCTCATACTGTAGGCTTAATTCAATATAGGGCCAAAAATGATAGAGTATCAGTTACTGACCAAATGCTAACATTCTGCACTAAAACCTTTATTCTTACTTTTGGAACTGATTGCATATTATGGTTATCTGTTTCGTTTTCCTGCAGACCTTACCATTTTAAACCTTACCTCATTTTTCTTCTGGCAAAATAACCAAATAGCTTGCAATATTGTAGGTCCTACAACAGTTTTTCAGAAAAGCTATTGTAAATTCAGCCCTAACTGGGCCACAATAATCAGAATATCCTTTGAGGTCACGGCGGGATATTGTGTATGCATTCCTGTTTGTGTGTGTTTATGCCTCTGTATATTTCCACATGTTCTATTGTGTTGCGGTGTACCTGCTGCCAATGCTGGAGTCGCTGACTGTGAACAGCCAGGCCAAGAGTGGCAGCTGACAATGCTATGTGCTTGTTCCCTCTCTGTGCCCGCACTGCACCACTGAAGGCAATGAATTAAGCAGTAAACAGGTTGTTTGTCTATGCCTAAACATTTAATTAGAAACTTCTGGCTGCATGCCTCCAAAAAATAAATAATAAGACTCCCCAATGGCCTGTGCAGTCGTGTGGCTTGACCTATCTATCAGAATTCAACATTCAGTCAGAAGTGACACCAATTCATTACAGACAGGCAGCACTAGGGACCACCAAGGCCGCTGCTGCTGTCTCCTGGGTTCTTAGCTGTCAATATGAAGGACAGAGAAACAGCCAATCAGCAATTAACAAATAACCTTTTACACTAATTTAGTGCCGACACTTAAATCAAACCAGAATAAATACCTCGCACCGCATTGCTCTCGCCAGTGTGAAATTTATTGTTACTTGCAGCATTGGGTGACAGAAATCCCATAGTAATATGTTGATCAGTGAGGATGAGAGGACATTTGTATAAAGTCATATTTTTTATTTCATCACATCTGTAATGCTAAAGGCTTACTATGTTGATAAACATTCAATGAAGTACTCCTGCCTCAGTAAAGATCTTCATCCAATGTCACTTTGGTCAGATTTGTATCGCTTGACTGGAGTGATACAGACGATACACCTTTCTGCATGCAGGAGGTGACACTTTCAGTGACCCAAAGGGGATTTTAATTTTAATTTTTTTTAAAAAATTTTTTTTATTGTTTTTATTTGGGGGGGGGGGGGGG
>LKNJ01000134.1:0-206853 GCA_002120245.1 Maccullochella peelii | reverse complement strand
GCATTTATTGTTAGTTTATCAGAGAGGTGCGCTGCCATTTTCAGAGATGGTAATAGGATTTCCTTCTTTTATTAAAAGCATAATTACAAATGTTTTCAACTGCTCAGCTGTTCATTGTCAGATGTGTGGGTTTTACAACATAAACGTTTTGTTCTAACATCAGAGTAGCTCCTGAGCAATTACTGTCTTCTATTAGGGAGCAAAAAACCTTATCTGTTACTGACACAGCAGTCTCCTCCTCCAGTCAGTGGGGGTTCAGCTGCTTTCATGATGAGCTTTCGTTGAAGGCTGAAAAGATTGATTAAAACACCAGAATTATGTGTCTCGCAGCACAATTAAAATCATTGATTTTCTAGAGGGTGGCTAAAAGGGATTTCTGTTCTCATTGATTGTTTGTCCATTCCAATTTGTTGATTATTTCAATTGATTTGAAGCTTTGGTGCAGTGACACCAAAGCTTCACTAACTACTAACTAGCTCTACCCTGCCGTACAAGACCAATGCTGCTCTTTTATGTCCACGTCTTCTACATGGATCATCAGCTGGTGACTGACTGATCCTGTACTTTTGCCTTGTACTTAACCTATAGCTTAAGCCTCACTCTGTTAGCATGATATGTAGGAAGCCATCAAGTGTTCTATTATGAAACAAGTCAGCCGGACACAGAGTTTTCCACCAACTCATGGAGCTAACGATAATTAGCTAGTTAGCTACAATGAAATATGCTAGTGACAGTTGTCATTTCAGCTGCCAAAATTGCCGGTCGCTGGCTAGAATGGACAAGCCTGCGTCTGTAAACTGCATATGTGCCATGTATAAGGAAGGGGGATTAGCAAATGGTCAATTGCTTTGTGGTATTTTACACCATGTCAAGTCTATTTTTCAGATTGCTGCAGCACTTACGTCTGTATTTGCATCTAACTGCATGGGTGTTTATACAAACACAGGTCCGAACACACACACAAAAGCTGGATCTGAGTTGGTATGGGTCTGTGAAGCACCGTCTGCTCCCTGTGGTCTGCTGCTGGCTAAGCCTCTGTTAATTTCACTAACCACCTTGGCCATCTTCTCTACAGTCATCATTAATCATCACTCTCCTCTCCTTCCCTTTCCTCTTCTCTCCTCTCCTCTACTCTCTAACCTTCCCCTCACATCCTCTCCTTTATTTTATCGTTTCCCCTCTCTTCTGCTGTCTCGTGCTCCAGAATGTGTGTAAGAGCTGCAGTGATGAGATAGCATCAACAGGCCTAATGGCAAGAATGCAATAAAGTTGACAAAGAACCTAGTGTATACAAATTATACAGATAATGTGCTGCTACACTGTTGTGGAACACTGTTAACCAGAAAGTGCTATAAACCATCTATACCAAGAATATAACATATATTTAATTACATTTTTTATGTTGCAAGAAAACTGATTTTATCACACATCAATGACTTGACTTCACATATCAATGAGTAGGTTAGGACTTTTTCACATCACACAGCTTCCACCCCAGCAGTGCCTATAAGGAAGATGAGAAAGCTCTTGTTGGAAATTCAAGTTATGTTACATAACTAAAAAATTACAGAATGTCGTTTGTATATATTGTTATAGTTCTGAAAGAAATGAACCCCACTTGATAATGGCTGGCGGAATTTTATTTTAGATGTCTGTTTTTATCTGACGTTAATCTTCACAACCCAAATCCCCTATATATAAACCTGACTTACTTCCCCAAAGTGAGTGTACTTCACTGTGACATTTTCAAAAGCAACATCAACGGCAGTTCAACTGAATGAAATGTACCATGCACAAACACTGAGGTAACTGACAATGTGGAAGCGGAGTGCGGACGTTTAAGGGTGAGAGGATCTCAGCAGCCAGGCTGTGTCTTCAAACATTGGGGCCAATATAAAAGGTCATCTCTCACCACTACACCGAGCCCACCTGGCATTTCAGCGGAAATTATCCCTCTCACTGCCAGTGTGCAGTGGGGCTCCTTGAACACAGCACGAGGACGAATAACATTTTTACACTTCCACAGAGGGGGGAGTGAGGGAGTGTGAATTAACTTATACCCCATGTGTATTTTTCTGTTTTATTAACAGAATGACCTCAACATATTGTTTGCAATTGACCGTTCACTAAGCCCCACCCACCTAGTTAATGTTTCTACGCAAAGAGCAGGAAAGCACCGTTGTTGTTACTCTGATATACTTGCATCTTACCTCCCACCGGGTGAATGTTCCAGTCCTGAACGGGTATTTTTCTAACATAACATGTAACCCCACAAAATGTTAGCTAATGATATGCCCTTTGCCTTTAGAAATAATGCTAGATTACTGTAAGCTACTCAGCTGGGCATGCTAACATTTGCAGCTAATGTTAGAGCAGATAAACACAGTTTAATCCATGTAATACACTTTTGCTCTTGTTTTTTGGGTCTTGTAAAAGCTAAAAAAAAATAGTACACCATCCAAACTCATTAAATGCTGAGTATCGCTCTTATTGGCAGTTGCTGTTAAGGGGCGGGGTTTGGCGAACAGTCAGTTGGAATAGCTTTTCTAATAAATGCAAATAAAATTCATTGCATACAACATATCAGCTACTCTTTTGTTTTGAAATGCATCTGATTTGAACCATGATTTCTTGCCATAAATGAACAGAGGGCTGAATCAGTGTCAGCTATGATTCTGGCTTCACTCCCTCAACCTCAATCCAAAAAAAATCTGTATTTTTCGTGGCATCAACTCTCCCATCCAGGGTGATATCAACTCTCCCATCGGGGGTGTTATGGCCCACAGAGTGTCACACCACAGTATCTATGGCACCTCCCCTACCAAGTGGTTAATGAGGTCAAATGACGAATTACACAGTCAGTTTAACCCAGGGGCTTGGGACTTCATACACAGAACAGATTGCAGAGGGTATGTTAGCCCAAATCCAGGACACCTGCAAAGCAGCACGTCACTGTTTCCTTCATGCCTGATCATATGGACAGGAGGGCAGAGTGAAAAGCATGCAGAGGAAACATAAAGACAAAAGATCTGCTGAAAAGTGCTAAAAAATAGGCCTCTCATATAACTACTCTCAATACTATAACTAGAGCAAAAATCTGCCGACCAAGCGTAGCAACTCAGCAGACGTTTAGGTTCATAGCCAGTGCAGCTGCCCCTCTTGGGCTCAGATTAATTGCTGGATGGATAAAGCCACAGTGATTGACAGATGAGTTGCAGCATTGAGGAGACATGAGAGAGATGAATGTGGAGCAGTTCAAAGTGAAATTAGCATTGAGTACTTTGAATTCCTCAAAAGAAATGCTAGAACCCAAAATTTGGAGTTTATCCTGCTAAATATGATTTTAGCGCATAAGAAGTAGTCAGCATTAGCAACACTGGGTGGTTTATAGAAAACACAGGTGTCCAGGGTTTTGTTCTGACTGTGCACTCATTTGCAGACATTTTGGAAAACCAGTCTAAAAGTGTCTGACAACCTGCAACAAAAAAAAGTACATAGAGCATTCAGGCTGTTCTGTTATGCATTCATGCAGTATTGTGTGTTCCTGCATTTTTTCACATGAAGGTCATGTAGCTCATGTTGCCTCCATCTGTAAATGTGATAGCGTGCGCAGGTAACAAAGCACATTTGACCTTCTGGATGTTCTACAGCATATATGGACTGTTGGAACACATAATTAAGTCAATGTGTTTTAAATAGAAGAGTGAAATAAAACACCAATCACACTTAATTTTCCTGTCCCTTCATCACAAGGTTACAGTGAGTGTACAGTAATTACAGCCTCTTCATACCCTAACATCCTCTCTAGCTGTTGTTGGTTCAATTGCATATTTATTGTTTGATAAATGCTGAATCTGGAATCATTTATGATTTTTGCATATATGTTACCTTCATACGTTGACAGCTAAAACAATTAGTTGATTAATTGAATAGTCGATCATCAGAAAAACTATTACTGCCAAAAATTCATTGGATCCAACTTTTAAAATGTGACTATTTGCTGGTTTTATTGGTCCTCTATGAGAGTAAATTGACTATATTTAGGTTTTTGTCTGTTGATCGGGCAAAACAAGTAATTTGATGACATTAACTTGGGCCTTAGGAAATTGTGATGGGCATTTTGCTTTATTTTCTGACATTTTTATACCATATAATTAATTGAGAAAATAATTGGCAGATGAATCGCTAATTAAAATAAACTAATAAACTATAATGTCATTCCACAATAATATGAGTTTTCTTCCACATAATAGTTGCACAACTGGCAAATACATTATATTTTTCTACACTGAGAATTAGCTTCCTTTAACTATGTGTCTATCAGATTTTTCACACTTTTCCTCATTTTGAATAATATGAGCTGGTCTAGTACTGTTTATGGAGAGAGCGAGAGAGAGCATGGGGCTTAAAATGGCATGCTGTATTGCAAACTAACAAAGGCACCTCAACAAAAATGAAGCCACATGTATTTTATGGGCTATCATCTGATGGAATTATTTTCCCACTGGCTCCAGGTGCTGGGCCGGGATAAAGGCAGTCTATCACCAGAGACCCAGACAGCTAATGTAGCATAAAGAGCAGCTCAAAATCTGCCCATGGTTGGAGCGACCCTTTCTTCTAACTGGGTCTTGCTTAATGAACTACAAGACGCCTTGAATGACAAATAAATGGTGTTTTTTTAGGCCAACAAACTGCTCAATGCATCACTAATAAGGTTAATTGGAGTCCCAGTGGGCAGGAGGCATTAGCCTAACTGTTTATCCGCTTTAGCGCTGTCCCCTGTTAGACTGACAAAAAGAAACAGTGCTGGCAGTGTCATTAGAATGACACTGAGTAGAAGGTGAATGCCCAATTTACTCATCAGGTCTGAGCCAAATGAACAGGAAGCAATCACGAATTACTTGCTGTTTTGTATGCTACAGGATAATATACTTGCTGTGACTGTTCTTTTGCATGTTTTCAGTGAAGCTTATGAGCCTTGATGTTTGGAAAAACAAACCGGAGAAACTGCAGTAATTAAATCGATACTGGACAATGAGCAATCATGAGGTTTATTTGAAGATAAAACAGCAGTGCATGTGTAACGTATTGATATGTTTACCTGGCTGCATAGTTATGCGTGTGCTGTGTGTAAAATGTATGGTTCCCGGCCTGGATGTCCCATATTCCCCAAACTGATTACAATTACAAATTTAGGTTAGGCCGACACAGCACAACAGTTATCTCCGGCCAAATGATAGACTTCCTTAATTAAAAATGGCAGACTTTCAGACTGCTGTTGAATGAATTATTTCTCTGAGATGCTCCGACTGCCTCAGTGCCATTCAGTCAAACAGACAGTTTATACATGTCAGAGAGCTAAACTGGAGGCTGCTGTTGAATTCACCAGGGCTACTGTTGCATAGAGTGGGCCAGATAAGCCTCATTTTAATAATTCCCATATAGCTCTGCTGCTTTATCTCAAAGTTTACCCATCAGAAATGTGTGGTGGTGCTTATAAAGTTGTCAGACACCACAGCACTACTGTTAATCAATAACAAGCTTTGGGCACTGCATTGTATTTTGGCGCAGATATTACTGACATCCCCTCCGACTGTAAGATCTATAATAGGCTTTGCCTTTGCAAAGAAACTGACATTTTAAATGTCTTTGTTGTGTTTGTGAAATTTTGGAAAGAGCAAAATGAGCTAGGCTACACTCTGGACTTCAAGCTTCATGGGAGTTGATTGTACAGTAGTTAGAAAGTGACTGGCTAAGCTTCAGTTCTTGTGTTGGGGGGGTCTTAATCCCAAATCCATTGAATCGCTCTGTATAACAGATTGGGAGGAGCCTATTAGTTGAAAAGAGTTCTGAGAATTCCCACTTCCACACGTATTCCCAAAATCAGCGTGGCACCTGCAAAGTCTGCATTTCCCACTATAAAACCAAACACTTTTAGAGTAATGAGAAACAGGCCAGTCTCCGGGACAGGATGTAATTAACAGTATGTTTTAAGCTGATCCAAATTGTCCAGCGAATGCTAACCAGTGACATTAAGATACACACAGAGGGACTGAGTCCAAGATTGCCTCTGCAGCAGGAGTATGTGAAGATGGATATTGTCCGCTGGGTGCCAAGACTATTTTGGGAGCCTGAGCCCCTGACTTGTCCTCGGGCACCCTCTGATCAGTTTTGTCATCAGGTGTGAGAGCGACTACACACCACATACATTCTGACACTCACACCTTTAAGGAAAGTAATGGGCCTTTGTCACTTTTCTGAAAGAAAAAAAGAAAGAAAGAAAGAAAAGAAAAAAATTGCAGCTTCTCTGCCTACTCCACTGTACCTCTCCATTTCTTGTAGAAACTGGAAACATGGAGATTGAAGGACAGTCTGAAGATGTCATCCATGATAACCTTGAAGTGGGTGGCAGTTGTGCCACACTGTAGGGCTTTTGCTGTATTTTAGGGTACATCCCTAGACACTTTAATGATGGTAACAGCAAGAGTTTTAGATGGGTTTTAGGCAGAAACAATGCTATGAGGCAAAAGCAGGATGAAAGGCATGCTTTGATGCTTCTAGTTGTTTAAACAGAATAATGCGGTATTTCTCCAGTCTGTTTCATTCTGCAGGTTTTCCATGTTTGATCATGCTGATAGAACTCACTCTTTGACATGTACACGTTCTTGCTTGTTTATTCCATTTCCCATCTCATTGCCTTTTTCTGCTTACCTTTCCATTTTCGTTGCGCGGCAGAACCGCGAGCTGAAATGAATTCTGCGACGCGTGCTTATTGTCCAAACACTCATACACACTCGCGCGCGCGCACATACATTAGCGCCTTTTCCTCTACTTTTTCTGGTCCGTGTTCGTGTGTGTGTGTGTGTGTGTGTATGTGTGGATGTGGATGAAGTCGTGTCCTGGAGAAGTTTCCAGTGCGTGCGTCAAAAGTGCGTGAGGATTGCGGCGCATTGGACGGCTGTAGTGTTGAATGAACGGAAGGAGGAGGGAGATCATACATTAACTCCTGCTGGCTGCGGGGACTCTCCAGTTGATAGAAGCCAAGACAGAGGGATGCACTCAGAACAACACTGACAGCTTTGTGAGAAACACAGAAGCGACAAATTAAACCCAAACGAAAACCCAAACGGCTACCCAGTGTTTTCCGGGGGATTTTACGCACCGCAAAAGAGTAAAAAAAAACGCTGCAGAGATGAGTGCTGCGTGGTTTTACATGCTCCTGAAGGATCCCCTCTCCTGATAAAGGGACCAAAGAGGACAAAACAAGGCTGTCCATGATATTTTCCAAAAGAAGATTGCAAAGGTGGAGCGATTAGAGAAGGGCTGATGACGGGACTATTAATCCTTTCAGTGCATCAAAAGCACCAAAGGGCATTAGAAACGCTTGGATGGAAATCGGGCGAGTGTTTGGAACTGTTTTTGGTTTTATATGAAACTGGTGATTAGTTATTGTGACACATCTGCAAGGATTTTTTTTTTCACTGAAGATTTTATTAAGGAGTACATTTGCTTTTGGTTGTACGGTATGAGCGGTTTCCCGGTGTGAAAACTCTCATCTCAATCTTTTTTTCCTCTTCAAGTATTCCTAAATCTAAATGGAATTAGTTGAGTCTGAAGCCGTTTGTGAAAGGAACAGACATGGTACATGGGCACAGCTTCCATCACGGTAAGACATCCGTATTCATCAGCTGGAGCACACTTGCTCAAAGCTCTTATTGCTTGCTTTACCCTAACGAAAAAGAAGTATAGTAATGCTTTAATCAGTTTAGGAGGACCCTAAATATCAGAGCAACAGATAAAAACTAAAAATAGAAACAGAATGGTGATTTCTCGGGTTAAAACAACTGTCACGAGGTGATACACATACACACTGCATCCTACAACCTGTAAACTCACTGGTGAAGGTCACACTAAGTTCTTGTAGGTTATTTTTTTCTTTGTGACAACTCATGATATGTTTTGGTTGTCCATTTATGTCGTTTTTAATCATTTGTTTGTTATTTTTAAAATCTTTTTTTTTTTTTACAGAGTTTGGTTTAGGCTTATGGCTGACAAAGGCTATAGGAGTCATTCACGTTATGTGTTTGCACAAAGTTACAGTACAGGCCTAGGGGTTATGTTGTGAGCTATTTGGAACCATTAGCACTATAAAGGCTTCCATATTTTTTACATTACAGATTATATAAATCATCATAATTGATAATATACCAAGAACTGGCTGTTATTATGATTATTTTAGGTATTGTGTGCTGTTTTGGTATTCTTTAAGGTTACAGTCAGCACACATTTAGCATTAGCATAACGCTGGTGTACAGTACATGAAACTGAAAACCTGAAACGTGTTCCTTGCTGACTCAACGCTCCCTCAGCTGAAATCAAGCAGCATAAAATAACAGAAAAACAATATGTGCATGTCACAGTCTTCCATCAAAAAATGTATTTGTCTTTCTGTTCTTACAGTTGTTGCAAGTCTCCTCATACTTGGGTTGTCTGGGGCAACAAGGAAGGATCCAGCAGGTAATCTCACAAACAATCACCACAACCACATGTCTTTACTCCCTAAATATCCTCTCTTCAAAGCTTTGAACCCTCGCTTTTCCTTTCTTTTTGCTGTGTGTGTTTTAGTGAAAAACAATTCTGGAGTGAAGCCTGCAGGTCAATGTGGAACGTGGGTGAAAGAATCAGAAGGAGGGCTCTTCACTTCTCCCAATTACCCAAACAAATACCCCCCAGACACAGAGTGTGTTTACATCCTTGAAGGTAAATCTTCTCTTTAAGCACAGCAGCAGTGAGGTGATGCAGTTATTTATTATCTAAAGCTAAATTTAGGTCCTCAGAGAACTCCTTAGAATGATGAGATGTATTGGTTTATTAGACAGTGAGTGGCCACTTCAGGCTGGTATTTTTCACATTAGGAGGTGATGCTTGATTGATCTGTGCAGATAATGAGGTTATAAAATCACCAAAGTGAATGTAGAAGCTAAAGCTCTGGTGTTTTAGAGATGAATTGACTAACAGCCAGGACTGGTGGTGTGTATTGAACGAGTGGGCGTGCTGATAATGAAACAGGTTGAACGTTCATCAATGAAAGCATGACTAATATTTTACTCCCTGCTTTGTGCTAGGTGGTAATTATTTTCACTGTGTCTTCCAGCCCCCCCAAGGCAGTGTATTGATCTGCACTTTGAGGAGAATTATTCAATCGAGTCCTCTTGGGAATGTAAATTTGACAACATCGAGGTTCGGGATGGACCTTTTGGCTTCTCCCCAATTCTCGGACGTTACTGCGGTCAGCACAGCCCGCCCGATATCAGGAGTAGCGGCCGATATCTGTGGATAAAATTTGTTACTGATGGTGAACTGGAAGCGGTGGGATTTTCAGCAAGTTACAACTTCACTGCAGGTAAATTTTTTTGTAGTTGTTTTTGCCTTACTGCTCTTTCCAATTCATTTCTTTCTTTGTAAGCATTTCCTTGCTTTATAGCTCTAACAGCAAGGCTCCAAATGAATAACAAACATCATCCAGGGAACTCGGCCTTGTGGGAGCCTCTTGCAGTTTTATTGATTGTCTGTCTGCACACACTCAGTATTTCCTCTGGCAATATTCTGTCATTGGCTGGGACACTCTTGTGACTTGCTAGGCTGTTTATTTTCTCTCTATATCTACAGTGATGTGGAGCAGTGTCAGATTTGAATTCAGTTCAGCAGCACCCCTCCTCAGTTTACAGTGCTGCAAGAGGCCAGGAGAGCGTAGCAAAGTAATCGCTACTGTCGAACACAATCGTGGCAATTATGGTTGTGTGTAAAACCTTAGCTTTCTTAATTTGCCTCATCTTTGGTTGAGATCCCATTACTGAAGCAGTGTAAGGATTGATGACAAGGAATCAGGGCGTAACTGTGATTTAATATTCCTTCACCTACACTTGACTGGGTTTAATAACACTGTCAACTTTTTTAGTGTGTTTGAGGCTTGAAAGGCACAGTGCCATGAAACACGAAAGGTATTCCAATTTGTCTCCCCAACCACTGCACCTTCAGGGGTATTTTACCTTTGATTTGAGTGTGTCATTGTTTATATGATGAACACTTATGCAGTACATTGACCTTTCAGCCGAAAAACATGCTACTAGCTGCAGGCTATTGATAGAAAGCTATCGAGGTGAAGAGGGACTATAGATTTATCTCTGAAGGCTTTGTGCGTGTGTTGTTGTATCAAGAAATCAGGATGCTGAAGGTCTTCATGGGATGTAACAGTGAATTTGTGCAGTCTATAGCAATGTCGTCTACTGAGGAATAAAGTGAACAACTTCATACCATGAATTCTTAAGCAGAAGTACTGCTACTTTTCTGAGATTTGTCAGTAGAAGTTAAATTGCTTATGTAAAACTACACTAAGGTAAAACTGCTGTAGCTCAATGTATTCAGCGTAAAAGTTACAGAGTGATACGCTGTCAAATATGACATTTTACATGCGATTCAGAAAGGAGAAAGGAGGAAAAATGCAAGAGAAGTAAAACATGAATCGACACAATTTTCAAGAGAGTGTCAGGCATGGATATGTTCTGTGTTATACATATCCGTTGCTTTGTCAACTTCGATTTCAAGTTTTACTATTTAGAAATGTCCTTGTGATATTGCAAATGTGTTTCTTGGTGCTCTTCAGCAGCACGGCTAGTTGAGTAGCTAAACATGGATGGCATTTTAGCTACTTTAGCTATGCCGCCATTGAAGGAATTAGTCGACATTTTGGGAAACGCGTATTCGCTCTTTTGCCAAGAGTTAGATGAGAAGATCTATACCACTCTCCTGTCTGTACAGTAAAAAATGAAGCCACTGACAGCAGCCGGTTAGCTTAGCTTAGCACAAAGACAGGAAACAGGAGCAAACAGCTGCACAATATCTGCCTATCAGCACCTTTAAAGGTGTGTTCTGACAGAAAGCAAACAAAATTTTCACTTTGCATACTGTTCATGAATTTGACCATTGTGCAGTCCGTGTGGATTCCCCCTAAAGAGCCCATTTACCAAATGTACAGAGCTAGAAATGTACGCACAGACCATGTGTATGATAGTGTGTGTGTTATTCCAGTTATTTCTGTTATTTCCCTCCAGTTCATCTCATTTCTCCTTTAGTCTCTGTATGTTTATAAAGTACAGTCATAAAGCCCCAGGATAAGCACTTTTTTGTCGCTCAAGCAGAAATATTTTTTAACTAGTGCGGACACATCTTCACCTTAGATCACACCACACAGGGCTAATTGTGCCCATCGTGTCTTTCCAGTCACTTTTTAACTAATTAATTAAAATCTAGAATTTGCCTCACATTGTGTCTGAACACACCTTAAAACTCACTAATTAACACTATATCTTGTTTGTTGACTCAGTGCATAAACCAAACCTTTGCAAATACCGTAAAAGGAAGCAAATAAGTGTATTTTCTGAAATGTCAAACTGTTTCTGTAATAAATGTCAGCATTTAATATAACTGTATTTTTATGTTGACATCTATCTTACATGCTTGTCCAGGTATCCTTATGTAGTGAGGGATAGTCTGAAAAATTGTCTTTCCTAATGGATGTGAATGAAAACCAAATGAAAACCAAAAGAACCATCACTACTGTAACTTCCAAAAATTCTTAAAAATTAGAACTACACAGGAAGGATACTTTGTTATTACCAGCCTTGATAGTCAGAGATAGCGAATCCAGACCACATTTTCTGTAATGCGCAACTGAAGTATTGTTTCCTCTGCCTGCTTCTCTTGGGAATCTCATTGAAAATTTGCTGAGAGGAAAGAAAAAAGCTCTGCCTCTCGACTTGATAGGAAATATCTGTGGCATATGATTTACATAATTAAAGAAGATTAAAGTCCTGAATTCACTCGACTTGATACTCTGAAATCTGGCAATGTGAATAGTGTCTCACATCTGCAGCTGCTTTGCTAACCATGCTAATTCACACGGCCCTCTTCTGATGAATGGGAGAGAAAAAAAGAGGCAACAACGGTGACATGAATCAGCTCCTCTTACTCCCTTTCCTCAGTCATTTTAGGAGTGGAGAGATAAAAACTCTTATGCCTCTCCATCACATTCTGCCAGTGTCCTTTCAGAGTCTTGATGACTAATGCGGTTAGTACAGCAGCCAGTGAATGAAGGAGCAGTGACTGGAATCTCACAATATCCGGCGTCATTTTATATATTGAGGTGCTTCACTGTTGAAGCACTTAAAGTCTGCAGATGCTATGTGTTTAATGTATATGTGGCATCAGAGGAAGTAAGAGATGCTGGTGTAAGAGACACTAGAGATTGACTCAGACCAGTGAGTAAATTAAGTTGGCTATCCAAGTGATGTGATGCGCAATTTATTTGTCAAACAAATTGCACAGTACAGATGCCTCATACTGTGTCACAGAACTTTTACAGCAGTCTGTTTTACCTCTGAAAAATGTATTATACAGTAGCTTGTTTTTTCAATGGTTTGAAAGCTGTGGGGGGTACTATTACCTATTGAATTCATTGAGCTACAAAGATACACTTTACACAGTCAGTTAGCTTAGCATAAAGACTGTGTGGTAAAAATGGTATCAATCTTCTTTTATCTCCTTTATTTAATTTGTACAAAATGTAAAAAGGTTTTTACACTTCACTTTTTTGTACGGATTAAACAAACAAAACATGAGCTTTGAATGCCATTCACACTTTGCATTAACATGCAATCTTTATCTGGATAAGGAAAAATGCATGTTGATGTAAGATGTGCACACATTGGGATCGTAGCATGATCGGATCAGACGGACTACATCTTGACATTGTGATCACTTCTCAGCCAGGTGTAAATGCAGTCCGTACAGTGTGACCACATTCTTGAGCAGAAAATCCTCCCAGCAAGTCGAAAGGTCACCTAACTCCGCCTCTTCCTGCTAGCTTGAGCAAGCCTGGTAAAAAAATTAAAAATAGACACTCGCCCATTGCATTGCTTCCCTTGACACTGGGACGTGCCATTTTTTGTTTACAAGTCCACAAACCCGTCTGACTAATTTGCATATTGACATCCAATCACAATACAGGCAGAACTGAGATAACTAGAGCACTTTTTCATGCCTGGTGTAAATGCGAAGGCCTGTTTGGATGTCAATATTCAGATAATGTATCCAGATACAGATCACCTGTTAATACCAGGTGGGAATGGGGCCTTAGACAGAGCCAGTCTGTTGCTGTTTTCCTGTTTTCTGTTTCCAGTCCTTGTGCTAAGCTAAGCTAAGCTAACTGGCTGTTGGCGGTAACATCATATTTACTATACAGACATGGGAGTGGTGTCAATCTTCTCATCTAGCTCTTGGCAAGAAAATGGATAAGCCTATTTCAAAAATGTCAAACTACGCCTTTAAGTGCATATTGATGCACCATTAGCGAGTCTCTCAAAAATGCCATTTAACCTTAACATATTATCATAATGCCACTTTGAAGCAGCATGCAGAGCCCACTGTAAGTGTATCGCAGAAGTCATCACATTCCCCCGCTCCACAATCAAGTCTACATATAAAAGGCAGTTCAGTCAATTAAGCGAGGGAAGCCTGGGACAGAGGAGTAAGTAGCAAACCACCCACGAGAAGAGTGGTTTAGGAAAGGGCTGGAAGCCTCAGGCCCAGTTAGAATTTGCAAAATAACTCCTGGGATGATTTTTATTTTTGTTGTTTCATCCTTTCTGTCTTTCTCATTATTCTGCCCAAATATATTCATGGTGGAACAATAATTTATTTTTGAAATAGTGTGATATTGTGCTACTGTCTATGTGCTAATTTCAGTAGTGTGGTGATACAAATGGAACCAAAAGCATAAAGAGTCAAATCCAGCTGTCTGTCATTAAAGCCAGTCCAGTAACAAGCTTCTTATTATTCACAGCACATGTGAAGTTGCCTACCCTAGATGGAGGTCAGCAACAAAGCCAATGTGTTACATTTTTGACAAATAGCCTCATAGTATTGACACATATACATTTTCAAGTAGAATAGTTTTATACAGCATGTGCAGCAGGGAAAATTACTGAATGGAGAACCATTGTGTGTACATGTGTGCAAGGCTGTTGGGGTATTTGAGCAGCATTCTGCTGTTCAGGTCGTCCTAGGGCGCCATGACCTTAGAACCCTGTGGACTGGCAGATTAAGTGGTGTTTCAGCACCTTAAGCCAAAGCCAGAGCAAATAAAAGCTGCAAGTTCTCCCTCTCTTGCTCCCTGCACTCTGATCATTGGCTGTTTGCAGAGCCAAGACCTGGTGGAGGCAGATGCTGCTATACGGAGACTCAGGCAGCATTTGTGCATTTCCCTGATCCAAGGACTAGTGATATACTGTTCCTTTATTGAACATATTGTGGGGATGTGTAAATATATACAGCATACTCATGTGGCCCATTAGGTTTTCAGCTGCTTCCTCTCTGTGATGTGGATCTGTGGATACATTTAAAGATGAATATGAAGACTTTTCTTTGTTGCTTCAAGAAAAATGACTTCCTGAATTCGATTTGTGTAGTTTTGAGTTTATACTTTATTTACTCTAACATTTGTAATTTAAATGTGGAAATTATGCAAATGTGTGCCAACCACAAACTAGATTCACCATAGTGGAAAAAATAGTCTAATGGAAACTGGTCAGCATGACATTTAGCCTCATATGGCACCTTCAGTATCACTGCTACTGTATGTTTTCTACTATTAAGTATTCAGGCCATGACTAACGAATCTATACTCAAGATGGCACTGATGGATCTGAGTGCCTAATAGCCCAACCAAGCTCTAACTGGACTGAGAATCTTTTTGGAATGAAATGAGACAAATGGCATTTAAAATTATAGCTGGAATAGGATATATGGGCCTATCATAAAGGAGGCAAGGCCATGAGATTGAACCTAGATGGGCTCAAACTGGAAAATTGAAAATTGAACCATAGAGATCGACTCTTCACTCTTGGAAAGAACTAACTTCAGCGGCACCATTGCTGGGGCTGGACAGAAAGTTCAGCGACTTCCCAGTTTCACATCTGTTTCCAAAGTCATTTGCCAGTGGCAACACCCGACATTTCAAAATGTTTGAGTCGATTTTTGTTCAATTTCATCCACTGAACTCTGAGAGAAAAGTTTCCAAATACACTGACATTCACCAGATTGGCAGGAGGCATGTTATAATTCATGATGGTTATCATGTACTGTATTTTAGTACATAATTGAACTCCAACCTAAGTAATATGATGAGACAGAAGCAACTTTTGGGAATATGGCTAAAACATAGACTGCAGTGTGTAAATAGCCAATCTGGGGCTCTTATTCTGAAGACCCAGGTGTTTTATTAACAGCCAAATAAATAAACACTAATATTGCTAGCATTTTTGACATACTTTTTATTCCAGTTGAGTGTTGTATTTTGATAATTCTTGGTATTTCACTTTATTGCACAGCATGACTTTTCCTATTTGCTTTTACTGCCTCTGATTATTAAAAAGGTAAAACATGGGAATTCTCTTAAACTACTCACCAAAATCTTAACAGTTTTTAGGTGAGAAACATGCAGTTGCAGAATCATGACACGTACAGTAGTCTAAATAGATGTCCCATAGTGTAAACTGAGCTTGTGAGATGTGGTCTGGCTTTTTCCATTGTGATACCTCTCAACCTAAATCCAATAAAAACTTTGTCCCACACTGGTACAGCACCTAAGGCACTGATAGTAAAAATTCATTTTCCATGGCCCAACACTGGTAGGGGTTCGGATTCACAAAGGAGCACAGAGGAAAGGTAGATGAAATTCATGAGTAGAAATAGAGAGAGAAATCTCCTGTGGTGCATTTTCTGCTGTTCTCCCAAGATCTCAGCGAAGAGTGTGTTTGCCTGAATGAGCTGCTTGCACATGGTCATTCCTCATAAATCACACAATCTTCCTTCCAATGTTTTGCTCTAATGCTTATTGTCATTAGTGCTCCCTCCAGTGCAAGTCACATTCTCTGGGAGCTTTCTTCCTGATTATTCAGCGCTACCTACTGTTTCCCTGATTGTTATGGGCCTGTTGTCTGTTTCTCTACTGGGAAAATGTGTAGGTGTACATTACTTACAGTAGAGGTGTGCTCCTCATGTGTAATGCAATTTCCCCAAAGTAATGCTATCAGCTGAAGGGCTTTGGCAAAGAGAAAATAACCAGGTCTCTGTTTGTGTTTACTTTTCAGATGACTCATTTCAATGTGAAAAAGCTGATAGCGTTCTAGACAAAGAAACAGGACTGTGTTTGGAGAACAGGCTCTCTCTTTTGGTTTTCCCGTTTGCAGTCCCTCATCTAGCTTTGTGTTTTTGAGTTCTGGCTGCCCACGTCAATCTCATTTCAAAAAGAATCTCTGGCGCTCGTAGGTGGTGAGGAAGAATGACGGTTGCTGCGTTTGAGCTCAGCTGAAGACACCCTTCCCTCCACACTGCCTCTGTTTTAGCAAAACGAGATGGATAGAGTGAGTTAGCATTGCAGGCACACCTCTTGCAGCTGTGGAAGAGGTCGGTCGCACCCTCGCTCTCCACACTCATCTCTCTGTGTCTCCTTTTTCAGCTGACACTAACTCTTTTTGCATCAGATCCATGTGAAGGGAGATGTCCCATTCATTCACCTTGGCATACATTTTTTAAGTGCTTTCTGTGGTGCTCCAGGAAATCCAGCTATACAACCCCCATGTCCACGTCCACATTAAAGGATAATTGCAGTGTATTACAACCTTTCCATCATTTCTATCTGCAATAGTAACATTGTAGGCCTACTTTCCAAGTTAGAGATATGTGACTATGGCAACATTGCTAAAAAGAAGTTGTATGGTGCAAGAGTCACAAGCAGTCAGAAGATCATTCGGGTTTTTAAACAAACCCCAGGTCTGTGCTCACTTCCAGTTTTACCTTATAATAAAGTGGTTCAGATACAGTAATGTGGCTAAAATGTTGTCTTGTTTACAGCCTGTCTAATTGTCTGAATACTTATGTTTCTTGTCTGACTTTGTTGTAGTGACAGTCACCATGTCCCCAAATCTCAGCAATTTCTTGGTGAGTACAATGTTATCATAACCAACAGAAATGACCTAAGTTGTAAGAAACTGGAATTATCCTTTAAGCATGAACCAGCCATTAAGGTCCATTCACCAGCATTTAAAACGGCAAAATATCATCGCAAAATCAATTGAAATTGCTTTGATCAGTAGATCTGCTTAAGGGGATAAAGTAAATATGCGCAGACATTGAACGACTGAGCTAACTAGCTTGCTAACTGACAAGTTATTGTAACAACTGACAACATAACTGAACAAGCTAGCTAGCTCTGAGAACTACAGTGGTTTACCAAGTAGACCTGTGAGTTGTCAGTACAAGTTTCTAAAACCACACACATCACAAAGACGCATGGATGAATTCCTCTGTGACATTGTCTGGTGTGTCTGCACATTTATTCTCTTCCTCTTCCTGCTCCACCTCTACTCCAGTTGACTCCTCTCCCATCCCTCGTCAGGCATCACACCGTGCTCCTTCCTGCTAAGCAGAGAAGTACCGGCACAAAATGTTCACCAGCTTATCAGACAACGAGCCTTCACTCAGGGGACAACCAACCAGTCAGAGTTTATCGCCCAGTGGAACTCAACTCACTATCTAACAGGATGGCTGATATTTACGTCCTTTGGCTGTTTCAGCCGCTCCCAGCCAATTACCCTGCAGATCAATCAGTGGCTCAGCCTGCCTCCTGCTTCCATCCTCTGTGGCAGTTTGTTAGCCAGGCCTGCTGTTCAGCTACAGATGCTGTGGGGGTCAGGGCACCGCTCTGTTATAGCTGGAAGTCTGCAATAATGTAAACCATGCTGGGTGTGGGGGCTTATTTGTGGCATGGTTTGGGAATTGGTGTGATTGGTTTGTGTGTGCATCTACTTTATACACGCACCATATGTATCAATACCCATGTGTAATTACAGTATACTGGAACATGTGTCTTTGTGTATGTGTGTGTGTTTGTCTACACCATGCATTTTCCAATCTGTAACAGAATCTTGGTTGCTTTCCTATTCAAACCCCTGTGTCCTTCCTGTGCTACGTTCACAATAGAATGATCCATTGTGTATTCACACAGTGTTTGCCACATTGTACACACGATGCATATGGTCTTTGCTCCCAGAACTGCATTGGAAATTAGCTGGGTTGTCTTAAGTGTGTTTTTTTCTCCGCTCCCTTCCTCTGTAGGTATACCAGCTCGCCTAGGGCTCTTTGTTTCATTAGCCTTTCACCGTGGTGGATCCTTGGATGTCATACTGAGAGCCTGACTCTCTCCATTATGCCGTATTAGGCAGCAATGAGATTGAGCTGTGTGTTTTATCTCTGCACACATTAAGGCTTCAACCCACAGAAAATGTCTTGGAGAATTATTCTCTTAAGAGTTGATTGAAAGGGTCTTTTCATTTTTGGAAGGTGAATGAGTTTTGTTTGCTCATCGCTCCTGATATGTTCCTCTGATTTCGAAGGACATCACAGAGCAGATTGCTTTTCATGCTTGACGAGTTTTGTTTTCATCTTCTCATCAGTGGGATACTTCCTTAGGGAGTTCCTGTATTAACATACAGGGATAAAAAGCCTAATAACTGCCTCATAAAGGAGTACGAATGATGAATGTTCTGTTTTCATTTCTACACGTTGCTCCCCTATTTTCTTTTATCCTTTTTGGCAGTGTATTGGACTCTGCATTCCCAGCTTATCATCTAAAAGCAAATGTCTGATTCCAAAGGGACCTAAATCACATTTGCCATCAGGGTAATCTAATAGGTAATGGCAAGCTTTTGTTTTGCCGCAGGGAGAATGTTGTCAACAATGAAGGAGGGCAAGACCATGATGGGATTATGAAATGTGGAATTTGAGTAATCCTCACAACATTTCAGAATGATAAAACAGTTGTGGATTCAAGCAGACGCCCACAACAATATATAATACTCCCTTATAGGAAATTACAATAAAATGAGATGGTACACTTCATGAAATGAAAGTGCAGCTTGGATCATATACCGGCTGTCCCGCTCTATATACTGTTGGGACTGTGTTGGAGGGTTAATGCATATCATTACCATTTGATAGGCTTATAGAAAAGCCATGACAAGTGGTTTATGGTTTACAACTGATTGTAAGTCTCTGGCTCCTCTCAGTCCATCATATTTTATTTATTCTAGGGCTCCCTAGGTTCAGCCAAGGAAGAAATATTCAATGTAATAATAATGGAACAAAATTTGTATACAAAGCAGAACAGAACAGCCTATATTGGTCTGTGCTGGGTTTGGAGAGGTGGTTGAAGTGATGCCTGATTTTGCAGCTCTTTCATAACCATAATGGCAGAATTTCCAGGCAGGTCAAGGCAAAATTTTCCACTAAAACACCTGCTTGGTTCTCCTGCCTCCCCCTGTTTTCCCCCGTCTGTGTGAAGGATTGCTATTGCACCCAGAGGACCCATTATGTGAGCTTGCGGGCTGCTAAACAGTTCCTACAGGAAAGACCTGGTTAAATTTGAATGTTTACCGTTTGATGTCCTAAAGGTGCATGTGACATTTGGTTCCCCGGAGGCATGTAACAGATTGCGCGATGTTCTATGCGGTTGTTTCAGTTCACTTTCAGCCATTTTGCTGAAGGTGTCATTTGCTTGGCTCTGAAACCTTGAGTCACGAGAGCTGAAAGAACTGTCAGCATGACAGCGTAACAAACATAAACACGTTCTTAGCGAGGTGTTGGTTTCCATCAGCTTTTCTCGCACATTCGTCTTCTTTCATCTTTGTCAAAGCTCAAATTGCTCATCCATCTGTGATTATTGAGGTGCAGAGGGGTTGCGAGAGAACATTTTTATTTCTTTTTCAAACCACTGACTGTACGCCAATGGAGTCCAGCAAGTCAATTAAGACCATCTTCTTCTATAGGACGACTGAAGTCTTTCTGGCAGATTGCTGAGAGCAAGGACCTGGAAAAGTCAGGAAGTCAATCATGTGTGTTCATCTCTGTTTCGCTTTCAAACAAACACTAACAGCCTGCTGAACAGCATGGCCTTGCTGGCATTTCATTTTCCATTTGGCAAGCTCGATTAATCACAGCACTCCTATACAATGCGACGCACGTGGCCACCCACCACTGCTGGCTCTCATTATTCCCCTACGCAGGAAAATGTACAGCTAGGGGGAAACTGAGGCAGAGAAGAAGAAAGCCACAGCTAGACTACGGCATGCTGTATATATGAGCGATGCAAAGCAACAAAGAAAGAAGAAAGGAAAGAAGAATTCAGCGATACAGAGAAAGATTTGGATTTCTGTGAATAGGTTATGGCCATGCTGTGAGGAAGACTGATAAAAGATTGGGGCTGCTCCATGTCCCCTCTAGGCTCTGCTTCTATCTGAATATTCATTGAGCTGACACTGGCTTTTCTCGCCACCGTGTATTAAAGGATGCCAATTGGCTTTTACCTTGTGGCCTCTAATAAGCTTCTGTGCCTAACATGCATACAAACGACTCTCCATGATACACAGACACACATAGGGATTTCCGCACTTCCTCATAAACAGCCTTGAAACAGCTTAAGCCGCCCTAACAGTTTTCTCTCTGCATGTTTAAATTGCCGTGTACGAAAACTGCATTACTAGATAACAGTTTTTTCTGTGACAGTTGCTTGGTTTTAAATCTCCAGGATTGAAATTGAAATTTGCTGACTTTATCTTCTTTCATGCATGCACTATGATTGTTTGTTCTGTATAATGAAATATCTGATTTGCTGCAGGGGGATCAAATTGTTTTGGGAAATCCTTCAGTTTGTCAAAACGTTGTATACAAAAAGTATTCATCTATTCAGCACATTTATATAATTTTTTTATTCAGTTATGATCCTGGATAGTGAGGTTTACAGTAAAGCAACGTTTAATAAAATTGTAATGTTGCACAGGACCGAAGCATTATTTGCTGACAATACTAAGTCTGAATCTGTTTTCTGTAAAATTTGCACACTGCAGATACAACATCCTGCAATAACCACCCATGCTGAGTGTGTCTGTGTAAACAAGAGAATACATTTGATAATTGCTAATTGGTGGAAAAAGTAGTTTTCTGCTACACCGTGCACGTGTCGAGTCATGCACATGCAAAAATATGAGGTTGCTCTTATTTTTGTGTCCTTTTCTATGGCGAGGACATTTCTCATCCAAGGCTTGAGCCAAGCTCAAGCGACCAATTTTGGCCGTTTCACTTAAAATACTTATTCATAGCCACCCTCGTCGTGTACAGCAATCTTAAATATTCAGGCATAATCCTTCTGGGGCTCTTCTGGTAAGATGTAGAATTCAAGTGAGATTGAAATCACCATCCCTTCTCTAGATAGCTGTGTGCCACAAGGACATAATTTTCTTTTTCTTAAATTAGAAAAGATTAGGTTGAATCTGTGGAGCTCGGCTGAGAATTTTGTCACCCTCTGGGCAACACTTTATTTCCTAGTATTTCAAAAGTCTGCCAACTTTACCTTCTGATTTAGTTGATATTCCACCGTCTCTCTCTAACTCTCTGTCTCTTTGTTATTGGAAGGGGAAATATGTGCGTGGGGTGCCGGCTGTACTGGTGATTCATAACAGAGGAAAATAATTTGTCTTTGCACGAAATGAAGTTCCCTTATGATTTCAAAGACCTTTGACTTGCTCGCCGCTGGTGTTTGACATAGAGCAAAATACTGTACTGTTAATTCCATCTAAAACCATATGCAAAAGACCATTTCCACCACACACACAGAGCACAATCTGTTATGTTTGTAATCACACATCCGTGAACAAATCTCCAGCACAGAGCAAGGTAAGAGGGCCTGAAGCAGAATCACAGGGTCATACAACAGAGAAATAATGAAAAGTGGGAGATGGTGGTGGGATTAGATTCAAACCCCCTTAAAAAAAACCTCATTGTGTGTAGTTTATAGGAGAGATTGACTGTGATCAGGAGGGAAGTCTGAGTCATTGATTTTATCGTGCTCTGCCTCTGAAGAGGTGAGGCTTTGTGGAAACTTGGATTGTGGTAGAAAAAGCTCAGTGAAAATGCTTAACTTGAGTATATGGAGAGGAGGGCTTTGGTGTGGCTTAAATATTCATTTGCTGGTGGCACCAGCTCTGTAGTGAGGTTTTAGCTTGTAGCAGTGGATCTCCTGACACACTATATGTCAAACAACTGTGGTTTGGTCCTTCTGGCTGAAACAAAGGTTATTTTAAAAATCTAACATTTTAATGTTGAGTTGCAAAGCATTCATTGTTTTCCTATTAAGAATGATCCACCAAAGCCTTGGCCCATTAATAAAGACAACATTGCAAGCTGCTTTCTTTCACCTGTTTACACATACAAACTCAAAGTAGCAGGCTCCCTCTTGCCTCTCACAAGCCTGAAGCTTGTGGTAGTGTTTAGTTGAGCATGCAAATTATATTCTCATCTCTGATTGGACAGTTATTTTCTCATGTTACTACTATACTGGCACACAATGAAGTAGTTCATTTCCCGAATGATGTCTTTCCAGGCAGTGTAAAGTTCCCTGAAATTAAGCTGTTATGCCCAATTGGCTTTTTCCACATTTGTTTAAAGTGCTTTTACAGCGTTGAGTTGGAGTAAAAAAACAGCTGGGCTGTGTCCCGAGAATATCAAAACAACTGCGACTGGTTGTCACCCCAACTCATGAGAGGAAATTTGAACCTTTGAACCTCCCAACTTTTCCACGTTGCAGTGGCCGACTTTAGAGTCTAGGATGTTATTTGGAGATTTCTTTCACAATGAATGACAGCCAGTCGTGCCTGAGTCCGTATGTGTGAACCTGGGGTTAATGCATGGTAGGTTGACACTAACCACCAAGATGCCACCCCAGTGCCAAGGACATGATCCCTCACTGGCTTCCCAATATGTGTTTGTTGAAATGCGCAGCCAAGCCTGAAATACTGATACCAGGAACTGCTTTCGGGGTTACGTGGTGATGGCAGGAATCATCCCCTGTGCCTTCCATGCGCCCCTTATAAAGCTTTATTCAAAGCGTAACTCCTCGACTTTTCACACATTTTCGCCCTCTTCAGCAGCAAGGGCAGTCGTAAAGATGTTGTTATGATATGATCTACAGCAATATTGGCAGTTGAGTTGTTGTAAATCCCCAGCTAAAAATGGAAAAACATGACAGCTAGCAAAGTGTGATACTAAAATGCTCATTCTGTTGATTTTGATGCATTAAAATACAACATGCTATGAAAGACACTGCTGTCAGTGTGGAGGGTCAGTTTTGAACATATAGTACTTCAGCGTTTCTTAGCTGAGTGTAGAGTTTGTGGCCCAACCGTCGTAAATGTGTAGTTTGGGGGCTTTTGCTTCTTCACCATACAGAGGGATGTATTAATGAACATTTGAGATACCAGTCTTAGAGGTATTGTAGTTCAGCATGTCCCAACCATGCAAAACTGTGGTAAAATGACATTGCTTTTTATCTGTGGATGTAGTGTTAATTTGTTTTGGCACAGCTTGTGTTTTGTCAACACGCTTCAAAATCTCTTTTGGGTGTTCTCAGCGCAATCCTGATTGGGACTGGGTTTTTCATTTCATTAAATGTGAGGGGGGTTTCATCAGCTAGAGGCAACAGTTTGCCTGGGGATCAGATGTGTGAAGCAAGAGAAATTATAGTATTTTCCTCCTATAAACTAACAGATGGGATTATACGAGCGGCATTAGACACCAAGTGACAAAAGAGTTTACATGAGGGCACGGCATGTCAACCAATGAGTCCTTCGTTTGTGCCAAAGGTCTTATTACATGTTTTATAACAGAGGGACAGTGACTTACCATTGCATCTTAATCATTTCCCCACCTCTGTCATTGCACCTTATTTATTTAATTTTTTGTTGTTGCTTCGAGCAGTCTGTGCTGCAACGTGGCCGGCAAGATTAGCCAGTGCACCAAAGTGCTGCGTTTCATTACGCTGGAGTAAGATCTTTTTTTGATCCTACTCTTTTAGCACATTTCCCTGTTAATACCCCTTCTGATGTCTGATTAAAACTCTCACAGTAATGTGCCTACAACCCCCACCCCCACACACACGCACACACACGCACACCCTCTATCAGACACAAAAAGCCAATTTGAGAAAATTAAAAATCTTTTAAAAGGATGTAGTTATCTCACCCTTTTCCAAAGGACATTTTTATGTAACTCAATTGATGCATGACTGCCTCCATTAACTTCTGATCCCTAAGTTGGTATAAATACTCTTTTCAATTTAGATAGTGGCGAGTGGTGAATGGGGCGTTGCGTTGGCGTGCATGTAGAGTGCCAACCTCCGCCACACTTCCTGACGAATCATTCATTCTTTTATGATTAAGCTCATGTTCACCTGCTGCAGCTCTGCCTGCACGTTCAAAGAGCCAGCTGTCTCCAGTGACGTGGAGATATATATCTCTCAATCTTTTATGGTGACTAAAGCCTAAAATTGCATATGTAAATCTTTTGTAACGCAGCCCTGTGCCACTATCTGATTTTTTTTTTTTCATTCATTCTCAGTCATCTCAATCAATTTGCCTTCCCTTTCTGTAAGCAGACACCAGTTATTTATCATCTCCGTCATCCAATTCTTCTCTCACTTACTCAGAATTTATGCAGTGTTGGAGCAACCTTGTATTTTTGCCCTCACACCCATTCCTCTGAGGCTCATAGCATGTAAGTGTGTGTGAGAAAGCGAGAGGGAGAGATAGCGACACTCTAATGGGGTTTATCAAAGTCAACCTGAATGCTCTAACCGTCTGGGCCTGAACATCAAAGCCTAGTCTCCACTCCACTGCCAACTACTCTGGACATCCATCAAACACCCAGGCAGGGGAAAGCCTAAATTGACTAAATTGGATGATGGAAACGTTTGTATTGTAAGGACAAATACTCTGATGAAGGGCTAATCGCAGCGCGTCAGTGTGGCTGTGGTAAACCTGACATTTTGGGGAGTTAGCTCAAAGGTGTTGCAAGAAGCTCCTTTCTATTTGAAACTGTGTGAAAGAACGAAGAAGCAGTCATCCTCATCGGTAGATTATGCCAGAATGCTGCAAGGTCTGCTCCAACATACTTTATGACATGCTATCGATTCAAGTGAAGATGAAAGGAAATGCTGTGTGATTTGATTTCTCATTCAGGGGTCTTAATTCCCCCTGACACGCATTGAGAAACAGACGGTCCTTTTGATTGCAGGGAATCTGACCAACAGGGTTATTCTCTCTGGGAGATCAGAGTGTTTCTACCCATTTTTATTAGACTTCAAAGGTTACATACAGAAATACATGCAGTGTATATATACTGTGTATATATATTCATCTTTTTGGTAGCTGTGGGCACACTTTAATCCACCATGAATCTGTGTGTTTGTGCATGTGAAACTGTGTCCATTTGGATGTAGAGTGATGTTTGCATACTTTCCTGGCAGTGATAAATTAAACACTATTTTTTATTTTCACTTTGAATTGCATAGTGACATCTTATCAGCAGCCATGTTTTGCCACTCTTAAATGGAGCTTTCTAGTTAGGAATGGCCACCAAATAGAAATGGATTTTGGTATTATAATACTCAGTGAGATTATAGCCCCCGTTCTCGGGTGTATTTATGGCTGTAACAGGAGTGGTTAGAGATGGGATAAAGGGAGCATATTGACCATGTGCTTCAGTTTGTAGCCGAGTGGAGCAGGAAACCGCACAGTCTTGATGAGAAGCAATATAATCTGCCTAAATCAATTAAAATGATTTCCTAAAAGTGCTTACAAATCAACATATTCAAAGAATAGGCATGGCAATGATACCTCATAATGAAAATACAGCTAATTTACCTGGGTGCACAACAAGACTTTGAGTCTACAGCCATGCTAGTGTTGCTTTAAAGCTGTACTCAGGCACAGGGTTCTTTGAGCTAAATGCTAACATCAGCATGCTAACATACTCACAATGACAATGCTAATATGCTTATGCTATGAGGGTATATGTTTACCATTTGTACCATCTTAGTTTAGCATGTTAACATGCTAACATTTGCTAATTAGCCCTCAACACAAAGTACAGCTGAGGCCGATGGGAATGTCATTAGTTTTGCAGCTATTTGGTCATAAAGTAAAGGACTAGAAATGTTGACCTGATGGTGACGCTATATGAAATGTTGAGGGATTACCAAAGTTACAATTTATCCTGCAGGGAACATTAATGTATGTACCAAATTTAATGACAATACATCCAATAGTTGACGAGACTTGGAAACCACAAATGTCAACCACAGGGGATCACCAAAGTCATTAGGATACATCGTTTGGGCTCCAGGAATGTCTGTGCACAATTTTGTGCCAATCCATCTGGCAGGTGTTGAGATATATCACAGGATAAGTGAAAGCTCGGATCTGCTGGTGGCCCTAAATCAAATGTCAGAGGATCACCAAAATCAATAGGATTTATCTGCTGGGGACCATGAATGTCTGTACAAAATTACATGGCAATCCATCCAGTAGTTGTTGATATATTTCAGTCCAGAGCTAGACCGATAAATTGGCCAATATTAGCTTATTGCAGGTATATTGGTAACTGTGTACGCCAATAAATAACAAGAACTTGCAGTACAGAAATGCCAAAGCACATTTGAGGTCATTTAGAAAGAGTGTCACCAATAAATAGTTTGTCCACCAGAAAGCACAGACAAGTTGATTTTTCAGTCAAATGTCCCACGTAGTATGTATCTTGGTCATGATAATAAAAGAAAATATATAGGATCCATGTCAAGATTATTTGTTTATGTTGTAAAATAAAAATTTGCAAAAAATTAATATATATCGTCATCTGATTGGAACAAACAAAAGATATCCACAAAAATTACAGACAAACATTCTCATGCACACATTCACATATAATTTGCATAATATATATTTCTATCAAAACGCAGCAGTATAGATGCAGTGTAAGCAAACTGCAAAGGCCAATGCACCAGGAACACACATACACACGCACACAAGCGTGCGCACACACCTTAACTGTATAGTTATTGATTGCTCCTCTCTATTTCGCTGAGACAGATGCTGTTTCTCCCAGGACGGTACTAGACCACTTGGCTGGTGGCCTTTCTCTCTCCCCTTTGCCTCTCTCCCTTTCTTGCTAGATAGCTATCCTTCATCAGCAGCCACATGCACACACACATACAGAGATGCTCACCTCAAGTCATCACATCACTACTGATCTCTTGAATTTAGACAGCTTGCAGTCCTTCACATTTGTCTTTTTTCCTATTTTTCTCTGCTTCTGCTCTGTTTTTGCTTTTCCAATTTCTCGATACTGTTTAATAGCATGTAGCATCTGCTGTTTCCTTATTCTCTTTCTACTCCAAAACCCCTCCGTGACTCTGTCTCTCTCCTTCTCTCACTTTCCCGACAGCCAGTACCAATTTTTCTCGCCCGTGTCAGTCTTTGTGTGTCAGCCTGTTATTCCTGCCATTTTGCAGTGGACAGGTTGTACCCTGCTTCTGTGTCTTAGCACCACGCTGGGCATCGCGCTGACTTACCACACACCCTGCCTGTGTCATACTAGATTATTTACAAAGCTGCTGCACTGTTTTGTCTTCCTTTTTGCTGCTTCATTGCCAAACTTCATTATAGTTTTGAGCACTTTGTTCTGTGCTGATTATTTCCTAAATTAGGGCTGCAACTAATGACTATTTTCATCCTTAATTAATCTGTTGATTATTTTTTTAATTAAGCAATTAATTGTTTAGTCTATAAAGTGAAAGTAAATGTTGAAAAATGCCTGCAATATTTTCTAGATCCCAAAAAGACGTCTTGAATTTGCTTGTTTTGCCTGACCAACAGTCTAAAATGCAGAGATATTCAGTTTACAATGATAAAAAGAAGAAAGCAGCAAATCTTCACTTTTGAGGTGTCAACAAACTAAAAAACGTTTGTTATTTTTCCTTGATAAATTACTTAAACAATCAATCGATTATCAAAATTGTTGCTGTTTCATTTTCTGCTCTGTACTAACAGATTCATTGATTAATCATTTCAGTACAGTACAGTATCTAAAGGAAGATGTGAAAACATCTTACACATTTGGGACAAATATTCATACCATATTTTCTTTTTTGTGTTCAGAAAAATATAACATATTAATATGATTAATAGACAGAAATATAGGAATGTTCCATGGTGGAAGGAAGACAGTGGAAAAGCCATATCTCTATCTAGAAACAATATTCCGCTTACTCTGGAAAATCCAAGCAAGGACCTCACTATGAACAATTTTTGTTGAGGGCAAATTGATAACGAAGTACAACCACCAAAGTTCCTAAATTTTTAATCTCTTTTTTGTTGGCCAGAACACGCTAATTTATAATTCGTCAGGGAGGAAAGATGACAGAAAATTTAAATATCATTGTTAATGGCATCTCCTCACATTATTTTAAATGTCAAGCTTTCATTTCATTTCTACATTTCATGTGATTATAAATAATTTACACATATTGTAGAGTTCATGTAAAAACTTCTTTAAATCCAAAGTTGTTCTGAGTAGTTCGACGCATGCTGTATGTCTCTGTATGTTCTGGAAGACATCCCACCAGGATGTGAATGTGTGTGTGTCGCTGATTGCTTTCCATGCTTTCACTTGCTTCAGCAAGGTGTTACTGAGCACTGCTGTGTGTCTGACATTTTGTCTTATGTTCAACTAAAGCAGCCCTGTGATGTATGACAAATATCTGGAATCTGTATATTTTTGTTGGGTTATTAAACAGGTAGCACACAGGCATGCGTCTAGCTCAGGAGCTGGTTGGGCTGCACAACGTTTTTTTTTTTCACGTTAGATAGCTGTTGGAGAAAAACACAGTGGAGGAAATGGAGCTTTGTAATGAACTCAAATGAATATTGAACGCTGTCCTTTACAAACTGCAGTTAACACAAGAAAGTAGTTTCAGAAGTCACAGGAAACCTCCCTAAAGCAGAGGAAGTGTTAATGAAGTCATAAACACAATGCACATGACAAAATAATGTTGCTCCTGAACCATTTCACATGGATAAAACTCCCTATTAAAAAGTCTCTGTTAAACTTGACCATTGATGCAGCAGTACAGTAAATTATGTTTTAGTCATCTTGTTCCCAGAAGGCTCCCTTGTTTTCTAACAAGTGAACTGTGACCTGTTGAGTACTTTGCTTGTGGGACCCGTAGTCGGAGCAGCTTAACCAGCAGTAATCTCCTCATCTGGCACTATGCGCTGTGTCAAGGGCAAGTGGGCTTTATTTCACTTCACGTTGGCACCCATCAAAAATAGATAGAACTATTTTTAACTTGGCACCTGTGAAATAATGCATGTGAAGGAAAGGATAATGAATGATCATAGCAGGTGTCAGAAGTATTCTGGTTTTAAGCCTAGGGGCTGAAGGAAAATTGGACAGATCTTGCTGTGTTTATTTATTCATGCTCGAATCTGGCAGACATGTAGCAAAAGCTATGTTGCGGTACAGCTTCCCTGCTGCTTAGACCCTTACAGCTAGTGCTGAGAGCTAGTGCTTGGCTAGCTTCCTGTTGCCTTCTTATTGTGCTGGTGGCAGGCGAGAGTCCCACTGCCAAGTAGGCCTTATCCTTCCTTAAAGCTGCAAGTATTATTTGGGGGGAAAAAAGCACCATCGCTGCTGATAAATGAGGTTGGAGAAAATGTTAACTCCTTCAAACTCAAATTGTAGCTAAAAGGTACCTTTGAAAAGTCCAGGTTTTTTCTTAAAAATGTATAAAATCGAATTCTGTTTACAAATTATGCACTTGTTACGACCACAAGTAAAGTTTTACTCCAAGCTCTGATGAACTCTGATTTAAAAAAAGGCAGCATCCAAGAAATCAACACCACCCACTTCACATAGCGACTGCTATTAAATTTGAATTTCCAATGACAGTAAGAGGAAAATAATTATCATTTATGAATCTTGTTAGCCAAATGTTCAAGAAAGCCTAAGGAAGAAAGAAACACTCTAGTTGTACTTGCCTATTACTATAATACTGATGCACACACACCTGCAGTAAAACACACACATACACACACACACACACACACACACACACACAGGGAGGACAGCCTGTCACTGAAACTGTATCAGAATCTGCAATGACAGGGCAGATATTTGCNCATTTATGAATCTTGTTAGCCAAATGTTCAAGAAAGCCTAAGGAAGAAAGAAACACTCTAGTTGTACTTGCCTATTACTATAATACTGATGCACACACACCTGCAGTAAAACACACACATACACACACACACACACACACACACACACACACACACAGGGAGGACAGCCTGTCACTGAAACTGTATCAGAATCTGCAATGACAGGGCAGATATTTGCAGAGCTTGTGTCAGTGAGGCTAAAATGTGTGTTTCTGTCCGTGGAGGAGGTTACAAATGTTTTTAACTGCAAATAGTTTCCCCACGGGATCTCTCCGGTGGAGGTCCAGTGTTGTGCTCAAGGTGTTCCTGTGTGTTTTCAGCAAGCTCAGAGAGGAAAACATACACTTCAAGCTACTGTTGGTATCCCCTGTGGAGTGCATTTAATGGACACTCACACACATACACTAATACCAGTAAATAATGTATGTACTGAACTAAGCATATTTGTCTATTCAGCCACAATGTATGCATACCATATGTACTGTAAAACACACACAGTTACTCTCACTCTGTCATGCAACAGTGCTTTTAAATGCGCCCTCATGAAGCTCACAATGCAAACTCATAAACAAACACTAATATAAAGTTGTTCATTTACACTCTATGCTATAGTCTGTGATGAAAATTTTATGAAGTGAAATATCTTTGTCATGTCTTTACGTCTTGGTGTGTCTATGAGACACATTGGAACAATTACGTGCATCTCAGTAGTGTAAACTGCTTGATCTAGACTTTGCACAAACATTTTAAAAATGAAATTGACTTTTTATCTGTTAGGCACTGGATCAAAATTACAGACTAAAAGATGTAAGATATTTGAGCAGTGAGACACTCTTACACAGATATAGAGCCTGTGAAGGCCCACATGAGGAACAATGTGAGGAGCACATTTACTATGTGAGGAATACTATCAAATGTGAACAAGATAAACTACATGCCTTAATTTGAATTTGAATATACAAGATGTTATTTCCGTACTTTTGATAATCTTTTTTGATTATTATTATTATATTTTGAATTCTTTTGTGTCCATAATCACAATTTCATAATTGCAAATAAAGTGCAAACGACTTAATTATCCTGGCCTGCAATTCAGCCGTTTGCCGTAATGAAATGATTTTAGCTGGTTGACATTATTAAATTAAAGGTACCCTGTGGAGTTTTTGACCACAAGCAGCACCATGGAGCAATGTGTGGTCAATGAGTGGATCCCCGTTTTGTTTGTATCATGCACACACATGAGGACTCACATGTTGGTGGTGGTAATGCGCCAACAAATGGGGCAATGCGCCAACAACGGTAGTAAACAAGAAGACTGCTAGTAAGCAAACATTAATGTAAACAATGCACAAAACAAATCAGCTTTGCAAATGTTTTATGAGGAAGGAAATACACTCAACACATTTGTTAGACTTCAGGGATACACACAGTGTGTGACACTGAATGTAAACATAACTTTTGTTTGTTTACAAGAAAACTCCACAGGGCAGCTTTAAGTCTTACTTTTGGTGTGGTGTAATGGATGATGATGAACTACACCTCTATTTAAAGATGAAGAGAAAGTAGTTTCAGTTTAGGATCAAGCTATTGAGAGATGATGAAAATACAGAGCTCCAATACTACAATGGAAAAAATCAGAATAATAACTTTTGAAACACTTACATCATATGTTTTCTATGAATGTAATTTTGTGTGTTTATGTACATATGCTCAAGTACATATAACATCTGATGAGAGAGTGAAAGTGTGAGTGTATCTATGATTAAACTTTAAAAAAAAACTGTCATTGCAACCTTTTGTATCACACTGACATTGTTGCCCATCAAGTTGGGTGTCTTGACACAGATGTCATTGCTAACAACGCAACACTCAACATCCCTGATGCAAAGTGAAGCCAATGACGTGTGACATGTCAAAATGACGCAGACCTCAGGGTCTGAGTCTGGTGTCTTTGTACCTGAGCTGCCATCGCTGTCATGAGTCCGAGGCTAGTGACCACAGACCCTCACAATGACAGCGGCGCACAAAGACCACAGATCCAGAAACCTATGCTGAAACACATGAACTCCAGGGTATGGAGCTATTATATTAAACAGTAACCGATACAATGCTCGTATTGGACACTCGATTTGATGGGTGAAAATGTTGACAGTATGTCATACAGTGGTTCAATGATGGCCTGTTTGGCATTTCCAACTGATGGACAAACGCTGGAAGATGAAGGAGGAGAGGGAGGGGAAAGAGAGGCTTTCCTAGCCCCTCTATTCTGCACCATGGGATGCAGAGCACAAGCAGGGAGAGGTTGACAGGACGGGAGAGAGAAAGAAAGTCTGGCATGTTGACAGCTGAAATCTCTCTCTCTCTCTCTCTCTCTCTCTCTCTCTCACTCACTCACTCTCACACACACACACACACAAAACAGAAGAAGGGCATATTTTAATCCAAAAATCTATAGTAAGTCCTGTCAGAGGTCAGGTGTGTGGCCCTTTTGATCATAATTTGTTTAAAAAAAGTAGGTGCCCTGACAACGCTATCACCTTGATAAATGAACTATAAACTCAGGTTTTAGAATGCAAAGTGTGCCAGGAACTCCCTGAAGAGCATTGTTAAAATATTTTAGCAGGATAATAATAAATGTGTACTGCAGGAGCTGATAGAGGGCAAAGCCATATAAACTAGAAGTATGCAGAGCTCGTAGAGAGGATCTGGCAAGGATTATTATCTTTTTGTTTTCCAGATTAAAGTCAAACCATTACTGCACAGTATGGATGACAAATTAGTAGTTTGTGTTCTTTGTGGGTGATAGTGGTTTAAAAGGAATCCGAAACATGTGTAAAAAAAACAACAAACAAAACAAAACAGCTTAGACCGGAATTTATTTTCATCTCTTTTATACACTTGTGTGTTATCCTATTTTAATCTGCCTCCACAGTATAGACTATAGTAAAAAATCTGCAATCTTAATATATCTGCACAAAAAGATTACTGTATTGAGAGCCACTGTAAGAGTCTTTCCTTTTATCCATAAAATAAGCAGATATTTCAGTGGGGTGCCAGGGGGTTGAGTGCAGTGGCTTACAGTAGAATTGAAAATAGACAGATATTGAAGAAGGGGCCGATGGAAAAAAAAAAAAAAAAAAGAAGCAGCAAATATGAATAAGGTCCAAAAGAGGCAGAGCAACAATTCAGTCATTAGACCTTTCCCCTTTACTCCAGGCTCGAAGTCGCTACATTTCATGGACATCCTAAGCACTAGGGACACATGAGATTAGCCTTCAAGGGCAGTCTCACACTGAGCCCATTGGTACTGGCTGATTATAGATTCAGCTTGACTGTTCTGCGCCTGCTTGGACTAAGGATATCAGTAGAAAGGGACCAATGCTGGTGGGGTCTTGGCTTCCTAAAGTCACAGTCAGGAGGACTATAGTAAATATTTCACCAGATTTCACCAGCTCCTATTGAAGCTATAATTCACTTTTTACCCATTTTGTCAAGTTTTTTTTTCTTTTTCACCCTGTTTTACATTCATGTGCAGTTATAAACTTTTCCTCATTGGAAATGCTCACTACAAGCAGTCTTCTACTGTTTGCACTGTGAAGCTCCAGTGTAGGTGTAAAGTAGTTGGAGAGGTACGGTGAGTGTTAGCTATTCACTTTCTTCTCTCAGATTTGAACAAGTAGCCCTCAAACCTGCTTCACTAACCCTTGGACCAGTGTCAATGCATTTTTTTTTACTGTGTGTCCTGACAATGCTTCCCATGTGGAAACAAGACCGAGAGTCTGCAGCCACGCTAGGGGCTCAGTGAGGCTGTACTCAGGCACGGTGGTGCTTTGCGTTAACATGCTCGCAGTGACAATGCTAACATGCTGATGTTTAGCAGGTAATGTTTACCATGTTCACCATCTTAGTTTAGCGTAATGTGTTAACATTTGCATGCTAGCAAAGCTGAGGCTGATGGTTATGTCATTAGTTTTGCAGTTATTTATTCATAAACCAAAATTTTGAGCAGATGGCGGTACTAGATGTAAAGTTAATTATTATTCCACTAGCATGGCTAAAAATGTTGCCATCATACACATCAACACAAGTAATAGCAAGATAGCAAGAGAAATACATGGCTTATGCACTGCAAAAACAGCCCTACTAGAAAGAAGCCAGATATTCTTAAATATAATAAAAAATTGAAATTCCTTTTTTGCAGTGTGGTAAAGTAGTATTTTCTGCATTTCATTGAACTGTAGTGTCTATTATAATGTATTGCTCATTTACTTATTCCAATAAGGTTTTATTCTTTCGTTCTTTTTCCTCTTCTACATGAAGGTCAGAATGTAGGGTCAGCTACAGAACAGTGCATCTTAAGAAGCTTGAATTAACGCCTTGACTAGTATTCTTGCAGACACATGTCCTTAAACCCCTGCATTGTAGCCGATACCTATTCATTATAGAGTATGAACTTTCTGCATAACACCTGCAATATGCTAACTACTTCAGAAAATAAAGGAGAAACTGTTTCATAATGTAGTGAATGTTTTTTTTACCTTTGTATGAGTGCTTATCAGATTGTCAGACTGACGACACTGAACGGAGTTGGGACGGGACTGTCCATCAGTGGTTACAGCACGGACTCTGACAGCGGCCCAGTCTTATTAGAAGGCATATCAGTGGCCTTCGCTGACTGAAATGATGAGCCTGTTACCAAAGACGTGTCCATATGGGAGCATCTCAGGGCAGTCATAAAAGCAATGACAGCGCGCAGTACGACAAAATGAAACATCTGGACACTCAAAGCCGAGCATGCATGCAAATCTTGAATGTTCACATGCAACCGCATAATTGGATGTGGGTACTAATGCATGCACACACATACAGATAATTACAGGGTCCTGCATGAACTCTTCCTTCAGGATCTGTTAGCTGCAGTTTGATCCACCACAACACCATAACAACGTCATATCTCACCCTCCTCTCAATGGAATCCATCAGTGCTGACAGGGTTCAGTCCTGTGCTTGGATGAGGGTATGTATTGTGCGACAAAGCAGCTCTCCCTTATAACGAGATGCTGGTGAGAGTGGAGGACATGGACACAGCAGTGTGGGTGGGTTTCAGTTGATAGTTCATCAGTAGCTCAATGTGCATGCTGGGATTTGTTGCTGTGCCAACAGGGACTTAATCAAGTGTCACTGCAGTGAGTGGAGGTATATTTATGTGTGCAAACCTATTTGTGTCTGTGTGAAAAAGTGGAGGGATTTAGCATCTTGTTTTGTTGTAGTGAATAAATCTCAAAAGTATTTTCTACTGTGAGGGTGTTGATTTAAAGGAACTGTTCGACATTTTGGAGAAATACGCTTATTAGCTTTCTTGTCTGTACAGTACTATGAAGCTACATCCAGCAGCCGGTTAGCTTAGCTTAGCATAAAGTCTGGAAATAGGGAAACAGCCAGACTGGTAACAAGTCTCGCTAAAGGTAACAACATCCCCCTACCAGCACCTCTAAATTAGTTAACACATTATATCTTAAATTCTCACAAAAACCCGTAACACTGCAACATGCTGTTTTTACAGATTAAACAAACGAGATAAGGCCTTAATAAGTGAGTTTTAGAGGTTCTGCTTGGCGGAGTTTGTTATTTTGACTGAGCCAGGCTAGCTGTCTCCCCCTGTTTTCATGCTACCTTTACGCTATGCTAAGCTAACAGGCTGCCGGCTGTAGCTTCATAGGTAACGGACATATACGAGAGTGGTATCAATCTTAGTGGATATTTAGCACATATAGTATTTATCTCAAATACACCCAAGTGAATTTATGATATGATGAATGCATGCTTGAGTGCTTGCTGCTGCTCTGAACATGCATACAGGGGCACAAAAACTTTGATGACCAATTCTTTTGTCAAGCTGTCAATACCAGTATTACCCATTAATAGGAACACAATGCAAATAATAGAGGGGTTCAAATGAGTGAAATACTTAAAGGTGTGGATTTCTAAAACAACCCCCATTTCATTTCAGTGTTCAGGCATTTCAGCTGTTTCATTGTTCCCAAATCACTGGCGAAATGAAGTCCAACACTGCGGTCACCCTCCATTACCTTTTAGTCTGCTCTGCTGGGAGTTGTTTGGAACAGTAAAACTTGAGGTTGCAAGTGTAAATGCAGTTTTCAGTGCGCAGATAGAAACTTAATTTCTATTAGTATGTCACTACAGTACCACGCTGCCCTCCTCCAGCATCCCTGCCTCTTTCTCTCTCTCTCTTTCTCTCTGTTGATTGCATTTACTTATTTGGATGTAATGGCTATGGCTTGAAAATATGCTATGCTGCAAGGAAAGCACTCAGCCTGGGTATTTGCCATCAATATGTTTAACCACTCTGGGTGATTACTTACCTGGCAATTTCATGCAATTTCATACTTAATGTGACATGTTGGGAGAATTGACACAATCTTTGATGTACACAAAGTGAATTTTCTTTTTCTCCAAATAACATCCAATGAAGTGAGCGTTCTGGTGGGTGTGAAGCCTGATTTGGCAGTTCGCTGCAAGTCACTCTGTTGAGTAGTCTCTCCAAAAATAATTTGCTGACTGGCGTAAATATAATGTTATGGCCTTAATGCACATCAGGATTGGTTGGCTTAATTTAGCAGGCTTAAGTGTTTTGGAAATAGACTGCATAGAGAGAGTCAGGGAGGGAAAGAGCAACACAGAGTAAGAGAAAGACAATGGCACGTAATTTAGTCCTAGAACAATGAGTACAGTATAATACTTTTATTATGAGCTTCTGACTTTGTAGAGGGGAAATTAATCCAACAAATCCAATTCAAACTGATCAATCCTACTTTTATTGCATGAACAAACGATCATGTAACAAAATACTGTACGTAAGAGGAAATGAATCCAGTTCAGTTTGATCAAATGTGCAATGAATTAACAAGAGGGTCAAAAATGTGTCCCCATACAACTGTTGTTTCCAATACTGGTTGAAGAGACACCAGTCCTGCATGGATTATCCTCTGGGCTCAGTGGAGAGAGACTCAGTCAGACCTAACACAGGTAGCCCACCACACTGAATATTTCCATTCTGATTCAGCCAATTTAACACCTGGTGTATCCCAACAGACAGGGGTCAAAGTAAAGACAGGAGATCGAAGCTTGTGGGTTTGTGCATGTCAGGGTCTAGCAGCTCCACTTCATCTTTCCCCATGACATGCTCGCTTGGCCTGGTTACCTGTAGTGTTTGTGTGGTCAGAGAGGCCAGTGTCGGGAGGGTTTGAAAGAAGCTGCATCTCCTTGTTGACAACAGAAAGCAGCGGCTTGCTGACATTTGTAAAGAGAGTGTGGTGGTTATTAGTTGTTAGCCATTAGAGGTGTTGCTGAGGAAAAAAAGTCCATAAGAAGTCTATTGTCACAGCTTAACATCTAATCAGGTGTGAAGAAGCTATAGGAGGTGGGACTGATATTATGGCATGTAGGACTTTTGAACTGATTTCGAGTGGCTGCATCTTGTCAGTTTTCCAACCAAGCCGCAAGCTATACACAAGATATTAGCTCCATTTTGATGTAGTGTGAGAATAAAGCAATAGGTCCAGTTAAATTTAGTACTTAAAGATGCTATAATCAATATTTTTATATTAACAATTGATCACATGCCTAAGTGTATGTATAGGGGTCGTTTGTAGTGATGAACCCTGTCATGATGTGGACTCTTTGTTGGTTCCTGTTTTATTTTAAAGTTTGGTCTGTCTTGGTTCCTGTGTGTTCCTGCCCTAGTGTCTCCCCTTGTATTGATTGTCTGTTGATTTTCTTCACCTGTGGGTTGTTGCGCACCTGCCTCTGTTTCCCTCGTTTGCTCTCCTCCTATTTATACTGGACCTGTTGGGTCATTACTCCATGTTACTCCTTGCCCCTAGGTTATGTGTGCCCTGTATGTTTTGTTTCCTATGTGTGCAGTGTTTTTGGTGAACTTACCTTTGAGTTTTCAGTTTTGCCTACATGAGTGTCCCTTTATATAAGTTCATAAAATTTCTGAGAACCTGCTTTCAGCTTCCTGCTCTGTCTGCGTTTGGGTCCTCTCTCTTGTGATGCCACGTAACAAACCCACAGATTCTGCAGTTCTCCTCAGCTCCACAGAGCATTTTAATGTCTTTCAGCTCTTGTTTTGGCTTTCTGGCCCACAACTTTATTGTTTTGGTTGAGTCTCTTATAGCGTTGTTTTCAGCCACAGCAGACAGCTTTCAGCAAAAAAGACTATACGCTACTAGCCCAACACCATACAGCAGACAAAGTTAACGACTAGCTGATAAAAAGAGAGTTGGTGGAGCGCAAAACAGAGATGTGTAAATAGGTTACTGTTTGCTAAAAAGTAACCATGTCAACTTTAAAGGTGAAAATATGTCAGTTCTTTTTATTGCCCCCAAGTGACCAAAACAATCAGTTTTTGCAGGTTTAAAGGAGTACTAAATGAGTGATTTAGCATTGCAAAAGTTGGGGCTCTTGTGACAGACAGACTTGATATATAATCAAAATCAGTAGAGGCCAAGATATCTTGCCTTGTAGTCCTGATAATGATTAAAGCTCTAAAAGCACTTCCCATGATGCATCTTCCATAGACCTTTCCTGCCTGGTCATCATCCACATCTTTCTAACCCCAACCCCCCAGTTTATATGCAGTCCAAGTCAAGATTACCATGGTGACATAACAAGGGTCATTTACTCAGACTTGATAAAGCTCTTTCTAGAGCCACAGAAGACATTATCTAACTGTTTTCTGCTGAGGAGTACTCCCTATGACTAGTATACTGACTCTGAATCAGTGAGGGTCCCCTTTAAATGTTACAATTGATTGTGAAATTTGAAATTGGTAGTGTGTGTATTAACATGAACTCTGCTGCTGGTTTTAATGATACATTTTGAATGCTCATTCATTTATACACCACTGGTGCAAAATACTGTAAATCTCCTAAATCTAGATTACTCCTCAAAGGCCCCACTTGTGCTCTAGTGCTGCCTGCCTTGTTTCTAGTAACAGATATTAGAAGTAGCTGTTGTAGTAACCCATTTGTTGTAGGAATTATGTTCTCAGAGGAAACATGAATGTTGTAAATGTATTCAACACGGCTGACAGTTGTGATTGTTACCAGAACTGTAGGTTTGGTCTGCCTCTGGTCTAATGACCAGTTCCCCTTAGAGCTCTTGTTGTTGCACTGGTGGTGTAGTATTTTTAATGCAGCTGTAAATCCTATTATGCTTCTTTTCAACAATTTGTCAATCACTTTAGTGTTGAAAAAGTGTAAGAAAACGTGGAGCTTGGAGGCTAAAATCTCAATCTGCATCTTTTTCCCTGTTTCTTAATCTCTCTCATAATCTCTCTCTGCCTCTGTCAGTCTCTCCATCTCTCTCCACAACCACAGATTTAAATGCTTTTCCCCCAAGCTCTGCTTTATTTTTCCTCTGCTCATTGATTCAGAGTTTATTTAAAGGCTAATATTACACACAATTTCACCTTGAAATCACATTATTTCTAATCTTAAACCATGTTGCCATCACTGTTAGTGCACTAATGTGGCAAGCAATTTGTTCTGCATTCCTCCCTTAAATCCACTTGTGTTTGCATTGGCCACTAGCTAAAGTGTGTTTGGCTGCAGTTTATCACCCCACTGGGTCAAATTGTAGCCTGTTTTTGGCATAGAAAAGTCTGTGAGCCATTGATTCCCCCCTGGGCCCTCTGGAACAGATGCAGTGAATACTGAAACGGGAGTCTGCTACCTCTCATAATTCCATGACAGTGAAATGAAACACTATCTCAAGAAAGCAATCAGACTCTCAAATTACCTTTCTTGGGGGGGCATTGTTTGCAGATCAGCAGAACTGTCCTCGCTCTGTCCCTTTATGTCATTGTCTCTCTCTCTGCCTCTCAGACACTCTGTGTGCAGTAATGAGTGGCAGAGTGGAGATGTGTTGATTTATTGCATGGTTGCCCAAATGGAACCTGGGTGGAATGTGTCTGTCATTGGGGCGTCACTTAGATAGAAACACCTGTGATGCCTAGGGACAACTAACTGCCCCATCAGGAATGGGTTCCCGCCTGAGCCATCAGTGCATCTTACACACACACACACACACACACACACACACACACACACACACACACACACACACACACACACACACACACGAGTTTACACAGATACACAATCAAATGCACGAGCACTCAAAACAAAACATGCACTCTGCATTGACAGAGCTGGGGACTCATTCACACAGATCTGCTTGCAATCAGATGTAGCCGCACATACAACATACCAGAGGTGTTACGTATATGCAGGTATACAGTATAATCTATGGCATTAAAACAATACTCCACCGATTTAGCATTGCACTCCTATAATGTTGTCAGACTCACAATGGACAGTTTAAAAATAAACTTTAAAAATAAAAATTGAACCAGCGATATTGTCTTTTTTTATTTCCCACAATCTTCTTCCCTGTGCATCCATTACCCACAATGCAACTCGACCACCAGCAGTTCAGTGGAAAAGAGATGGAAGAACACACACTTGGATAAACTATGGACACACAGACACACAAAGCTACACACACATACTCAGCCATAAACAGATTTCTCAAATCCATCACTGTGAATAAAGGTGCAAAATGAAAGTGAAACTCCATCCCAGCGACCAAATTCCCTTTTGTCCTCTCTAAGCAAAAATCTTGATGGACACTTTCATTTGATGTGGCATATACACTGCGAGTGTAACTGCAGTATGTACCAAACTCCTAACAGTAGAAATGTTACAGGAGCAAAATACAGAGGGATGTGTGGACAGAGAGATGGATGAATGGATGAATGAGCAGATTAATTAACAAATAAGAGGTTTTCTGCTTCAAAGCCAATGTACCCAATGGGCTGGAGACAAGAGTGACATTTTAGTCAATGAAATCAAAACGAATTAAGAATGTAAATGAACAAAGCACGCAATGCAATGTAAGACATTTCACCACATCTGTGTATTTTTATAATGCAATATCCCAAAGCCACAGTAAGACATATCTCAATTTTCTTACATATGTTTAATAATTTAAATATTTAAACAACAAACAGTTTTTTATTGGCAATTTTTAGAATTTTATTTCATTACATGGTATATTTCATTATCCAATTCTTGTCAAATGTATGTTTGTTAGGTTATAATGAATTTAATAGAATCCCAGAAAAGGATTTACTTATGTCATACAGTTCAACAAAATATGCATATTTTTCAGTGAGAGATCATGACCTTTAACATTGTGGACACTGATTTCATTTTTTGTAAAAGCTGTGCAAACTTATTTAGTTTGAATCACATAAAACACCGTTGTAAAAATGCATGAATTTTTGTGAAGAACAGAACTCAGTTTTAACTGAAGAAATGCTTGTAAAACAGCTCAGCTCTGTCTCCTGCTTGTGACTCCGTAACCATAGCAACAACCGCGGCAGACAGACAGGCAGGCAGGCAGGCAGGCAGAGAGGGAGAGAAAAGAGAGCACTGACCAGGAGAAAAAATCTTTATTTTTACTTTGAACCAAACAGGTCAGAAATTCAGAAGAAATAACGAATCTCATTAACTAATTTAAGGAGCGCCATTCTAGGCTGTTACATGACGAATAACAGTATTTCCAGACAAAACTTTATATTCAAGGCAACAACTCTGTTCTTCCATCTATTAAGTACCATTCTTCAGTCAGTCTGAGATTTGAAGGCGCCAGTCAAGCACATTAAGTGCACACACACACACACACACACACACACACACACACACACACACACACACACACACACATACATACACAGCAGTCAGAATGAGGCAGTGTAATCTTCCCAATGACATTTTAAAAATGGTTGAAACAGTAAGCTAAAAGAAATGGATAAATGGTTGAAATTATGTCCAATTTATGTCACTCTTAAGTGGTAGTAGTAAGAATGCAAACGTGTCTGAACTGAACTTAACACTGACAGTTCAATTGTATGAAAAAATGATGTAATTAATACCATCCAGTTTAAAATCAATTCAAATGAACACATTTGGAACACAGCGGGTGGTGTTGATGGAGTTGGAGATGACCAAGATGACCCTGAGAGTCACTCGCTCGCCCTGATGAGTCGTCCTTGAGCAACACGCTGTATTCCCGTCCGGCATCAAGAGCTGTTAGCTGCTTCCCTCACGGAGATCAATAATGTATCACATGAATCAGTTCACACACAAGGGCAGAGATCACACAGTTCTTGTAATCCATATGCCTCTGAAATGCTCTGACAGTCCGTCCTCCAAGTATTTTTTTTTAACTGATATTTCTGGATACTGAACACCTCAGCTGGAACATACAGCATAGGGGTTCAGAGACAGGGGTGGCGATTGCTCACTAGCTTTTTCCCACTGAGGTTTCCCAGCTACAAGCCTGCTGTGTTACAGGCCATATTTTGCATTCAGTGTATAATAGTTATTGTGGTGATAAATACAGGTCAAGGGCAGGCTGTATTAATGCCTGTATGAATGGGAAGCAGAGTGAGTTAAGCTCCCCTGGATAAATAACAGAAAAATTGTAATTCATGTCACTTTGTGCACCATAAGCACAAGACACACTCCTTTTCTTTCTCTCTTTTCCTCTGCGGACTAGTTCAGTACGGTTCTTAACGGGATCTTTGGTGTGTAGCTGGTTTTGCTTGTGGCGTGGTATTGGGGTACACATCGCTGCTAATCGCTGTTCGGGGCACAGACCCAGCTCACTGGCCATGACACCCAGGGTGTGGTGAATCCTATCAGTTCCCAGCAGATCCTGTGGCCTTCTCTTTTCGCAGCTACTGTTCTGTATAGTTGGTCTGTCATCCGCGGGGTCAACAAAGCCCTTTTGAGCAGGTATTAGCTATATAGCTAATCTTTACAGCACCGTTTGATCGAAAAATGGGTTTTCACAATAGCCTTTTGTTAGCTCAGGCAATGTTTTTGAATAGTCCAGTATGTATGTTTGCTTTGGCAGAAAGCTGGGTGAGTTGCTGGACTGAAAATTGCCGACACGCACGCAATACAGGAAACTGTGAAAGAATGACAGAGACAATCACCTCTGACAAAATTGTTCTTTAGTTGTGATTGAAAGGTCTGGAAGTAATCAAAGTGTGGAAAATGTCTTTTCCTTCCCTGTATCTCTCTATCTCTTCCTCTGTCTGTCTCTCGAACTCCATCCACAGCTGTGCCTGGTGTGATTAATGGCAGCCATTCATTAGCTTGATCAACCACTTTAGCAGAGATTATTAATCAGATGCTTATTTAAATGTCAACGCTGAGCAGCTGAGAGGAAATGAGGCCACTGGGAAATTGAGTTTTTGTGTGTGGGCTGCTTATGTGCATGTTTGTGTCCTTTGGTTCCTGGAAAATTGCCCCACACTGAAAACCATGCGCCTCATTCATATGCTGTTTTACATACATTAGGCTCAGCAGCTGATACTGAAGGGATGTGTGGCAATGGAGCCTAATGTTCAATTCCAAATGAGACATAGTGTGTCACATTAATAAAACATAGTGCTGCACCTTTATTATGAAGAGCAATACAATACTTCTGGGACTGTACAGTTACTAGAAATTTACATCTGTTGACTGCAATGCTCTGTTTCATTTGTGTGCATGTGTGTGCCTATCCTTTCTCAATAAAGGACATTTCCCACTACACAGCCAAACAGGGATAATCAGGGCCTACTCATCATTTGTTTCAGAATTTCTTACTAGAACAAATTCCTAATGATTATTTTTGTGTCTGGCTGCCAAACTGAATTACCATCGCCACACTGCAAGCATTATAAGCATGTTTTTGAAGCAATGTGATGAGCAAATTTGAGCTGGCATTTGCAAGCTGCTCGTTTTTGCTTCTGGGGGGGCATTTGCACATAACTTCTGTAAATTCTGATCTGCCTCTGTGAATCTCTCTGCTTTTGCTGGCAGTGCGATCATATACAAGCGTGTACCTACTGTACATTGGCGTGAGTATAGTTTTTTTTTTTTTTCAGGGTTGTGTATTGCAGAACGATGACAACCTTTTGCTCTTTGAGGAGCTCAATTTGTGCATGAACAGTTGCTGTAGGGCAACTTAAAGTCCCGGGCTTTAAAGTGAGCATTTTCTGTGTTGCAAAGGGTAAACACAGTAAGCCCCAGATGATTACACACTTAGTCAAGCTTTATGAAGAGAGGAGAGGGTGTGGCCGTGTGTGGATGTGCTCTGAAATAAGCTCACTCAGGCGAAGGCATTTATACAATGCAGTGGAGAAAGCGAGCGCTATAGAGAAGCAGCAGTGTGAATACAATGGCAGCACATACAGTATGCTGTTGTGAAATTTCTACCTGTGCTCACTTTGGTGTGTTAGCATTTTATTATGGTATTTATTATTTGGTGTAGCAACATACAGTGATGCTTTTGAAGTTTCGTGTTCACCCTGTGATCAAATATTACATAGTGTGCCTGAGCTGAGGCACCCGGCTTATGAATAACAAGGTTAAACCACACACTGTGGAAAGAGTACACATACTTTATATAGTTCATCAATCATTTGATCAATCCATGTAATTGATTGAATCGATTAATCAAGGAGGGCAACAAAGGAGAGGAGGTGATTGATGGTGGCGGGAATGGAACCCACCTGATTGAAATTCAAAAGGTCAAGGGTAGCACGAGAAGCATTTCTAGGCATAGCAGCCTCTTAGAAGGACCTTTGTTGCTATGTTAAGAATAGCCTTTATCAAAAGTGTACGTGCGTGTTTGTGGAAGTGTGTGTGTGCCTGCGTACATCATGCATCTATTCCTCTGAGGTTGCTTGGCCTTGTGATCGTGGTGGGTTAAGTGATGCCAAAGCCCAATAATAAATCTCTGGCGCAACCAGGACAGATGACCTGAAGGTCACTGTTTCATTAACTGTCTTTCACTTTGATTTTCTCATCCCTCGTTCATGTCTGCTTCCCTGCCTGCCAGCCTGCTCGCTACACACACACCTTAACATCCCATGAAAGGCAACATGGGTAGACATGGGTAAAGAGGAAGGAGACTTGTGTATATGGTGCTGATAAACATGCGAGAAATTCACTTTCTTGCTGACAGAGAAGATCGATACTACACTCATGTTTGTATGTTAAATATGAAGCTAGAGCCAGAAGTTAGTTTAACTTAGCATGAAGACTGGTTCTTGTTTGTTTTAAATGTATAAAAGCCAAAGTATAAAATGACAAGTTGTAATATGGGGGGTTATTCAGTGTACTACCTCTTTGCCAGACCAAAGATTAAACAAATTAGATGTAACATTTCAATTTGTGAGCTTTAGAGGTGCTGGTGCCAGGCTAGCTTTTTCGTTTGTTTCCATGCTAAGCTAAGCTAACCGTCTCCTAGCTCTAGCTTCGTATTTACCCTACAGATATGAGAGTGGTATTGACCTTCTCATTGAACTCTATATATATGGATTTCCCAAAAGGTCAAACTATTCCTTTAAAAGGTTTACAGCTAAAATGAAAATTAAACTGCAGCTCTTTTGAAAATCGATTGTCAGTCAAGTAATTTTCTAAGCTAGAATGCCAAAAACTTTACTGGTTCTAGCTTCTCAAATTGTCACATTTTAAAGACCAAAATATTAATTGATTAAGCGAGAAAATAATTAGCAGTGGCTTATGTGCTGTCTCACTCAAATATACAGTCACATGTGTTCAATGAAACTCATGATTCACATCATCATCATCAGTGAGTGAAATCAGTATTGTCTGTGCATTTGTCTGAATAAAGGAAGACGCTGGACAGCTTTGATTCACTTCTGTGGGAACTAACAGAGGAGGAATTATAGTAAAAAAGTCACTTTCTGTGTATAACTCACCACCTCTCCAGATGGAGATAAGCCATGTGGGTGGATTTGTTTGAACTGTACAAGCAAAGCATTGCTTTCCCCAAAAGACAAAGGAAAAAAAGTTGCTCACTACCACTTAGCTGTCCAAGGCCAAAGGAGCCAAAGGAGTAATTTTAAATTGCACGGTATTCCCCATTCAGCTTTTTATAGATCTGCCACAGGAGAAGCTCTTGAGTAGCCTCTAAGCACCTCTCCTGACTGCTTTTGTGTTCACATGAATGTTTTACTATGTCCTGGTTAGTATTGAACAAGCCAATCACAGAGGGTTTTTCTGCAGCCTTGCTAGATTTGTCATAGGTATGCAGCAGGCTCTTCTTCTTTTCACCAAGGGAAGGTTCACCTCTTCTGAATCCCCACCGAAATTGGGCCAAGAATCTCTCTCCTTTGATTATAGATTTTATGCAGCAAGTGTCATCATCAAACACACTGAATGCTCATCCTCCCTCCCCCACCATTACTTCATTCACATTTTTTTTTTTCATCTGGTGGTCTGTCACCAGGCATGCAGTGTTGCCAGGTGGATGGGACTTACTCCTCAGGTCCGGCATACACACATACACACACACACACACACACACACTGAAACTCTGACTCATGTCTAGACAGAAAAATTAGGGCATACATACAGACAAAAAACTGTGACATTTAGGCAAGGTGTTCACGCTGTGCAATCAGACGTCATTTTCCACACTGAGCTCAGTCAGTGGTAGCCATTTCTCGATTTGGCAAGGAACAATCAGATTTAATGTGAAGCCTTTTTTTGTGTTTCCTATTTCCGCAGGCTCTGTCCTCAAATGAATGCTGCCCAGAGCTCACAGCTAACGGCATATCTTTGAAAGCACAACTGCTCTGTCACTAGGCTGGAATAAAAGGGGATCAGCAGGAATGTATTTAATACTGGGGAGTTTTTTATTTCAAACACAATGCCATGTGCGACAAGGTGACATGCCATGCCATTGGAGTGGGATTCTAGCTCACAAATTAGTCTTATGAACAATTATCCTGTGGCTACTTTAAGAGGTTTTATTATTATTTCCTTTTATTGTATTGAAAACTGAGACAGAACAATTTGCAATAAGTTTTGAATAAGTGACAGGAAGGCTCATAACAATAGAATCATTTCTTTTGTCTTTGTAAAAGTGAGTTCTGATCACAATTCACCTTAATTTCAAAAGCATTTACCCTTTAGAACCTGGTGTATCTGAAATCCTGCTAGAGTGTGGTCTGGCAAAATACACAAATGCCCCTGCAACAGCACACACACACACACACACACACACACACACACACACACACACAGACAGAAATGATGACGTGAAAGAGCAGCAGAGATTGTTCAAGAGTCAATTTCTGTCTGGTGTGAAGTCATCTGAGGAGTGATATTGAATCTTTGGGGATAAGAGACAAGACTATGATGTTTCACTAGCAAGACGAGGAAACACACCTCGGCGAGGCCGGGCTTGTTGATGTAATTTATTGCAACATTATACAGAAAAAAACTGTTTAAAACCTTTTCGCTTCAAGCTGACTTTCAAAACTTTTCCAGACACTTCCCTTATCTTATTTAGCTGACAAAACGTATGGCCTCAGCTTGGCTTTGTTAAAGTTGTTATTCTCTGAGTGTAAAAGTTTGGTTAAGGATTAGATTCACAGTCCCCAATGGTCTGCTGAAAAAAAAATTGTGAAACCTTTCTTGAGGCCATTTTTAATGTTTTTGCTCTTCCATTTATCTCTGTTAAGCTTCAGTTCTGTTTTGTTCTGACACTGCAAAAGGGAACAAAGATACGACTTATTTGAGCTCAGAGGAGTTTTTTAGTCATATTTTGTTTGTCAGTCCAACAAACATTATCTCTGTTGTATTCTAATTGAGACTTACAGAACCGACTACACTGTAAGTCTCAATAAGAATACAACAGTGACGTGCCAGTGACCTTATTGTCATACGCCATTAATTGGACCAGCTGTTATTCCCCCAGAAAACAACAGCTGTCTTGGTTTCTAACCATACCAATGGTTTTCACAGCTACGCTGTCTAAGAAAATGTATTTGGTTATACTTTACTAAACCTAATTATACCAAAGTAGTGTCAAAGTTGCTGTAAAATACAGCAGCATATTCTACTGATTAGCATGTGGAATAAAACCTCAAGAGAACATCTACTGCACAAGAGTTTGACCTTGATCCTCTAAATTTGCTTGCAAAGCCTTAATTGCCAGTAAATTTGGTTGATTCCAGATTTTGACTAACATAGCTCTAATGAGGGCATTTTACATACTTTTAGAAGTGACAATACTGTGGTGAGCTCATTTTCTTCATTTGTTTAGCATAAGAGCAATCAAAGTTCTGATTCTAGGTTTTTGGTCAAAAATGAGATTTTCCTTTAGTGCGCTGTACTTCCACAGACTTTACATATGGCTGGAGTAGACTGTTGCACACAGATACTTAAATTACAGTAATAAATATAGAGTTTAATAACTCCATTAAATGCATAGAGTACATGTGCAACATGTCACATTGTGATAACATTTTAGCCATGCGTGCTAGCACCACCACTTTGATCCAGACTGAAAGACTGGAACAACTATCGCATTGCCATTAAATTTGGTACAGACATTCATGCCTCACACTCAGGAACTCATAACCTTTGACCACAAGTTTTGGACAGTGGACATGACAGCCGCTAACATGCCAACAGCTTTCTTCTAGGCAACTGCAAAGAAGAGAGAGTAGCGAAGCATTTCAGGATGCCAAAATAATTTAGGAGTTGCAACAGCAATTTGTAGTTTTCTCTGCAGGAAGTTCCTCAGTACATTGTTACACCTGGTTGTTTTTGCCTCTGTGAGGATCCTTATTTTATTATCATGTATTAAAAATAAATGCCCCCACCCTTCTTCTGCTCTCTCCTCAGATCCGGACTTTGCAGACTTGGGAGTACCCCCACCTCTGCCCTGTAGGTATTCTCCCTCTCTCTCTCTTTCTGCCTCTGTTTCTTCCTTTCTCTCTTTGTCTCACTTGTTTTCACATTCACTCTCTCTCAGTGCTCTCTTTATCTCAATACAGCCTATATTTATACTGTGGTTCCTTTAGTTATATATATTATTTGTGTTGTAGTTGACTAAAGTATGTACATGTGTGTACCTGTGTGGTATTTGTGAGTCCATGTGTGTTTGCTTGAACCACACATGTGTATATATGTGTGCGTCTGTGTGTGTTTATGCATATGCGTGTGTTTCAGCCTGTCAGTATGACATGATGGGTCCAGAAGGTATCGTTGAGTCCCATCAGATCACCAGAGACGGGAAGGCTGGCGCTGCTGAGGCCGTCGACTGTAAATGGTACATCCGTGCTCCGCCGCGCTCCAAGGTTAGTGACATAAGCTACGCTCCCATCCAACTGTGAATTAGATTTACTGCCGACTTTTGAAATGTCACATTAAACAAAATGGAAATTAAATTGTGTTTCCATCAGCTGGGTTGATGACAGCAGAACTCAGTTATGTCAGACAACATATCAACAAGAAAAATAGATGCTGCAACACTGTTGTTCATTTGACAAATACTGTATGTCCTCATTCCTTGGGAAATCTTCAGCTTCAAGACTCTATTGAGATACTGAGTATTTTTTCTTACTAATTTGCTGTTTCAATTCAGCATTCCTTCACACATGCAGTAAGATCAGGGGTTGCATCAGGAAGCTTTGATATTGCATGTGGGTTTGTCTGCAGCTGTCAGCAGTATCCCAATGTGAGTGTTCATGGCTGCGGGGGGACTTGTTCCCCTGCTAGGGTCAGACAGATAGGGAGAAGGGTTTACTTGGGGTCAGGCCTATTTTTTTAATCAGCAAGCTGTTGCCAAGAGGAATAGAGGGATGGAAGGAGATATATATATATATATATATATATATATATAGAGAGAGAGAGAGAGAGAGAGAGAGAGAGGGAGGGGAGTGAGTGCTGATGAAATAGTGTCACAATGCAGTTTGACCCTGAGGCCTGCTACACCCTGTATTTGTTTTCTCTGCCAGTGTTCTCCACACTGCCCTGCATGCATATACAAATACTGATATACATCCACACACACACACACACACACATACATGCACGCCTTTGCTACATCCCCTAACACACACTAGACATGCTTCCTTATCTACCAGAGGTACCCGCGCTGCATTAATGCTACAGGATTAAAAGTTTCCTGAGGGTAGAGCAGCAGTGCAGGAAAAGGCCACATTTTACAAATGCTATAACTCCTCATATGAGTCCATATGGCTTGATCATATACACACATGCACAGTCCAGTCCATGACTGTAGTAAATCTACTGCTGAAATAGTGTTGGCCCTCTTCTGGGTGCACTTGCAGGGTTTGATTTATTAGAATAAGGCCACATATTTACTTTGACTTTTATGGTTAGAACAATTCATTCAAGGGTAGAAAGTATTATGAGGTCTGCGTTTTGAAGATTTAAAAGGTCTGGTCACATTTATAATACTGTAATTGTAAATGGTGAGGTAAAATAGACCTGCAATTTATGTTAAAATGGCTTAATGATGTTCAAAAAGCTCGTTTGAGAATGTAAACATTTAGATATATACAATTTAGATTAGAAAAGCCTCCTTTAACCATAATACTGCAAAAATTGACATCAATACATGACTCATTGTATAGGTTTTTATTAGTGGGGTTCAGTTCTCAGAGTGTGTACATTCTCCTGGTACTCCCAGGCGTGAGATAATGCAGCTGCAATGTCAGCTTAACTGTGTCACTATTTGTTTCACTAATTCAGCGCCTGTTAATGTTACAAGATGTTATCCTTCCCTTTGTGCGGCCACCATAGAGATCTTTTTAAAGTCATACAGTCCACATTAGGGAAGCTATTAAGCTTTGTTCCATCCCTGGCAAAAACTGTGATTTGGTTCATAGTAGTTTTTCACGCAGGTTTTTCATACAGCTTTGCAGGCTCTTGTACTGTACACACACACTGGCTTATGATGTGACTGGCTGATAATATTGGTGTGACTATGATTCATGGCCACAGCAGTTGCTTGGCTCTTATCTGACATATTCTTCAGGTCGTTTATTTCTTGCCAATGCCCTTGTTTCCCTTCAGAAATGCCCTTCAGATTCAGCTACTTTAAGCACCAAGGCCACAGGAACTATAAGACGGCGTCATCCACCTACAGCCATTCCCTTCATCATCAGCACTCATGTGGAGCCATAGTAACATTGAAACAGATATTAGGAGGGACCCTGGCCATTACGGTCGATTAAAAAAAAGCAGCTTTGATTCCTAAATCCCTCTAAGTAGTGCATAAGTCAGCCAGTACATCGAGGCTACAGCACCAACGAGGACTGTAAGTCAATTTTGCGTGCGTCGCGTGCACACCTCTGTGTGTGTGTGTTTGAGGCGAAGGCTGTGTATGTGCATCAAAGAGCGACAGAGTGAGCGAGCCTGGCAGTATGATGTATTTGACTTGGTCTGAATCAGTGTCATATTTCGCCCTGCAGGAGTGTCTCACAAGGCAAGTCATGGGCCAAAGGCTGACAGTCATTGGCACTGATGGACAAGGCGGCAAATAAAATTTTTAGCACAAATCTATCTTCAGTCACACACAGTCCTGAAGCTCTCACCTCCATCAGCACTGTTCACACTCAGTTACACATGAAATATATAAAACTTACTGTGTTTCTCACTTCCTCTCTCTTTCTAAAAGCACACGCATGCATGCTCACATGTTACTGCAGTGAAGGAGATGCAGAGGATGCCATCTCCCCATCACTGTGTATGTGCATGCGTGAAGTTGTGCTGCAGCTTTCATTTCCCTATGCTGATACAGTACTGCACTGTACCCAGTGTGCCAGAAACAGCAGAGAGATAATGACATCCTATACCGGAGGCTCTAATTAGACTGCACTGGAGCACTCCAGAGAGAAGGGAGGAGAGGGGGACAGAGGCGGAGGAAAAATGGGAAAGGAGGGGATAAGGGAAAGATATACTTAATAATGCATTTTATCGGAGATCTAAATGTATAGGGATGAAGTTTAGCGGTGAGGTGGCAGATGGCAGAGAGAGAGGGATGGCTTGAAAGGTAAGGATCGGGGAGACTAAAAGATATACCTGCAAGTAAGCAATAATGACCATGTGTTGTTGCCAGAAGTGATAGCACTGCACCAATTTTAATGCCATAATGTGATTGCTTTACACCACCTTGTGTCATTTTAATTTCAGCTTTTCCTATAAATAGATTTCTCACAAACAACCTAGAAAAAAACGAATTCATTAGCTTTTATTGGTATCCAAAGTAACATAAAAAACAACATGTAGTTAGTAGTTAGCCTGTGCAACACAATATCACCTTTTACTTAAATGTGTATACAAAGTTAACTAGTGAGTAAATTAGGAAGGATAAAAATATAATCGATGCTTCAATGAAAAGAATTTGATACTAACTTTTACAAAATAATTCTTGTTAACTGCAATCTGTGTTTTTCTTGTAACATTCCTTCGTCTTGGTTTTTCTGTTTGGACAGCTGTCCAAATTCAGCTGACAGCTGTTAGTTGTAAATGAATATTTCCCATTGCCTCATGTTGACTCATAACAGTTACTGCATTTTCCTCAGACATCATTTGTGTCCTGTCTGTTTTCCACCACACCTGCCTGCTGGTGCTGTCTGACACCTTCTGTATCTTTTCATGAAGCTAATGGCCAAAATATGGACATTTCCTTCTGACTGTAATGAACAGCACGGACACTCTTACAGGCACCTTTTAGCAACAGTGGGAAGATATTCTTCCCCAGTCAGTGATGGATTCTGCGTCATTATTGGGTGCTGCAGAATCAATGTTTTCCTGCTGGAGCCAATCTCTCCTCTTACAAATTGCTGATTGTATCTATCTGATACATTGTCGTCATTTGGCTTTGTGATGCCATCTGATTTTTCATCATCATTGGTCAGTTAGAATAGTTCAGCAACAAGAGCTGTAGAAAAACAACATGAAAAGCTTTTATTTGTGTATCTGATGGTTTGTGCGTGTCTCTCTCGCATAATTAGGCCTTCTTGGTCGCCTTTCCGGTCAAATTTACTCCCTTGCGTCTATCAGACAAATGCAAAGGTTGAGCAGAGATATCACAGGCATGAAGAAGAATTGCAGCTATTATTTTTCCATGCTTAAACTCAGCAGGCTGCACATAAGCGAAATGGGAATGATTGCAGTCTGTGATACCATTTATACCATTTCATGTAGTAAAAATGATACATTTTTGATCCAAGACCATCAGGATGTCATCTTTTACAGCATAAAAGGGTGTATGTGGCAGCAAGCATAATGTAAAGGCTTTTTTCCTTTATCACTGTGTTGCCTCCCTCCACCAAATAACAATAACTGAAAACGCTTTAAGTTTAGCTTGCAACTATCAGCACTTAAAATGGTAGTCATGTCCAGAAGCTACATTTCCGTCTGTGTCGCGCTTGTGGTTGAGGTTTTACAGTTCCTACTACCAGCGTGACAGTAGTTGCATTTTTAGATACTGTGGTACATCTGAGGTGCTTATCTTACATCATACACTTTTCTGTCAGGTGGAAGTACCTCCAGTTACTCAGAGCTACCAGAGCTTCATGGTGATCAAGTCCAGTCCAGTCAGAGCTCTGAGGGAATGCCAGGTGCAAAACAAACAATCCAGAAGTGCACACAAATGGCTATATATCCTGTATGAATATTTATTCCTGTTGCCTTAATTATGGAAGTGCAGTTGACTAACTCTTGAAACGGAAGACACTTGGATGTCTTTTTGAAGCTGTTTTATGCAGTAATTAAACTAAAAGAAATGTTACTGCCATAAACAGAAAAAATATTTCAACAAAATGGCTTCAGTATACGCGGTCTGTTGTGAATCTGTGGAGATTGGCCTGGACTGACCTTGAATTACTATCCCAGTCAGCCAAATTCAGTAGGATTCATTGTCTCAGAACCAATAACTGTCTCAAATCTTGTTTCAATCGAACCAGCAGATGTTGAGATATTTAAAAGGATAAATGACAACTTAGATGAAAAAACAGGGGATCACCACAGTCAGAGGGATTCATCCTCGATGAATATGGGCACAGAATTTTATGGCAATCCATCCACCAAGTCCAGCCTCCACCTTCCCCAACACCAGCAGCAGCCTCATGACTCCATCAAGAATCAGTTCTAATCAGTCAAGCTGGGGGATTATGCTCTTTAATGCTTGTAGGTTCATCGCTTTAATCAGCCATTACCACCAAATGAAGCCTATTTAAAAAGTTGAATGGACACTTATATCAACAATGTTTTGTATTTGTAATTAGTCTCCCCTGATTGAATTAATTTTATTGGGTACAGACTGCTGCATTAATTGCATTCTTTGTGCTGTGGGTGGAAAACTTCATGTCTAATTTGTGCTACTAGCTGACGGTAGAATGACTGGGCCAAGTGGCCTAATTAACATGCTTATAGGTACTTTTCCCCATTATTGGCCTCTTGAACTCTAAAACAAATGGAGACAGTTGGCTGAGAGCACCTAACCATAACCTTAACCTTGACTACCACCTTAACAATAACACATTAAATTAGACTTCTTTGGCAACGTGCCGCATGGAATGGAGCCATCTTTAAACATCATCCACCCATAACTTTGTTCTTTGCTTGTTCTTAGTATAAGACAGTTTTCCTTCAAATCCTAAGTTCTTGATATTTCTGAAATAACTATTTTTAGCAGCATATTTTTAATTCAACTTCCTACAATGTCAAGTGACGTTCCTCTCACATCACTGGCCTAATCACTGTGTCTCTCTGAGTTCGCCAGCCCTGTCGTGAAGCCACATTTTATATCCACCAGCTCAATCTTTTGATGACATTTAAAAGCACTGTACTGGAAATCCATGCAATATTGAAGAGACCACAACAGCACTCAGCAGTGACGTCTGCTAAGAAATTGTCTTCAGCGCCTCTTCCATCTTCCAGCCCTCCCTGCAGGGATTAAGACATTAATATCAATACAAGTCCACGCACTCTGTGCGACAAATTCATTTTAGGAAGGGCACATACTCCCCATGCGCAGAATATATATACAGTATATATACGTACATTCATCTTAGCATCGTGAAGCCAGCAGTGACATTGAGCAGTATTTCATTCCAGTATCACAGCATGGAAGACAAGACATGTAAGACCCAATATAGCCAAAAGAGTGGCTGAATATGACAAATTCATTGACAAAATTAGATGGAAGATTATTGACACTAATATGAGACCTCGGGGGAATTTGGCTAGCTTGTTTTCCCCTTCCGATCCATTTCACTTGTCATGTTGTTGAAGCTGAGTTGACATTGCAGGGTCCATTATCCTGTTCCATCTGCAGCTTTCGTCTTTGGGCATTTAAAGCGTCACATTTCCCTGTCACAGTTCGGAAGCGGTCCACCCATTAGCTGTAATGATGCCGAGTGCTGTGCGCAGCCGACCAGAACCATGGCTGTGATTGGGCGATCTCAGACTGATGAATGAGTGACAGACAGTGATGCGGAGGCAATCAGGAAGTGTTAGTTTCACCTAGAATAGCTGTTGTGAAGAGTCAAGGTGGATAGCAAGGTGGATATTTCACTCAACAAGGGGTTGTTAGGATAATAAAATAGTATACATATACAGTATATATCTGTCATGGTTTGAAAGTCTTTGTTATATAATGTATATCTTTGTAGTCCACTTATCTAAAAGTTTAGACTGAATTTGGAAGAAAGGGTCTCTGTGTAAAATGAACTGCAAGTGGATGACATTTTCTCTCTTAAACATCCAAAGCTTGTGGCAAAATGTCCAAGGTCTCCTTAAAGTTTAACAAGGTTGTAGGTTTTGTGTAATGCTTTATCTCAACAGATATGGATAATGAGTCTAAAGCTAATAGACTCTGTCTGTCTCTGAGTCCTCATTTGATATGCATGTGTAATGACTTTGTACAAGCTGCAGTCTGTCAGTCTTATTTCATTACAGAGCTGCTATATCAGGCACTGGGATAATGAGTAACATGCACAGGCCATAATAGGACGGAGCTAAAGTCTTTTCTGTCACCCCTCTCTCCTCTATTTTGTTCACCTCATGTCCACGTCTTTACATTTCCTCATTTGATTTCTGCTTTTTCTCTGTGTATTTTCCCTCCTCTCTGCCTCCTTGCATTGGACAGATCTACCTGCGTTTTCTTGACTATGAGATGGCCAATTCCAATGAATGCAAGCGCAACTTTGTGGCAGTGTATGACGGTGGCAGGTGTGACTTTTTTATTCTTTCTCTTTCATTTTGATGAGTTACACAGAGGCTCAAAGTGGCCATAGTTACTCATTCATTTTAGGCCCTTTATCTTGTGATCATGACTTGATCATCTCCTTATCTTGAGGCAACAACCAACAGTGAAGACATAAATATTTTAAGTATGTCAAGACAAGAAGTTAATGGTTTGACAAGATACAGTTACGTTGCCCTGGTCTGTCCATGTCAGGTTAGCTTCACTTGATCTGCTTGGTAACAGACTAGGTCTAGAGAGAACTAAAGACCAGGGTTGATTAACAGATCAGATTTTACTTTAGAGGAATCAATTTCTGATTCAAGGAGAAATATCATAATAACTTTCTATTCAAGACAAATTTCAAGTAAGTGTTTGTCAGTTACAGTTCTCTTGCGAAGAGTTACGTGAAAATATTGATTCCACTCTGATGTCTGTAGGGTAAATATGTAGCCACAGCCAGCAGTTTAGCTTAGCACAAATACTAGAACCAGGGGGACTCTTGTCGTCACCATGAGGTTACTAGGCGACCAGTGGAGACTCCAGGAAGTCACTGTACCTGGCCAAGAAATAGTACACAGCACATAACCACAACTTGGCATGTTTACACTTCAGTTTTTGTACAGATTAAACAAACAGCATACAGTATAACATGTTGTTTAGTGAGCTTTAGAGGTGCTGGTAGGTGGATTTTGTGACCTTTGGACAGAGCCAGGCTAGCTGTTTCCTCCTGTTTCCTGTGTCTATGCTAAGCTAACTGTCTGCTGGCAGTAGCTTCATATTGAACAGACAGATATGAGAGAGGTATCAATCTTTTCATTTATCTCTCAGCAAGAAAGCAAGTGCATTTTCCAAAATATGAAACTATTCCTTTAATAGAACAGCCAGATGACATATTGTATAGGCAACTTCACTTGCAAAACTGAAAATTCTTTATATCTCAAGATAATGAGATATTAAAATCATGGTCAAAGAAAACAATATTTGATATCTTGAGATAAGTATATAATAGAATCATTAACAGGCGTAAAAACAAATATGAGCTCTCCGACAATCTAATTTGTTATCTTGAGATAACCAGAAAATAAAGTTGTGATCACACGATAATGGGCCTAAAAAAATATGACCATGGCAGCCCTGGGCTTCTGTTCAATAATGTGAGTTATTTAAATGCACGGCAAATAACCATGCTACTTGATAATAAACTATGGATTCTTATCTCACCCTGTCTCGTCTCAGTTCGGTGGAAGACCTGAAGAGCAAGTTCTGCTCCACGGTGGCCAACGACATCATGCTGGTTTCCACGCTGGGCGTCATCCGCATGTGGGCGGATGAGGCCAGCCGCAAAAGCCGCTTCCGCATCCTTTTCACAACCTACCAAGAACGTAAGACACAACAGATCTCTATCCTCACACACACGTGCTGTTTATCATAAAGATCTTTACTGCAACATGACCCGCCTACTGAGGGAAACTGATTAGCTTTATTAATCAGACCACTACTCCATGACAGCAACATTGACGCCAAAATAAAACAGGTCTGGTCTTCAGTGGTAGCCATTAAAGGAAAATGGAAGCACAGCAACCTCGTTTATGGCAAGTTATATTGTATGTCGTTCATAGAAAAGGTGCTGTCAGAGGTTTCCATTTCGTTTTATGACCATTTAAACAGCAGCAAGCGGGAAACCAAGGAATATGAATTCCATTATAGGGAATATTGCCTGTGGGTGATTGTGAATATGACAGGATTGGTGGATTTTAGCTCAGCACTGCAGCACTACAGCACTGTTTGTAATAGATAGATAGATAGATAGATAGATACATTGATAGAGAGAGAGAGAGAAAGAGAGAGACTGAGACAAAGGAATATCAAGGGTGAGCTACAGCATCCTGACATCTACCCGTTTTCTTTCAGCCAAACACCTGGGAGAGATTCAAATTCATACACACACACACACACACACACACACACACACACATACACACAAACACACAGTCTTCCTCTTTCCCATTCACCGGCGTCTCATTGAAGGAGCTTGTAGTTTGACAGGGGTTGCAGACGGCATTCTTTGTACTAGTGAGGTGAATGAAAAGGGGCTGAGGCTTGTGAGCATACAGCATGTCAATGTCATTCAGTGCCTTTTAATGCCACAGATGCAAGCACACAGTTACACACACATAAACACACACACACACACACACAATGCCACTGAATGTTGTATCTGCATTTTTGGAACTTGAAGAGGAAAATCTCAAAGCAAACAGAGATTAAAAAAAATTAATACAATAAAGCGGTGTTCAAAAAATGCATTATGACATGATTCAAATTACAAGAATTATGTTTAATTTATTTGCTGAATTACTAAAAAAATGTTCACAGTTCCACTGAATTCTCAAAGAGGTGCTTTGCTCTTCATGTCTATGATGGCAAAAGGAAACACCACTCCAGATGCTTCCTTTCAGAATGCTCTATTGATGTCACAGTGTGTCATATTGGAGTTAGGGTTATTGAGAACAAGAAAAAGCATTTTGGATAAAGGTATGTACCTAGAATGGTTATTTAAGAATTCACTTTTCCTTCATGCTGCATGGTTGAGTTATGAGTTATATGAGAATGTCATAAACTATATCCACACACGTATTGAATCATCAGACCTTGAAGGACAATAACTCCTTACATATCTACAACACATCTATATTGGTTGTGTGTGTATGTTGTAGTGATAAGAAGAAATAAGTGGCCAGAATAGGCACTAGCAGTGACAGCAGAGTTGTTTGTGTTGTGAAGTCAGTGTCCCTTTTGTAAGGCCTTTTCACCAAGCAGAGCCAGGATGTGCTGTTGCCGGGGCAACGCTTCTGCCTAAGTCACTCAGGCGATCCCCAGCCAGACCTCAGCTTTTAGAGCAGCATCCACCACAGCTCAGCAGCACTGCGCCAACCCTGTCAACAGTGAACGTATACAGGTGTAGCAGAGACCCGGGAAGCACAAGCAGTAGGACAAGTAATTCAGTCTAGTGTGCGCTCTAGACTTGCTAGCACAGATCATCTTGTTTTTAGATTTTTCAAAAAGTTAAATACACTATAGTACATTGGTAATAGTGGAGAAAAGCAGCTTATTTCAGTATGCATCATCATTTGTTTAAAGAAAAACAGGGTAAAACTGCAGTGTGTATGTACTGTAGTAAGTGTAATTACATTTCCACCTTTTGAAGTATTTTAAGAGCTGAGACTATATTAAAAGACTTGTGTGCAAGATATAATGACGTGTAAATCTCATTTATGTTTATGCATAGTTCTGACAGATTTTTACTTGTGTGCACTCTTTTACTTATGTGCACAAAACACTGAAATATCTTTATCTTAATTGTATATTTCATGTAGAGACTGAAGGGCAAGTAAAGTATTTTAATACAAGATGCCACCTGACATTTGCATGATTAAGCTTTTAAATGAAAATTCCACCCCAAACAACCCTGTGCTGCCCTGCAACTACCAATATCTGTTCAGGTTTTGACAAGTTTTTTTGTGGCATTGAAGTCTGTTCATTAAATCTTCCCATCAAAGTTTCTCTTGACTTAACCAAAAAAAACAAAAAAAAAAAACTTGTATGTGTATTTATGCTAAAAAGTTGAAAAAGATATCATTTTATGACAATCCAAAGTGTGTTCGAAGCAAAGTTTCAGTGCAGTTGGACAGTGGTTTGTACATAAGCAGAAAGGAAAGCTGGTGGGGTTAATAACTACACATTTTAATAAATATGAGATTGAGAAATTATTAAATAATTATAATTAATTAAAAAAATCATAGCTTAGCAAAAATAGAGAACATGCAAGTAAACTTGACAGAAGGGACAATGTACTATGTGCAGAAATACAGTAAGAAGTTATTTAATTCTCCTCCTCAGGTGAAAGAAAGACACAAGTGAGTGTACTGTTACAGGTGCACCAGCTGGATTTGCAGTTTATAGGGCAGATTTTGCAATAAGCACTCCCTTGCTACAGTAGATCCTAAGCCTTTATATGTTTGTTCACAGCTGCTGGTTCCCAGTGGGACCAGCAGCTTTTAGAGGACCATTCACAGCTGCTGACTCCCAGCGAGATGCTCCAACGGGGAGAGCAATACTCCCAAACGCAAACAAACACCTTTACACCTGTTCACACCTGCTGATACTACTGATCTTGCTCTGTTTCCAGGCTCAGACACACACACACACACACACTCCTGCTATGCAGAACTACAGTGTAACATTACCAATTTGAAGTATAAGAAAGTGAAGCCTATCTTTACCCAAGAAGCAATTATGTCTTAGGTGATAAATGTACTTGTATAACATCTCAGCTGTCAGCATTGTTACGCCTCATCAACAGATACCCGTCTCTGGGGTTGCAGATGGAAATTTGCTCCGGCTCCACTACACACATCACTTCTCGTTTCTTGCAAAGCTTCTTGACTGTATGCATGAAAGCATTTGAGAACAACAGAGTATGCTAATGTCTGCTAACATATGGATCTTTGCTAGGTCTTAGATCAGATTATATCATCTCTGTGTGCTTGTTATCTTGGTTGGTTTGGGATTAGAAAGAATACTGTGGGGATATTGTAGCATTGTACAGCAATGTACAGTAAGATAAGGAGCAATACTGAATGGATGGATGGATGGGTGGATTGGTGGATGGATGGATGATTGGCTTTCGCAATATCTAGGGTTTGGAGAAATTCCATGGACTAGGATTTAGTTACATGATAACAAAAGTAGTAAATGTAATCCACTTTAATCTGCTGACAAAGCCCACTGTTTTTGCCTAGTGTATTTACACTACATACAATATAATCTATAGGAACGCTTACATATTACATTTCTCATACTCATGTCTGAGGAGCAACAGGATTTTGACTAAGAACACAAACAGAAATGCATGCATTAAGTCAAGTCACCATTTTATTATAGAAAATACAATTAAAGAAGAGATAAGAGATTGCAGGTGTGAGCACTGAAAAAAGATCATTATTGCAAAACGAAAACAATAATGACAATATCAGACAAAATACGGGTAAAGACACATCATCCTCATTGCCTAGAAATAGCCTAACTACACTCATATAGAACAAAAACACACAAAACACAGCACTATAATGGTAACCATGTGTTGCTTCTAGCGCTTCACTGCAGAAGCCTCTTTGCTCCTGGAGCCCCCCTCTGCAGAGACACCCAGACTATTTTCATCAGCCACTCATTTAGGAGTTAATTTATGCTTCCAGCAGTGACTGGGAACTCTTCTGTGTGGGCAAAAGGGCACTTTTATTACAGAATGTCCTGAAATTAATTTTGCAGGAGATTAGTGTGGATCTCACTCTTTATAACGTCTGGTCTCGCCCTGTGGTGTGCGGAGGAGAGAGGAGGACTCCGTAGCAAAAGGAGAAGGAGTGGGCTCCCTCTGCTGGTTATTAACGCAGAAAAAAAAACAACTTTTACAGCTTTTGGCATACTGTATGAAAGAAAAATGATGAGAAAGACAGAAACAGAGGTAGGGAGAGAAAATGAGAATAGGAGTATCAGAACACACACAGTGAGCCAATGTGACTCAGGAAATGCTGGCAAAGGCCCAGACAGGATGGGATACAGAGACAGATAGAGATAAGTCACTCTAATTTGGTGTGTTATTATTCACTTGGGATGAGTGCTGGGATGAAAACAGCCATACATCACAGCGGTAACACTGTCAAATAGTCCCCAGCTCTGTCATACCACTGGCAAGCTGCTTAATATCCAGTGCCAGGGTTGTGTGTGAGTGGGGAGAGAGTGAGACATAAAGAGAGAGAATGAGAGACATACAGAGAGAGAGGGGAGGGGTTGAATGTCTCCTTCACTGCCAAACAGCCAGCACCTAAATAGAGCCATCCATTATATTCACATGTCTGTGGCACATAAGTAACTTTTGGAACATTCAGAAAATGAAAGTGGTACTTGCCATGGGTGCTTCTTTAATACTATTCTGCAGTGGTGGAATGTAACTAAGTACATTTACTCAAGTATTACACTTAAGCACAACTATTTAGGTACTTGTACTTTACTTGAGTATTTCTATTTTATGCTACTTTACTGTTCTGCCTGACTACATTTCATTGCAGATTAAGATTTTACATTAAATGAACCTATAATGAGCTGTTTTATAGAATTAACAATCCAACAGTATGTATAATTAAATTACAATTAAAATGTTGCTTGCACTTTAATGCATCAAAGATAATAATACAACAACATACTTTTACATACTTTTTAAGTATATTTAACTGCATTTTGCTGATAGGCAATCCAGGACTTTTACTTGTAATGGAATGTGGTATTGCTACTTTTTCTTAAGTAAAGGGCCTGACATTGTGTGTGTATATTTCTGCCTAGGGTGAACAACATGGCTAAAATAATCTTCTCACAATATATGTAATTTTATATAGCAATATTTAAATATATATTGATATAATACATTTTCTGGAAATTCAGTTTAGAAACTGTATAGATTAATATAAACAGATTGGGTTTTTGGCTAACCCAGTGAAACACATCATATTACATTGATGCAAAAATCCTCTAAATCCAATATTGCCATACTGTATGTTGCCATAGCCTGCAATGGCCTACTGTAACACACTGAACTACTACTGTATAAATCAAATAACAAAATCTCTATCAGGTGGCAGTGAAATGACACAAAATAGGACAAACTATTTTAGCCTGTGGTCAGCTTGCCATGGCACTGTTCCTTACTGTGATTGACAGTAAGAAACAATTAATTGGCCAGTCAGCTATCTTATGCAGTAGCACAACTGGTAGTTGAGAGCAAGGGCACCTTGGTTTTAAATTATATAGCTCATATGACGATGGAGCCTGTAACATCACACCGGTTTTAAGACCATTTCTTGCTGACGGGTGGCTCTACCTCTCACGCTGTCCTCACAGAAAGGTGGAGACGTGATGGCAGTGTTGCGTCTCAGATGGGGCGCACTGGGAGGACAGGTGTCATGATGATGATCATGTGTTTGACGACATGCTCACGTTTACGGCCTGGTTTAGATTTGTGTTGACAAGGGCTGTGCACCGAGGACAAATAAACAGCATCTTGCATAAATAGACAGGGTTTGTTTGGGGTTTGTTATGCGTGCAGATGATTGTGAAATGTCATGGCTGTCTTTCCAGACACCGCACACACATACAGCGCACACACATACACACACCTTCCAAGAAATTCATTCATATCCACAAGTTGTCTCTGCAAATGTTTGAAGAGGAGGATGAGGATGAAAATTCATGAAGAACAGATGGGTTCCGGGGGAACAGGTCTGATTTGAGTAATGCCCATCCAAATTTATTTCCTCAAAATCTGGCACACTGGAACTTCTCTTCAGCTGTACTTCAAATACTTCAAAAATATATTTGTGCTGCAGCATATCTAAGTGTGCTACACAGTTGCTGTTGTAAATGACGGGAAATTCACCAAAAAGTAGTTTTAACTTTTTACTTGACTGTTTCTACGGCTTCTTATTAGATTGCGAGTCTAGAATAAAGTTTCACTCAAGCGAAGACAGTACCACAGTAGATTTCTGTAGTCGCTTTACTTTTAGTATGAAAAACTCTCAATGCGATAACTATTGTGTTAATTTGCTCTATCCCTTTCCAGCTCCATGTGATGCAGATGCCTTCTTCTGTCACAGTAACATGTGCATAAACAACACGCTGGTGTGCAATGGCATGCAGAACTGTGTCTACCCCTGGGATGAGAACCAGTGTAAAGGTGAGATGTTACATTTGAGCTGAAGTGTTTCAGCACCATGGAGAGCGACAGGGAGACTACTAGACTACGTGTCGCTACTGCTACTGTTACTAATAGCACTAGATAGCAGTAGCAGTAGCTATCTAATGCTGTGACACAGAGGTACTATTAGTATTTCCTGTGTCACTACTGGTTCTGCTATTAATACTACTAGAGGCATTATTAGTATCGCCTCCATGACACAGCTGGTACTGCCATTAACAAGAGGCACTATTATTATTCACTCTGCGACAACTACTACTAATACATATTGCACAATTACATTTTTTACATAAAGAATTGTTATTCCTAGTTGCTTTTATTGTTTTTGTACCATTTTTAGCTATATGGCACTGAAAACTTTTTTTTCAATCAGATTCTCACTGTGAGTGATGGGATCCTACATGATCACACTATGTTCTGCCAAAGACTGAACAGTTTTGGTTATTTTATATAGATTTTTCTGTATTTCTTTTTTTTTCTCTGTGCTCTTCTCAGTGGTTTGAAGGGGGTGGGGCTTGTAACATAAGTCTGCGCACCAATCAGGATTTTGCTGCATTTTAATCAGAATCTGAGCAGGTTGTTTGGTCACCGTTTTTGAGTGTTAAACTTTGAATATAAAATATCTTTTTTATACTTTGATTGTTGATGATTTAGTCATAGAATGTTAGAGAGTAATACTTAAAATTTAAAGCCTAAAGTTTTCAGGAGCTTTAATAGTGTGTGTTAGTATTTTGGGCTGGGAATTCCTGGATTGACAAAGCAAGTTTAAGCTTAATCAGAATTGCTTTGTTGAGTAGTTTTTTGTTTTTTTTTAGCTATTTGTAAATTAATGTTATATATAATAACATAGAATTTAGAGGACTAGACTTTATGTGACAGGTCACAATTTGAATTCACCTTTAACTGATCCTATTCTCGGTCCAGGTCAATGCACAAGAACAGGAAATGTCTCCACTGCTGTGCTCCACTGTTTTGTTCTTTGAAGGTGCCCTTATTTTACCCTGTTTCCATGCCTCAAAGCAAGCGAGCACCTGTGTATTCCCTGACTTTGTGATACTGTCAATTTCTTAATTTCCTCCATAGTTTGATCCCTCACTCCACTCAGAATTTTAAGGCCACTGGATCTATACATTGCTCCCCAGTGTCTCGCTCCTGGCAGCTCTGTACTTTATCTACACATCTAACTGAGGACAAATGACACAGAGATGCCTGTGTATCCTGTATGTACAGTACTGTAACTCTCTGAAGCTTTAAGCAGAGCCGATGACAAACTGCATCAATTAAGTTAATTCTGCATGGCCTATTTCTCACTTACAGTCTGAGTTTGAAATTGTGCAGAACTCAGCAAGAAGGAGGCCATGTTTCTCAGCCTGTTACTCCGTCTCCCGCCTTCTCTCCCCTCTAGTAAAACACAGGGCCACCGCAGTGCTCACATTTGTCCTCATTAGTGGCAAAATGTCAAGATTTATTCCTTTCTCCTTTACACTTCTGAATGTAACCATTTACTGTCATTGAAGCGTAGTGTGCTACATGTTCATCCAGCATTTAAATGTCACAGATCTCCCCCGCAGATTGCCTCTCTACACACTGCTAGTCTGTGCTACTCTTTGTGGTTTCCCTTGTGATAAATAGACTATAACTATGATGGACTAACCAATGTGTTTGGCGAATGTAACTCTATCTTGGATAACAAGTTTGGCTGGACTTGCTGGACTGTTAACTTCAACCAAAAGCAAGACAGAGCTGCAACGTTAGCCTGCACTCTGATATAGTGTAGTAACGACCAGGACCAGCTTCCATAGAATTGAGAAATACCACTTTTTTAACGTAACCTGTAACCTCACAAAATAATGTAGTATGAGATCCCCCTGGCCTTGGAAGTTATGCTTGGTTTGGTAACTAGGCTACTGTACGTAGTACGCTAGTTAGCAGACATGCTAACGTTTGTAGCCTACATCAGACCAGAGATAATCCATCCCTTAAACTTTTGCTCTTGTATTTTTGATTTTGGAAAGACTAAAAAAAGAAACCACCATCCAAATTCTTTATATACATTACTATTATATACGTAGTATTGCCCTAGAAAAAGCCAAAGCCTGACAACCCTGCTGTGCCTAGTTACGGTTGCTAAGCTGTGATTAGGCAATCATTGTTTGCAAGATGTATGTAGTAGTTTATATTCTCATAAACGTTCCCTTTCTGTTGTGCTGTCTCTACCACTGTACAGAGAAGAGGAAAGCCAACATCCTGGACAACCTGAACAACACAAATGGGACCATAATCGGGGTCACCTGTTGCATCGTTCTCATCCTCCTCATCGTCTCCGTCATTGTCCAGGTCAAGCAGCCACGTAAAAAGTACATCCTGCGGCGTGAGGACTTTGACCCCACCATGTTCCAAGAGGTCTTTGAGCCGCCTCACTATGAGCTGTGTACTTTACGGAGTGCCACTACAGCCGCAGCGGCCTCAGCAGACTTAGTCGACCTGGCGGAAGACTTTGAGAACTACCACGCCCTTCGCCGTGCCTCCTCACGCTGCGTCCACGATCACCACTGTGGCTCCTCCTCTAACCCCGGCTCCGCCCACATATCTCAGCTGTCACTCAGTGGACGCGGAAGTCGCGGAAACTTGAGCTCTCGAGACGCAGCGGCCGCCACTCTGCTCACAGACCTTCCACAGCCACCCATGGCAGTGCGGCCCTTGCTGCCAGCCACCGGAAACCGCAGGAGCATCTTGGTCATGAAGCACAGCTACTCGCAAGAGGCAGCGGACAATGGATGTGACCTGGACGACGACCTGGAAGAAGTTCCCACCACCAGCCACCGGCTTTCACGCCACGAAAAGGCAGTACAGCGGTCAGTATCCATAGATTTCTGATGAGGAAAGAACAACAACCGTAGAGTTAACTATGGGGATGTTTGAAATGTGTGTGGGATACTTAACATTTATTTTTGTTTTCCTCTTATTTTAGCTTCCTCTTCCTCTCATTATTTTTTTAAGATTATGATAAGCTTCTTTTTTTTGCATTGATCTTCGTTCTTACTCCCCGTTCTATCATTAAAAACCTTTTCAATTTTTCACAAAGAGCTAAATTATGATAGACACATTTGCCCCCACTTGCATGCTCATCCTTGAACATGTCAAGCTAGTTTTCCTCAAATGGTGATTTATAGCTTACTCCTATAAACTCTACTGTACTTTAAGGTTTGTCAGAACTCTTTTAACAAATGTAGACCTCATTTTAGAACATACTAATTCTGTAATCAGTCCGGTTTTGACTGTTAACACAAGGGCTTGAATCTGTGCCTCCATAGCGATGACTTACTTCATGAATGACATGTCATGACATGAATGCAAATTATTATATAATATGCATTTCTATTCCTAACTGTGCTACTGAAAATATATATAGCTCAACATTTTGGCATGAACAATATTTTCTATAAAAGAAATAAGTATTTTACTGTGTACTTGCACCTTGACTGTATATGTTTACAAAAACAAAAACCTTATGTGAAGGTATCAGAGTACATTTTTGGAGAAAATACTTTGAACATGCAACCTTCTCCTGCATGCACTTTCTATATGCTCTTTCCACAGTTTTCTTGACTGTTTATTAATTTTCTACAAGTCTGCATGCAAGGCTCTCAGAGACTAGCAAAGCACTAATGACGTTTATTCCTGTTATGTAGCACATTATGCATTCTGACCTCTCTATGCAAAAAGAGTTTGATATTAAATGAAAGAGCCATGACATTTCAGGTTCTGCCTCATTGGCTCTTTGAGCAAACATGAATCAGAGTACAACACAACTAGGGTCTAAGAGACAATCTCAAGGTAAGCACCCTTATCCAACAATCAACATCTTTATATGTTGTTCTGTAGTCATCATTTGCCCAGTCAGTATATACTTTTATGTATGTTATTTTTCCTTTTCTGTGATTTTTGCGCGGGTTTATATTTTATTTTTTCATGTTTTTTAATTGTTCATTTTCACCAAGATGGTTTTCTTGCTTGCAGCCATCTTGCCCTCCTAGTGAGTTTGTTTGAAGTCTTTGTGATGCTCAAGTTTACTGTATGTCCTCCCGAGGACATACATTATATCACTCAGTGGATATTCATAAGCATGGACTTTTCTGATCATCTTCAGTTGAAGCTGTTATCAAATAATATGTCTAACCTCTGCACTTTTCTCCCAGTAGGCCTACAGCAAATCATTTAGATCATTTTGTGTAAAGACGCATGTTAACTTCACATAGAAGCACAAATTTGAAAGCGGACACAATCCCACATGTTTCCATCAAATTACATCAGTGGAATTTTTTGCACACACTAAAAGCACATTGCGATAGGCTAATTTAAAAAGCTTTTTAATCTCTTTGTAATTTTCAAGTGTTTACTGATCTCACACTTATACAGAATTCCACTGTAGTTTTGCATGATTTATGTCCCTTATAATATTTGATTTTGTGTTTGGTTAATTGTGAAGCATATACAGTATGCCTGGGTAACAGTTCATGTGTTTGCTCCACGACTGTGCTTTCATGAGGTTGCAGTAAGCACAATATAATATAAGAAGTTGGATGAATACATTTGAGATGTACATAACTGATGAGAGGAACTTGTTTGTATTAAAAAGTTAAATTTAGTGGAAATCCAATGCAGAGCTATAGAAGTTCATGCTTGCAGCTTTATGCTTGCATATAATGGAGGAGTCACGTAAAGTGTTACCCATTGTTTTGTCTTTTAGTGTGAAAAATGTGCTGTCCTGTTGTGTTTGTGCGTGTGTGTGTCTGCTTATGTTCTACATTATGTTGCATTGTCTCCATCATGTAGACTTCTTGAGAATAGTGCAATCCTGGATCAATACGAACGGGCGTCACTGACATATGAAAAAGCGGAGCGGAGATTTACACCAGCATGATGCTGATGATGATGGTGATGATGATGAAGGGACACTTTGACGAAAGGATACTGAATATTTGTAATGTGAATTCATGTGCAAAGACGAACACAAAGGACTAGATGAAAACAGATTTTTTTTGTCTCACTGGAAAGAAATGGACCTTTAGAATGAACATAACTGATTAATCATTATTAAACTTTAAATTGGGGATGTTAGTCAGACACATATCTGTCATTGTCATAGATTCCTCACTGATAACAAAATTAATGTGATCAAACATCTTCAAGTTAATTTCTAAGCATGTATTTTTCTAATTATTAGCACACGTATTATGATTTAAATAGCAAATTATAGATGCTTGCAGTTTGTCAAATCTAAGAAGATTTCATTTATTAGTGAAAATTGGAATTAAACTCATTTATGTACTAACCTAATTAAGTCTAATACTGTTTTAATATCCAGCAGCAGTTTAATTTGGGATAACAATTCGAGTTGTGTGGCTTGTGCATGCTTCTTTTATATCCATTAAAGCATTAACATACTAACATTAAAATAAATGCCTCAATCTACTAATGCATCAGTCATATGGACATGAGAAAAACCATCTTCAAAATTAATTAATTGCACTGCATGTTGTTGCTTAGCTAAATCATTAGGTAAAGAGCAAATTAATTTCACCATTTTCATTTTAACACAAAACTCACTTTTAAATATGTTGACTAACATTTTGACAGGCATTATTTTAACAATGAGTACTTGTTTTGTCTTTTTTTATTTTTGGTAAACATATTTACTTCAAGTCTGTTTGTCTTCTAACTCTCTTCTACTGTAGAAGCTTAAAATCTTTGTATTAAAACAGACTTTTATACTAGGGCAAATTGAAAGGATGACAGTTTTTACAGTTATTCAAATCATCTTTCAGGGCTGATTTTACTGATGCTTTGTAAAATAAATAACAATAAAGCTTCACCTTTTTTCTTTGTTTTGTTGGCTTTTCATCAGTGGTTCCTCTGTCCTTTCAGTGTGTCCTCAAACTGTCAGCGCACGCTATCCATGTCTCACACAATCATGTGTTTTTAGATGTTGGTTTACATGGCTGATTTGCTTTAGAGGAAGACCAGACGCAAACCAAAAGGATTTGTTTCACCAAACAGGACAATAGATGGTTCAAATAATCCCAGGTAATCACAGGTACTTGACAGACAAGTTAATTGACTTGACTTGTTTGTCCTGATGAGATTAACCCCATATATGCTGCAGAAGGGACTGATCAGCCTCACACTCTAACAACGCTCACTGTTGGCAGGCTGGTTTTGTAGAAAACACTGAAAAACAATCTGCATCATGCGGAAAGAGTAGATCAGCTGTCGGCACAATGAGATAAACACATACAATTCACACACATAATGCATATGACGACTTTTTTTCTTACGCTGTGTCATTGTCCGAGTACCTATTTTATTCTTACTGTGTCAATTTTTATGGTATTTACCATCTATGTGTACATTATTTTCTGTATTCAATGTCATATGTATTATTTATTTACATTCATGCTCTCCACTCTCTTTTCCCTCCATATATACACAATCATACACAAACCCATATTTCTGCAGATACTGAATAAAATATTTCTCTTTTCTATACATACATTGTGCTGATGTGTGTGTTGTCTCTCTGTTTCACAACTGTGCCAACACTTCTGTTAGATATTTTAAAAAGTGTTCACAACAGCTCACGCATACACTCATCTCTTTCTTTACTCTCTCTCTCTTAAACACACACACACTCCCACGCAGAGTCACAAACTCATCTGCCAATATATAGATGGAAGCAGACACCTCAGTAATTAAGTAAGTCTGAACCAATTCGATCACAAGCAGCCCAGGCAGCAGATGAGAAAAGTGGAGGGCCCAGAACAGACTTAAAGTAATAGTGTTTTCATTTCTCTGCAGATACATCAGACAGATGCATCATTCCTCTGCATCTTGCCAAGTTTGACAGCATTCGGAGCTAAGGTTTCTCTCCCTTGCATCTTGAGTGAACTGTTGCCCTGAGCAACTTTACCAATGTAGAGTGTTGTGATGAGAAAAATGGAAAAAAAAAAATATTAAAAAAGGTTTGTGGTGTGCGCATCAAGTTTTCCTTCTTTTGTTTGGACCGCAGAGGTGCATTTTCCCTCCACAACTGGCTAGGATTGACGAGCCATGGAACACTGATCATTTCAGATATGGGACTGAAACTTCGTTTTGTTTTGGGGTTTTTTGTTGGGTTTTTTTGAAAAATAGAATACCTTTAATGTAAAGTTGTTCATGGAGGGGAAAAAACAGAATCAGGTTTTTTTAAATCCTTTTCATGTAACCATCAAAATATGAAATTGCATTTCAGCTGCTGATTTCACATTATATTTCTTATTTTGATGTCATGTCTTTACAGTAGAGTATCAGGTTGTTTTTATATCTAAACAATTACAGAAAGCCTTGATGAAAAAACAATGTTTTAAATAAAGTGATGTTAAACTTCATAAATAGGTGCATATACATGATTCTACTGACCCATCAACTAACCTTTATTTATTCCCACTTTCACTGATGTCGGAACATTATTTATTTGTTTTTTCTGTCTTTCTCGTTGTCAAACTTCATGGCATTGTGGTGGGTTTTTTTAACCCGTTTGCATATTTATTTGATAACACATTAAGAAAATGCTGGACAGAATGTTTTCAATAAACTAATGTTTACTGATTTTATTGTGATGATTTATTTTGTCAATAACATCTAATTTTCGATTCTATTCTGCTCTGTTCAGGGCCGTACCTACCACTGAGAATACTGATGCCATGTCCTCAATGTCTTTTCAGGGAATTTGTGGGTTTTAACACCCTGGTAGAGTTTATATTGAGCAATTTCAACAATTCAAACACATAGGGTGGATATTTTATGTGCTGATACCAGTATTTTTAGACTAGATTAAGTATACTTTTAGGTATACTTAAATGTGACTACTTTTAGGCCAGCAACAAATAACTAAAGGATTTAGCATTACCTCACCAGAATTCCTATCAGTGTGGAGTAGGCAGTGAATACGGTGGCCCTGAGGGTCAAAACACAACAACATTTCACAAAACACAACAACGTTTCAGATTACGGAAAGGTTGGGCAGCGACGCACCTACACAGGCACAGAAAAGAATTTGATGTGAAAAATGCTTCAGGGCCATCGTAGGTGAAGCACCATTTAGATATTTATGTTGGGAAATAAAACTTACATAAAATATAAGTGAACATTTAACAGAATACATACAATGTAAAAACTGTTTTGGGTTATTCTCAATGCTCTCATAGGGTCACTTTCAGTGAAGCAGGCAGCTGTTTTCAGCAAAATAAAAAAGCTCTGATAAACCCACTGTTTGCTAGGCTACCTGCCCAGTATTAAACAGCAGACAGACAAAGTTAGCAACTAGCTTATGAACACAGTGGAGCTAAAGAGCCAGATATGTTCCTTTAAAGTTAGTGGAGACCAAAAACAGAGGTACAAGGACCGTGCATGTTGGACTTGCATTCATCAGGTGAACACATATGCGACTTCAAATGAATGCTAATGTTGCTCCGTTTCTGCTGGTTGTGAAAATAGGCAACTGTATGTATAACAGAGTTTCATATCAACTTAATATGTGATAACATGAGAGTGTCATGTTTACAGCTTGTTTCCACTGCCTGCAAGCCAGAAAATATTTAAGAAAACAATTTAAAGACAAACAAATCCTGGCTACAGCCCTGATTCTAATCCTACCATTTTCAGAAAAAATTAATCTACATCGATTTGGTTGTCAGCTGCCTTAAGAATAATATGTTTTCAAATCTGAACAAAATGTTTGTGTTTGTTTCTTTAAAATAAACAGAATTTATATAGTTACCTGTCACCATTTTAATGTTACTAACAACTATTAATAATATCATGATGTATTGTTACCCCTCTGTGAAGGTGTGTAGACTGTTTTCTGTAAATACACATTACAAACTCAGTCTCCCATGAATCTTATGAACGGTGCGTGACGACAAAAGTGTGCGCCTCAGGAATACAAAAACCACGACTGCTTTGACCACCCATGTAGCACAGTATGTTTAAGTAGGTTAGTTAGTGTTGTAAGTCGTGCATTCATGTCTTATTATAAGTCACTTTTATATTATTATAGCCTGCGGTAGGTTACTGTAGTTTTCACAGCTTTCGCTAGCTAATGCTAGCTGTTGGTGGTGCTAAAGAACACACTAACTCGGCTTGTTAGCTGGCGGTGCAGGTAACTAGAGTTTAAGCTAACTCACAGAGGACACAGTCATGGCCTATACGCAGATATTGAAAGCCTTGCACCGGAATCTGAAACAGACAGCGACACAGTACTCCGTGCAGAGATGCAAACTCTCACAGGTCACGTCGTTCATCCACACACACAGGACGCTGTCGACAGTATCAAGACTGACCTTCCACAGAAGAGTCGAGGCTCCTCCGTCTGTTTTACCAGTACTGAGCTGCGTTATTGAAGCACAGAGACGGCGGGGTATTTCGCTCGACTCCACAGCCAGAAATAAAAGCAGCCCCGAAGAGAGAGACAAGTCACTTTACAGGTATCAGACTGGGAGCCCAAAGCCTTCAGCTGCACAAAAAGGTAGGCATAAGCAAGGCTCTGACATACAGATGAGTTGTGTCCCCTCTTGTGTACTTGCATTTCAGTACGCTAAACTGCATGGTAAGATATTTTCCACACTGTCAAAGGAGTTATATGCTAACAAGTGGTGACATCGGTAACAACAGGTCTTATATTAAAATAAAAATAAAAACAGGTGGACTTTTTCCTATATGCTGCACAGTAGGGTTACATATTTCAGATGAGCAAGATAGTTGTTCCTCTGCAGCAGCAGTTTTCATTATTGATTATTCCAGTATTGTAAGGACTAATAGATTATAATCTAACTATTGTATTTATAGACTCAATAGCTATAATGATTGAGTCCAATGAAATGTCCATCTGGGCCACCTGTTTGCATTTGTGAGACTGTAAACAGCAAGTGTTTGGTCATTTGACTTGATGAAGTACCAGCCACAGTTAGTCACAGTTGACTGATTGTCTTATAACTCCCACCCTCAATATCTTCCAGTGAAAGAAGCTGGCAGAGACTTCACCTACTTGATAGTTGTCCTCATCGGGCTTGGAGTGACGGGTGACTACAACCTCAAGATTTCAAGAGTTGCCATCGTTATCAAGCAGATTTATTATCTCATTTCAAGTCAGATAACCGATAGGGTACTAATACGTGTTGTTCTGTGTGTGTGTGTGTGTGTGTGTTTGTTTCAGGTGGGCTATTATATGTGGTGTTCCAGGAGCTGTTTTCTTCCTCAAGTCCAAATAAAATCTACGGGAAAGCCTTCAACAAAGTCAAGTTACACCCAGAGGTAAGAATGAAATCACATGCTGCTGTAGACATCTCCTCCAACAGTACACAACTATACTGTGTGTGTGACTGTGGCTGCTGCTACATAGGAATTTTAGTGCAATTCTTGAAGTCATCTTCTGTTGAAAAATAAAGTGCAATAAAACATTTTTGTTTATTGAAAATCTAGGTGATTGGGGCATTTGGGGAGCCAATAAAGTGTTACGGGGAGACTACACGTCGAGGAAGGAGGCAGCAAGTCAGGTGGGAATTTTGTCACTCTGTTAAAATAGGCTGTTGATGATTAGTACATTAGGTGATGGATAAGTTTCACATTTCTGTTCATATGTCTTGGATTTGAGTTTTAAATAGGTTGTACTATACAGTACATAAGTAAGCATGTGGTGGTAATGCAGAGGTATTAAAGTATTTTTATCCTGTTTTGTGTTTCCACTTTAGTCACATGGAGTACCTGAAGGATGGACTGAAGCATATGAGACTTACGTTTTACATTGAAGGCTCTGAGCCAGGCCTCAAAGGAACTGTACATTCAGAGTCAAAAGAGGTTGGTATTTTCCTCTGTTTAAATGCAGTTTATGAAATGGATATGACATACCAAAGCAGTGGTTTTCATGTTTAGCTATCCCAATATATTATTTTATATTAATATATTTTATATTTAGAAATTCTACATTTGAAGTATACAACAAAATCCCTTCGTAATTTCATGTGACAGCAGAGACTAAATGTACAGAGGTGATAATTAGACAGTTATTTTGAAATGATTTTTACAGATATCCACCAAGTTGAGATACTGTTTAAACTTGTTGTTATTTTACAGAATCCTGAAACCAGAAAGTATGAGTTTCGCTACATATTTGTGGACATGGACACCTACCCAAGAAGGACCATCATTGTGGAAGATAACCGATAAGAAAGATAATGGACTCAGAACTGTCACTTCACTGAAAAAGCATCCTGAAGATGTGTCTCTAAAAGGCAGGTTTGTGTTATTGGACAAATAGCTGAAGATGTACTGTACATTTAACTTTAATTTACTATTAAAAGCAGTTATGGTAAACATCAACAGTTTTGGCTGATTTAAAATTGCCAACAATGTACTGGTCAGTATTTGGTGGAGAGCTTTGCAGAGTAAAGTCTCTTTTGCAGAAAATGATCATTGACTCTTGTGTGTTATTGTTTTTGACTGAAAGACTACAGGATGACTTGAATTTTGAAATAACTTGTAATCAAAGATGCTTTTAAATTGTAATAAAAAATGTGTCTGTTATATGCACAGGAACAGACATACAACAAAAAATACAGTATCTGTGTTTTGTTTTCTTCATAGGTTGATATTTTTGGTTGTAATTGTGGATGTCTCTATGATTGCTCTTTAGGCTTTATTTGGATGTATGGTTTAACTGGGGCATTTGCAGTTATTTTAACAAAGCTTCTTCTACCCTTTCTAATGTCAAGTCTGTCATTTTAGAGATCTTGAAAATGTTGCAGATTCCTTGTGTTTTGCTTAGAAATTAGCTCAGTCACATAACTCCTGTATATTCTGATAGGTGTGCTTTTGGTTTCAGTTTACATGTTTATTTGAGTCTTTGTTTTCTGTATTTGGTTGTCTATTTGAAATGGTACCTTGCATTATAAAACAATGGTCACTAGATGGCGGCAAAGCACCAAGAGATGGGAACAACCTGATATGACCTTTTAGATTATTTTTTTAATTTCTCATTCATTTACATCTTTATATATTTATGTATTTGAATAGGCGTTTTGAGTAGTTGTTCAATAGACTTTGGAAGGTATCCAGGGGAAACGGACTGTGAAGACTCGACATCAAGTGAACATCTGATTTTAAACGATGAACATCCAGGTCACTCTTGGAATAATTTCGCCTCTTAATAAATGATACGTTGATATACATATGTAATGACATTGTTTATGACATTATTATGACAATATTCTGTCTTTGGTCCCATTTTTACCCCCTTTGTCAGACGAGCCTAAGCTACCTTCCACGACCCTCGGAAATATTGAAATGTATGATGGAAGTCAATGATATGCCCGCAGCAATAACCCGGGAATTAACACTTTTTTAGTTAATCACTTTTTTGTGGCAACGCTATTGTCGGGGAGGCGGAGAACATGTTAGTACCATGTTTACAAGTGTACTATTTGCGGTACTTTTCTTGTAGGGGCCATAATTAAAAATAAAACAACTATGAAGCTACCTGATGCGCAAAGTAGATCCGTGCTGCTTGACTGTAATACAATGTCCACCAAAGCGCCATTTGGAGTTACAATTTCTGACAGCAACAACAGCACTTGAACGTTAAAACTAACCGATTAATTGTAATAAAAAACAACGGTTGTGTTAAGGGGGAGCAGTTTACTGGAAACACTGAAGGAAAGGAACTCCGCCCACTGTGGAACTAAAGACTGCAGTGAACGCAAAAGGATGAGGTAAGTCAGTTAACGCTAGCGAGAACTCTGTAGGACTAGTTGAGTTGTTTCGTCAATGTTAAGTTAACGAGTAGCTTGCCGAGTAACTAGCTAGTGACCTTGTATATAATACCAAGAAGGTGTGTTCATAAGACAGGCCAATTTCAGGAATTGTTTTGTTCGCGGCGTGGCTAAATAGAGTAGTGGCTGTTGTTGTTGTGGCCTGCCACACTATAGCCTAGCTAAAGTAGCTGTAGCCTCAGCTGGTTCCTGGAGCTCTACTCGCGTCACATCCCCGAAACGACAAGGGAAATGGCACACCTATCCAGCTAACTCAGAAGGACGAGTTGTCGCTGTAAAGTAAGTTCAAAATCATGTTCTTGTGTTTGCGTTTAGCTAAGTTAAGTAGCTAGTTAAAGGAGGAGCTGTCGTGCTAAAGTTAACCATCTGTTTTAACTTACAGAAAGTGCTTGAACATTTAACTCAACCTAACGTTAGCTTAGGTGGTGAAATGGTCTAGGATGCTGGGTTTATAAAAGTGAGTTAGTGTTAATTATAACGTATGTTATTCTAACCGATTAAATAAAGCATGTTAATGAATATTACCTCTTTACTCATTACTCAAAATTGTTACCGTTTTCAGGGCAATTTGTGGTTTTGTCCAGGGATCAGCAAGTTGTTCCCCAGCTATGAGAGCCTGTACTCAGTGATTGACATCTCACAAAAATGGAGCTGTACTGGTACATGTGAGTATAACTTATGCAGTTATAATTACATCTCTTTTTTTTTTTTCTTTTTTTTAAATAAAAGTGGTAAAACTGATGTGTAAAGCTGCACATCCGCCTTCATCGAACTTTTTGCCCTTTCCCCTCTCCTTTACAGAGTTGTTATCATATTCATCATCATCAAGATATTCTTCTATGTGTGCTGGTACCGATCAAGACAGAGGCAACTGGCTGCATACCTGAGCAACCCACGCAATGCTCAGATAGTCATTGTTGGAGGAAGGGCCTACCTTCACCAGATGTGTGAGAGACAGAGTGTAAGTGCAGACCCCCACACTAACACTAACTCTTCCTACATTTGACACTCATAACCTAGCGGCCAACTACTGAACTGGCTTTGCGCCCCCAGGAGATGTCTTTATTATGGCTGAGGCTAAGTATGCACAGGTTCAAGGGTTTTGGCAACAAAGAGAATCTCTTTATGTAGGCTGAGAGAGTATGGTACACTGAGTGAAAAGAGTGAGTAACATAGCTGCCCTCCACCTAGGCAGGACACATTGCACTTAAGGCAGGACCCTGCTTGACCTCATGTTTGTAATTAAACGATTTTTGGTTGCTGTAACTTGAAATTTTGCTGCTGCTAGAACCCTCTCTCCCAGTATGTTTAAAAAATGCAACAGAGAAGTGAGGGAGCAATGACTGCAGGAGGCATAGCCTTGTGGCTATGTAGTCACAGGGGGACACAGACTGGCCACCGCTCAGTGTAGCACGCACAACGATGTAGAGCTGGGCAGCCATGAGAAGTTACTGTCAGACCCTCCGTTTCTCTGGTGGAAAGACAGGGGGTTCTGGTGGAGCTTTGACAGTAACTAGAAGCACATTTAAGGCCCGTTGAGAGAGTTGTTGTGTGGGTGCCTGTGTTGTAGCTGGGCTTTCTGTACTGCGAGAGGCTCTGCCATGTGTGTTTCTGTGAGGGAGTGTCAGTACATAGCCGTAGCCATGCTGTTTGTCGCAGTTACCATTACTGTTCATTTGCGCTAAGTATCTTTCAAACTTTAAAATCCAAGCAGACACATACAAGCTAATTTTGAGCAAAAAAAGCTGTTTTTTACACACAATATGAATTTCTGAATTAACATCAAATGCCAACAAGAATCTATGTGATTATGCGTAAAGTGAAAAAATTTTAATTTTGTGTGTAGTTCCTCTTCGACTACTTCAGCTTTGTGTTGCTTTTGTTTTGTTTAAAACACTGAAAGTGGTGCGTTGCAAAGCAAAGTTCGGCCCCTACTCACAGAACTGTCACCGGAGTAAGGTCAGTCAAATAAGGTCACAAATAAGGAATCCTGTTTGTTCTCTCAAGAGGATGTGTGGTTTTCAGTCAGTCACTTTCACTTTTGATAGAATGACAAGACATTTTACGTTTTACTTTCAGTGACATACTGAGCAAGTGTGTGGACATGCATTAATAGGAACACGCTTCTGCTTTGCACATGTACTTGTATGCTTACATTTTTCTGTTAAGTTTGTTTGACCTTGTTGACGTCAGAGGTCTGGCAGGGCAGGTCACAGCTTGACATTTCTTCACTTAGAAAGTGTGTGTGTGTGTCTAGGCCCCCTTTTTTTTTTTTTTAACAAGTTTGTAAAATTTCAACCACGCGTGTGAGATTTTTTTTTTTTTTTTTTTTTTTTGTGCAAATATTATCAGTTAAGACACACACAGCAAGACGGGAGTAGACTTATTGACAGATAGCAATGTACGCCCCTTTGAAGGTCTTGTTTTTCCCCTACATTTGAAAAAGAAAAGTCATTTGTTCTTGAAATCTTACTGTTACTTCCTCTTGTCCCATGGAAATCAAAAGGTATATTGGAGAAAAAGTATGTTCTCTTCTAATGGTTAATTTGCTTGAGATTGTGATTAGTTTATGTGGTTTGTGTGGGCTGCTCTTTAAGAGTCATTTGATCACTGGGATGACTTTCATAGTTGTCTTTCTGTTTGTTTTGTACCTTCTTACATTTTGATGACACATGCATTTTATACATATTTTGAAATTGGCTACAAAATGCAGGCTTTTCTTGTATTGTTCCCTTCAAATGCTAGTTTAATGTAGTTTTATTTGTGTTGATGTTTTCAGTGATATGTTTAGAACAGTAATCCCTTTCCTCAACATCCGTTTGTATGTTGTCTTTTCTGTGGGCTATGCTGCCACAGGTTTACGCAGTCATCAGGATCGTGCTTCCCCCAGGGCCTTTCTGCTTTACTGCCTCTCTAAAACACCTGGAAGCAATCTCCATGATTCACAACCTTCCTAAAATATGCTCCGTGAATCATATAAAACAGATTTCTCATTTTCAACTCATGCCCACGTCATCCACTTCTTCGTAGTTACTGCAAAAGATGCTGCAAGGATGACGGAGGTGTTGACATTTTTCTAAGAAATGATTCATTTAAATGGAAGTCGGCATGAAAAGTCAATTTAGTAATTTCCTGTTCATCTTGACACTGCCCTCTCTTTTGAGTTACTTTTCATTGTGGTAGTTCAAGAGGCATAGGCTATGATATTTTTAGCGTTGTTTGGAATATTTGTGCAACAGGAAATGCCCCAGTTGAAAAAATAAATAAATGATGCTGTTGAAACTGAGAGATGCCTGGGCTTTGGGCCTTGGGTTTCCCCAGACCAGTTAAAATATACTGTGTGATATCTGAAATGTTTGTCTCATTTTTAGAGCATGCCATTCTTCGTGTCTTATCAGACATGCATATACTGGCTAATTACATGTCCCGGAACCACCCCAGAAGCCCTCCTATGTCCTCCTATGCTCATTTTTCTCTTTTTCCTTCTTCTACCTTATACTTTTCTTCATCCTCCTCAAGGCCCTAATCTCTCCTTGTTCCATAACTCTTCTATTTGCTCTCCTTCCTCTCCTACATCCTTCTCTTTTCTCCTGATCCTTTTTCCCCCTGCTCCTCTTCCTTACATTCTCTCCCCCTTGTTCCCTCTGCTGTCTCTGGTGTATAATATTCCCTGTTTAGATTTTAATGGAATGTGCAGCAGGGAGGCCCCACGGTCATCCATAACCCGGCACCCTGAAAGTTTTCTGGAGAGATGCCAAGACGACTCGAGCCCTGGGCTTAAATGAATCAAACATAGTGTGTGTGTGTGTGTGTGTGTGTGTGTGTGTGTGTGGGGAGGTGTCTTGATGTAGTATCACTCACTAAGCCTCTTGGAAAATCTTATTCACAGCTACCTGAAAAGTGAACCCAGGAGAGCTATGAGGAAAAACGTTTGATACATGTAGGCCCTGGAGAGAGATGGAAGAGTTGAACAGTTTATAGATTATTAGGCTTCATCCTAATTGGTTTTGGTGTGGTTATTTAGGTCTACAGAAATAGTGGTGATATTTGTTTTTTAATACAGTGGTTCCCAAACCCCATGCTGCAGAGACGTGACTGTGAATCCTCTTTGATTTGGCAAAAACATGTCACGATAATTGTGTAACTTAGTAGACTATTATAGGATATGTGTGCGGTAATTACCATGAACTGGGTGTGGTCTGTCTGTAATGCATCTTCCCTCTGCACTCTCTATCACGCCCACAACAACAGGATGGCAATTTGGACTAATTAAGTCTGCAAGGGCATCAGTCCATCATCGCTGACTTATCTGCTCCATCCACATGTGCCTTTTTTTCATGTTACTGTTGCAGTTAGCTAACTAACATGAGTAAAGAGCTTCTTCAGAGAGCTAACGCGTGTGTTATACTACTCAAACCTTGGACCTATTTAGAGCCTAACCCCTCTAACTGGTCAGTTGATAAAACTGACTATGACTGTGGCTACCTGCTCTCCTTGTCATCTTTTGTCAGAGCCTTCGTGCAAAGAAAATAATCACCTGTTTCAATTTGTGTGTGATTTTAATCCTGTAGACCAGAGGTTTTCAAAGTGGGAGGTGGGCCTCTCCGGGGGGCTCCAAACTGTTTCAGTGAATGGAAGTGAAAAAGTATGACATTAGTTATTACATTAGTTATCAAAAGGAGATCACACAGAATAGCCTAAATGTGTGTGATTTGGTTAAAGAGATTGTTCAGAGATGCAGTAGTTTTGGGGAATTGTACTGTTTTCCCCACTTTCCCAGAGTTAGAAACTAATAATGACTTAAAACCGACCTTTTTTTATGTATTTGGTGTAGTTTGAAGTTATGTCAAACAGCAATATTAGGCTATCTTGGCTCAATTGTTGAGTGTCTATGGGATCAAATAACATAATCATGATCCCATAGGCATCCAGGAATTGAGCGAAACTAAGCAAGTAAACTAAGGGGGGGGTGCTTGGGTGCCTATTTCCAAGCTTTGTCTGAGTTTGAAAACCCCTGCTGTAGGCTATCAGTTCAGTCTTTCTTTAAATAAAGAGACTGAAATGAAAATATACCTGGAAAATGATATTGGCACAGCAAGTGTCACAGTCTAGTGTAATGTAGATAACTCCTGCCCATTTATCTACTCCTGCGTTTTGTGTAAACGACTTTATGGAGGGGTTAACATGGCTCATCAGGTTTGGGGTGAAAGTGTTCCATGCTGGTCAGCCCGATGTTGGATTAAACACAGAAAAGAGGTATAAGACCTGCAACCTGTTACACATACAGTATCTCATCCCTCTCTAAGAACATTGTCTTGCTGTTTGTTTTGTGATGTTTGTACTTCACCGTGTATCGACTTGCTCGTCAATCTAGGCCTCAAGCAAAGAGTTTGAAGGATGGCTAGTTGGGGGAGCAAATTCATAATTCAATATTATCATAACCAGCAGCAATGTCCTCTCTAGAGATGTGTACAGTAAAACCAGCCGAGTTAGTATCCTGATCGTGTTAGAAATGTTGACATTTGTATTGTTGGCTTTGGCTAATAGATTTAGGACTGCCAAAGCTGCATCTTTTTGCTGTTTATGTATGTAATGTATGTGTCTGTGCAGGTCTAAGTGTATTTATGTGTTTCTGCTTTTCTGTGTGTATCATTAACTCTCTCTTTATTTCCCCTCTGTAGCAAACTTCTGTGTGGCCTAGTTGGCATGGTGTCCAGGATGACCTGTCGATAGAGGAGCCCTCCACAGCTCTGCCACCAGCTGCATCCTTCTCCCACTTGGACATGCCACCACCATATGAGGCAGTCTCTGGAGGTAGCGCACACACTCTTTAACACAATGCTATACCATACGTCTGCTGCTTCCTCAGTCACAGAGCGGAACCAAAGCTGAGCCTTCTTATTTTTTTCCACCTTCTACTTCTTCATTCAAAGCTTCCTGTAAGCCACAGCTCTTGCTGCTATCCACTCATCTATTTTCTGTCAGTTGGAATTTTAAAATGTAAAAGTTCACAGCACCCAGTAAAGTAAAGCCAGATTTATGCTTGACGCATGGGGTTAACAGAGTCCCGTCGTCAAAAACCTACAGCATAGGTTTTGATTAATAGTTCAGCATTGGATTTCATCAGTTGATAGCGCTACTGCAACAGTAAAGCAGGTGCATCGTGTTTTAATTACGTTCCCCACAGACTAACTGTGTTTACAGTGTTTCATTCACTTTGTGTTACGAGCGACAGTGGGGAAGTCTGCCTTGTTTCAATCATTACCGAATATTCTGTGTGGTCGTCGTATTTACATAGTTTGATTTACTGTGATAGAGAACAGTGAGTCACTGTGAGAAGAAGGTTTGCAGTGGAAATGGCTTGTGTGTTACTGAAAAGGAGAAGACAAATTAGCCTTTTTTTCATGTGCTTCATGCGGTATTCACTTTCTACCGGCATTAGAAAAGTGTAGGAGAAAACACAAGCAGCCCAAGCTGACCAGTCGCAGTTCTTACAGTCCCTACGTGGTATCTCCGTAGCCCCGACATGTACTTACATTTTTTAGGAGGTGCACGTAAACTACGGAGTAGCCTACAGCATAACGGAGACTGCACTGGGTACCACCATGGGTACAGCGTAACCCCTTAACACAGAAGTACAAATCCGGTTTAAGCCTAAAATGACTACTCCTTCACCTTAACCCACACATAACCCAGTCACTGATCAGAGAATCGTTTATTAATCCATTTTCCTGCACTTGTTGTGCACAGGTTGGAACTAGTCATGACAAAAACTGGCCACCACTGGAGATTCATGTTCCTTACTGATTATAGGGGTCATTGTCACAACCACTAGTTGTACACTACTTATATTGCTAAACTAGTCTCTTCTAAAATGAGCTCACACAAAGTATGCACACACAGAGTACTTTGTCTGCTTAGTATGCTGTGTGTCAATAATTTAATCATTATGAAACCAACAGCTTCAAGGTTTTCTTTGTATAGCAGACAGTGCCTTGATGTATGCTGCTCATGTGTCACTTACGTCTAGAGTTAACTCATTTCAGTTGTCTGTTTTTAGCTGTCCTGGCAGAAGCAAAGCTAGTAAGGGAAAAAACTGTAGTCTAACTCTTTCCACTAAGAGAGGCTCATGCACTCAGCACACTACTTGTTGAGTTTCTTTATTCTATGTTCTCCTTGTGCCAATCCTATTCCTTTTTTAATTTTATTTTTATCCCCTAATCACTCTGATGCTCTCCTTTCAACAGAGTAATTTTTAAAGAAGATAGAAAGCCAGTCATAGTGCTCATCTTCTTTCACATGACTAACTACAGATTTGTGTTTCTCATAACATAGTTCACGAGGGCACAAGTGAGCCAGGCCAGTAGTTGTAATCTTTTGTATCACGTTTCAGAGTCTCCTCTTTTGCAAATGGCATCTCATTTGATCTGAAGTGCTAATTCAGTCTAACAGCAGGATGTGGTTGTAGAGGGTGGAAGTGGTGACATTTCACTAATTGCATGACATGATGTTGCAACCTCATTTTCGCCCTCACATATGATCTTTTTTTGCTGTCAAAGATACCAGAGGGTATCTTAGGGCTTGCTGTGATAGAAAGATTTTAATTGTGCTAATGCATGAACGTATAATAAGTACTATAGGCAGGCCATTGTTTCCTACATTTCCTAATGTGTCTGTACCGACACAATTTTGCACTCTTTATCGAACTGTAACTCTGTGACCATTTGAGATATCAAAAAATACGGTAGGTTATCATCTTCACCGTCTAATGCTCATGCGTAACTTCTAAACATTACGGTAATGTAGTATAAGTAATTTGGATAGGCCAGGTCATTATGTGAGCCAAATGCTTCAGTGTAGTTTTATGATAAGAACAGGCAAACAAGGAAAATGGTTGAGCGGCGAGTAAGGAGACTAAGATAACAACTTGGCGAACAAGTGCTCTGGGGTCTGTTTTCTCCGACAACATTTTTGTCTGTTCTTTTTTCTTACTATCACTGGGTTTCAGAGATTCGGACATATTTTTGTTGTTCCTAAAAAGCTGTTTATTTCACCACATTTTGCACCTGCGTCCCTCACACTTGTAAGATTTAGTTACATAGATGTCCTGCCCCCCTTTCCTGTGCACAGTTTGTCATTTGTTGATGCAGCCTAGGGGAGTGTTTGACCTGTTTTCTCCTTTCCTTTCAGAGGATGATCTGAAGCCCCCTCCCTACAGCCAGTATGCCCCTGCCGCTGAGGCCGACGCTCTTCGTCCCTCCCCTCACACTCTTCTCATTTCTGAGGGGGGAGACCCCATTAGCATAAATGAAGCCCCACCCCCCTACACACCGTCTCCCCCTACACAAGCCGGTCAACAAGATGGCCCTGTAAGCCACAGTGAGTCCCAGTCAGAGAGCAGGTCCACCTAATCAATCCCTGATGCCAGTTTGCCTTTTCCATGCACTGCCTTCCTACATTCAACCTCAGTGATCATTGCCAGCCTAACTCTCATCACATGAGAGCAGATGTTTATTTGGATGCGAGTGTATGTGTGTGTGTTTGGTGTTTTTTAGAACCAAGTTGTTTTTCTACTTTGTATTGTTTAAAAAAAGGTCATCTGATGAGTTTGGCAATAACAGATGACATCAGCAAGCCTGTGTGCCTCAGTCAGGACCGCAGAACCTGCCTCCCAGCTAGGATGAGGATAATACCCTTGACCTCTGAGCTCTCTCTCAGTGAGACACAGATAAGCAGAGACAGATACTTTCAAGTGCATTCTGCTTTATAAAGTTGTCTCCTGCTGTATATCCAAGGACACTCCCTTTCACAGATGGAAAAAAAAGTGACTCATTCTAAAAGCATGATTGGGGAAATGAGTAGATGCTTGTTTTTAGTTTCTGATTCTGTGATACATAATAGGCGGGACATTACTTCGTCTGTGTGTGTCTGTCTATAGACATTGTTCTGAACACAGTCTGTGATAGAAAATTCATAGTGTAGACGATCTAATTAGATTTCTGGCTATTTGCCGCATACATGTGCATATTAAATCAATTGTGTTTCAGCGTCTTCAAACTGTTATTACTCTCAATGCTTCATTAATACTGCACATGGGTTATTTGAAGACAAAGTATGTTGACGGAGAACTATTTGATAATGAATGCACTAATTGGTTTAAGTAATGACCTCATTAGCATAACTGGTTCTGTTTAATATATCATGGAGATTATACTGGCACATTAGGCAATCCAAGTGCCTATTAGATCTGTGAATGGCAGTGAGTGAGGACAAGTTGATGAAATAAATGAACACTTTATGGCAGTAGACAAGAGATTGTTCTCTGTTGGTTATCACCTCTACTGCTGGGTTCTGTCTGTTGCTGCTTTACATTAGCACATGTGCCAGAAAGCAAGGTTCTGTGTAAACGGTATCAACATGAATTTAGTTTTTTTTCTGTGCGAGCTGTAAAATTGGACAAAAGGTCTTGAGGTCGTGAAGAAAACTGGTTGCTCAGTCCCTTAACTCATATGACAACACATTTTCTGTAGTTGTCGATCCAGCTGTAAGATGATCAGATTTGATGTTATGAATTGTAATGTCGAGCTGAAGGCTTTAATTGAGAAAAATATCATGAAATGAAAAATGTGTAACAATCCTGTGGGAAAAAATACTCACAAGGCTGTGAGCTAAGGCACAAAACATTTTTGGAGCTGAAGGCTGCATTTTACGCAGTTGCTAGAAAATCAGACAAAACTATTACTTTTTTTTTTTTCATAAGGATTGTTGCAAAATGAAAACTAACCAAATAAACAGCTTCTGTTCCTTGTAATCTTCATGTTAATCTACCACGGGCTGGTAGACGTCAGCAAACTTTGTGTATTTCTTCTGTTTGTGTTTTCTGGTATAGTATTGCTTTGGGAACGGTCATTGCTGTGCTTTTTTTGCATTGTGTATCACTGCATTTCAGATAATCTGGAAATAACACTGTTAGAAGATGCTCCCAAATGATCCACCTCCAATGTTTGTCTCAGCTACAATATAATGATGTGTTACAGTGTAACCGTTTTCTGATCATTATTAAAATAAAATAAAAATGAAAGCAAAACAAAATGAACACTGTATAAATATATTTTGGGCAAAGTATATAAAAGGGGATCTTCATTGAGGATTTAAAATGTGCTTTAATGATAATCCTTCATATTGTGACGACAAATCGTGGAGCATCTGTCGCTGATGCCTTTTTTAACAAAAAAAAAAAAGCTTTCCTGTGGTTTTACAATCTGAAGGAACAGGGAAGCTGTAACGGTATAAATCTGAACTTTGATCTCTGTTGGCATCACTAACATAGCACATGTGTAATGACGATTGACTACCTACACCATCGTGTTACAAGCTTCTCCTGTAATGTACATCCTGTTTGTTAACTTCATGTTCATTCCCATGGTGGTTGACACATCAGATCTCTCCAGGCAGTAGCTTTGTGAGTTAAGAGGAATTTGCTTCTTCTTTTTCTGTTTCGGGGGAAATATGTCTTCTGTATTAAACTGTTGTTTATAGTCTTGCTAGTGTTCTTTTCTTGCTTTACCTTGTCTATGAAGTCACTTCTTAACAATTTCCGTCCTGTAGAGGAACAATAGCTACATTCTAATTCCAAAAGAGATCTTATTTACTTAATTTCACACTCTAGACAGTCATTACTAATGATTAGTTTCTATTGATGTTTAATTACTTTTTGCAGTATACCAATAATGTTTTTAGCAGATCGGTTTTAAAAAGGTATTCCAGTGATTTAGTGTTGGCCAAGATATCCTGAATTGGGTCAAGCTCCAAAAACATTATGGTACATTTCCCATAATGCATTGCGTCTTTCGTTACACCCCTCCTTCCTCCTAAATGCCCACTTAGTTCAAACCTCACACCCCCAGTATGTAGCTCGGTTTTTTGATAAAGTTTCTGTTGTATTTCTGTTGGAAGTCCCAGAGCCAAACCGAGACGACCTTGATGACATCATCAGGGGTATTTTCTCAAGCTTCGGAAAGCTTCCTCCAGAGCCACAGAAGACATTATATAACTGTTTTCACAGGCTGAGGAGTGACAAGTAAACAGAACTTCATGTGGCCTTTTAAAATGCATTGTATCAGGCTATTTTAACAAGCTTTTCAGAATCGGCTTTATTGGCCAAGTATGTGTACACATACAAGGAATTTGACTATGTTTTTTCATTGCTGTCAGTGTTACAAGAACAATTTTCAGGAAGATGGATCGAAATTGACATAATTTGGATGAGGGATGAGAAAGCAAACATTCAACTGTAATGTTCATACAAGTAGGTAGATGTGTATATAAATATATATAAAGCAGCAATGAACAACAACAATCTAACAATGTGTATATATACAAGTCGAATTTTTTCTGTAAGTTGTAAACAAGACTTTGATACTGTAGCGGTGCAGAGTGCAATGAGTTCTGGAATAATATTGATTGATTATTGTAACAGGATGCGTAATACACATGAAGTAGGTGGTTATGTACAGTATATGCATCTATATACAACATGCATATATAGTATATTATATTTAGCATTGGCCAGGATGTGTTTTTCAAACCACAAACTGTGGTTACCTGGTTCCTACAGACAACGTATAATACAGAATTGTGTTGTAGAATCTGAGCTCTGACTTTTCTATTGCACTCAGGCGGTTGCAAGTCATTTTCAGTGTTTGTTCAAATGTGTATTACAGTTTTTTTGTTTTTTTACAAGTGATTACACACATTTCTCTATACTGAGATATTTTTCAAAACTCTTCACGCGGTTCTCTTTACCGACATGCAGCTCTGCACAACAGTCCATCTCACATCCAAACATGAATGTATGAAGAGTTTTGAAAAAATTAGCTCAGTATTGAGAAATGCGTGTAACCAATTTTAGTCCTTCTGTCAGTGAGGGGATCTCCCTCCCATCCTTGTTCTGTGTAAAGTTCCAGTCTTTTTATGCTAAAAAGACTGTAGACTGTCCTCCATTGGAATCCTGTTAGGAACTGATCTCTTCACAGCTCGTATGGACACAAGGGATGATTACAGTGACCAAAAACTGTTGTTATGTGTGTGTGCATTCATTTGAGACAAACTTGGGGGGGGGGAGTCAACGTATGATGTGCCACTAGAGAGCAGTATTGCACCAATGATGATTTCCCAACCACACATGTCTGAGCAGCCTGCACCTGTTGCCCATGTGCGGAGCGTGACACAAGCAGTGCTGTTGGTTGGTGTCACATCAGTATAGATTGATGTCTTTTATTACACAGAAAATGGCATTGACATTTGTTCCAAAGTTTTATACTTCAGAATGGGAAAAAATAATTGCGCTCGATCAAGATCAATTGAACAGCCCTCTTGTGGAATGTATAGCAGAGTAGATACTCAAGGACATTCATTTTTCATATCTTTGCCTCTCAGCTGCTGCATCACTAAGCTGCATACAGATTAGCTGAGCTGGACCAGTTCACTATGTATACACTTGATTATAGACGTTAGTGGTGAGCAAAATGATGCGTGTGAGATAAATCAGATAAATGGTCATTTGACAGGCAACTACAAAAACAAGCCGTGAAAGAAAAATAAACAAACGTGGAACTATTGGGATTATAGGCAAGATGCTCTCATTCTCATGCCTGTTATTAATGGTAAAAATATATATTATAATTAGGAATTAAAATGTCATCATTGTGTGCATGTACATGCTATATTGATTATCTTATTTGTTTTTTTTGAAGCAGTTACTTAGATGTCACTTTAAACATTGAAATGAAGGTAATCCATCAAGAATAAAGCCTTTATTTATTGATTCATGTAGGAGTATATCATGTGTCAGTGTTAGATACAGTTAGATAAGCAGTCGGTGTTTGTCACTCTTGTATGCAGTGCACTGGTCTCGCCTTGAGTAATTGATGTTTTCAGGGGGAATATTTGCATTTTGGCAAACAGGCAACTATCCATCACCTTAACCACTTTACTAATCATTACATCTCCGTATAAACAGCTGTATAATAGATACAACACAGAACACTCTCCTCAAGGATATTCACTGAACCCCATTCAAGATTATTAAGGTATTCAAGGCCGTTTGAAAAACACAAGCGACAGCAATTACCCTCTGTTGTCTTGTCAAAGATGTATGGCACTTCCATGCCTTGCATATAGGTGCAGTGCCTTTTAAAATGACAAGTATTTTGAGGGTGGAATGCATGCAGTAGCCATGGGAAAAAAACCCACCTTTTGAATTCAGCAAGAAAGCACATTCCAGGCGTGGGTGAGGATGGATAAGATGTCAAAAATGTGTCTGTTATTGATTTTCCACCTTAAAGTAATTTCAGATGAGGATACCCATCACTAGCCTGACCAAAGGTGTTATTTTTTACACTGTTTAAATTTTTAGCTTGCTGCAAATTCATATTACATCCTTGTGCACGGACGGTATAACATGGCAACACACAACAGAGGGAACATTAATGAGTTTTGCCGGTCAATTAACTGCTAACAGAATTCTTCCTTTCTCTGTCTGAACACCTTCATTACTTTTTGTAAAATGTCTTACTTTACTTGTTAGTTTGGTTCAGTGTGATGTAGCCAAATATTCAGATAATTAGTTTGTAATATACATTCAGAGTATATAAAACAATACTGAATTGGAACCACTCCCATTGTGATTATATATGGGAAACTGAGCGTGCCTGATAAGCTTCAGTTCTTTAGCAGCCCCTCTGGCAAGTGGCCATCTTTCTCAAACCATATTTGTTTCAAAAATCTACTTAGTGGGTATAATAATGAAGAGGTTTGTACATGTATCAGCTACTGTGGTCTGTTTACAAAGAGGGTGATTTCCTGCCATGCATCTGTCCCAGAGTGCAAAGTGTCAGAGCAGAAGTGTGACATCTGGTGTTGTAGACAAAAAGTATGCCTAGTTTGTTTTTAGCAATGCTTATCACATGTGAACTAGTTACTTTGCAGATTAAGATTTTACATTTAAAAAAATATATGATAAACTTACAAAATGCAGTGCATTGTTAAAGATTAAACCAGTGGTTCCCAATTTTCTTTTTTTGGGCTTGTGACCCCTTACAAAAGACAGTGTGTAGTTGTGGTTTCTTGTCATATTGCAGATGTTTATGAGTTGTTAGCACTTCCACCAAAGAATGATTGCTCTAAACTTCTCAGATGTTTTATTTTAAATAAGTGTTTGAGGCCAAAAGAGGTACAGTATACCAAAGATTAGAGAATATTCCAAAACATTTATACACATTTCTGTAGCAGAACTTAGTTTTTTCTTCTTTCCCATGAATAATCTCACAACCCCTCCGATGTATCTTGTGACCATTGAAGGGGCACAATCCCTAGGTTGGGAACTACCAGAATAAGCGACAGTAAAATGCTACTTATGCATTGAAACATCAGCATTAGCAATTTAATAATGTCATAATAATATATCCACCAGTATAACCAGTACTTTTACTTTTGATACTTTAAGTACATTTAGCTATCAATACTTTTACAGTACAGTGCAGTACATTTACTTAAGTAGGATTTTAATTTAATATTTTAGTACTTTCACAACCTTTACTTGTAATGGAGTATTTCTACGTTGTTTTATTGGTACTTTTACTTAAGGAAAGGATCTGAGTAGTTCTTCCACCACTGATGAAAAATATCCTACTAAGTTGTCTATCTTTGTTGTTTTATGATCCATCCTAAGTTTTCTAGAGGTCATCATCATCCAGCCATGGGTGCGCATGAGTTGTTATTAGATTACAAAATCATTGATTAATAATGATGGATGATAATCAGGGATTGGTCAAGTCAGAAAGTATAATGTTATATGAAGGAAAGGGAGGTTTTCTCTTCTGAGTGTGTGGTTTGCTTCACAAAGTGTTTTGAAAAACTGCTGTTCATACTAGCTTTCATCAGCATCAAGTGTCAGCGGCACAATAAGCAGGTTCATCATTTCTCCTTGGCCCGCCACTATAGATATAATCTAGAGGGCAGGGACAGGCCTGCTCCTGTGTCTGTGTGATGACAGCATAAGTGAGGATGTCTGAATGTCAGGAAGGAAGGATGAGCACTGGGTGCAGACAGACATGTGTTTGAGCATAATGAAGTGGCAGTTAAGACATCAGGTTGTTTAATTTTAAGAATTTATTATTACCTGCTGGATATAATCATACTTAATGTTCCCCAGGACCTTTAATGGCTCCAGTACTTATTGTAGTCCCACCACATGACACAGTCTTCCAAGAAGGTAATTTGTTGGTCACTGGAGTTAATATGTTTAGCATTTTTAATCCCAGAAAATGTCTCCAAATGGAAAGCTGTCATCCAGGCAAGTGAGTTTGTGACCAATACCCACCACTTGCTTAATCTGAATGACGAAAGGTGAAATTTAGAAACTCTTTCCTGCTGGAGGGCCCGCAGCTCGCCTCAGCATTGGCCTGTGAAGCAAACCATTCATCTATCCCGCTGCTGCTCCTTCAGCACAGACAAAAATCAGCTGATAGCTGGTGCAGAAACAGTTTGGAAATATCTATCTGACTTGCAGAAATATAGTAATTCTTATCTGGATTCAGTGTTCCAAAGTGTTGCATTTGCCCTTCAGCGTATTGGGTTTTGACGTGACGTGCATTGCTGACTTTTTTTACCACGAGTCTAAGAAGTGTGTCAGCTCCCTGCAAACAATGTCTCTCAGCTTGTACAGTTTGTAGAAAAACTTCAAAGGTGCAGGTGCAGACCAGATTGAGTTTTTCTGGGAGCTGTCAATACACCAGACAAAGACCTGCAATACGCAGAAGATATGTGATGTGCAGAAAGCGAGAGAAGCAGTGAGAGGAAACAGCAGAGACAAAACCAGTCTGTAAATCCTTCTGATTGGTGTGAATCCCGCCGACCTCCAGCCTTATGTTAATTTCCCCTTTTGCCTCCTGGGCCTCATTGCTCACCTGCTGTCCCACACAACAGTTTCCAAGTCTCTTTGCAAAAAGGCGCCTCCTGTCTGGTGCCTGAGGAACTGAGGGGACTGTTTTATCAGCTTAGCAAGAATTTACATTTTAATTGAATCCTGACGTTTGAGCCAAACTACACTTGCTGAGTAACTTGAGCCCCTTCAGTGAAACAACTTACAGGCTTGAAGTGTGAATCCACTGAAGATGACAGGCAGTCAGACCCATTCACATTGACTATGCAGAATTCAACTTCATGTGCCAAGATTGCTCATGCTGCCTTCATCAGGAATATCCTTCGATTGTGTGTGTGTGTGTAGGAATGTCACTAAACTACAGCTGGGCTTTGTGTGTGCGTATTTACACATCAGCTTTTACGTATTTTAATGAGTTTGAATGTGCCAAGATTTTTCATGCTTCCATTGCCAGGGATATACTTGGAACGTGTGTGTGAAGACAGCAGGGAATTAGAGTTGGGCTCAAGGTGTGTGTGTGTGTGTGTGTGTGTGTGTGTGTGTGTTCTCAGATCACTCACAAATCATCGGTCTATCATACTAATTAGGATGGACGCATCCACTCCTACACTGTCTTTGATGTGGCATGTTGGCCAACTCTGCTGATGTGAGAGATTCTGTCTAATAAGATATGAGATAAAAAGATATGATTCATCAGCACCTGCCTGTGTTTGGTTGCCCTTTCACATCTATTTAGAATATTATATCAGACAATATGGGGGTACATACTGTAGTTGATTTTGCAATGCCTTGTGAGTTAGTGGTGTTTACATTATTATACTTGTTCTGTATTTGGGTGTTTCTGCAACTACGGTCACTTTTGACTCTCCCAAATTAAAAAAATCAACCTCTATGAATTTTAATTTTAACCATCAGAGTCTGTAATACATATAAATGGGTTCACAAAATAGTATATAGTCGTTAAGATTTTAATTTGGAACATGTTTATTTTTTATGGTTTTCATTACTTGTTGTTACAAAATGTCCTTACCACAATATTACAATAATGTTGATTTTATACATTTTCCTTTTTTATCTATAACATTTTAAGACATTTAAATTCATTTTCATCAAGCTTAGTGGATCATTGTAAATAGTGATGTAAAAAATCATTTTAAAAAATTATTTTCTCTATGTATGGAACATTTAGACAGTAACCTTAGATTGTCAATTGTCTTCATACACACAAAAAATAAAATATGTTGCTTTTTATGGCAGATATTGTAATTCTAATGTGTAAATCATCTCTACTTAAGTGTTAAAATAATTTTTGCAAATAAAAATAATAATAATATTCAAATAAAGCATTGCTGCGTTAATGACATCTTGTGTCGGTAAGGGCACAATGTTAATGGTAAATGTCTATTGTTGTGTGTTTTTTTTACACAAAGAAGCAGGTAAATGACTATACTTAGTCTATGTCTCATTTATGCAGGTATGGATGGAAGCCCAACGCATTAAGATGCAATTAAAATGCATTAAAATGCTAATTTTAATTGTTATTATTACACTATTTCCAGAGTGTGGCACCTGCAGCTTCCATCCAAGTGCTGTACACTGTAACGAAGTAGTGATTAGCTTCTGCAGTATCACATTGATAAAGAGCAACTGAAAAGTCAAGAGCATAAATTGAGCGACAGACTGCCAGCGCCAGTTTTCGAAAGAAGTAATTAGGATTCTGACTAATTACATCTGGCCTGACCTTCCACTCTCATTGCTTCAACCTGAACAAATAGATGTTATTCTCTCTGCATTTACTTCGTGCGTACGGACATGAAAATAAAGTTGTGGTAAGAGATGGTAGCAGCCACATTGTAACTTAAGCAGATTATGCTTTGGCGTGACACAGGAAAGTGTTATTGTAACAGTGAAGCAGATAAGAGTTAATTAACTGATAATGACACTCTGTTCACTGAGATGAAAGTCAGTGAATAGAAATAAAAGGTTGGGAGTCAAAGAGAAAAATGGACATCCTGTAGATCTCAAAGAAAAGCAGATAATTTTATTCCTCCTGATTAGGTTTCACATTGGGATGGCATGAACGCCAAAAATACTGAGTAATCTTCATCACAGCTGCCACAACAATGACCTAAACCAAGGAGTATGAATTTCATCATGTCTCTTTCTATACAAATTGCACGACGGGCTTCTTGGAGAAAACACTACACCTATCACATCCGAGCCTTTGATCTCTTCATGATGACCTCTTTTATTCACTCCTACTCTCTTCCAAAACCCGGCATAAGACAGCAGAGCAAATCAATAGCAACAGTACCATGGAACCCAGAGATGTAATGTTTTTGGGGGAAGTAAACTTAACAGGAGGGCAAAAAAACCCACAATTCTTCCTTCCTGTATGCGCAGCTTTTGATCAAGTTTCCAGCTGGGCAAGTCGGGGGTTTTATCGGCTTTATCCTCCTCTCTCACAGATGGGAGACAATGTGCTTTATTCCATTACACTGTAAATCCAATCTCATGCTTCACGCTCTGTAGAAGAGTAGCAGAAAGAGGGAATGAATGAGAGGGCATGGGGAAATGTTGACACAAATCCCGCAATCCCTAAGGCGACACCAGTCGGTCATTGGGGTACATTTGGGGGATTCTCAGCAATTAACCAATCAATCAAGGGGTTGATTGGGCCCCATGTAGCTATTATGGTAATACATGTGTTTCTGAAGTGAGAAGTGTGCACATGGCTCGACACAGCACCAAACTCAGGTTGTTTATTAATTTCGTTCCCTATTCCATCCAAGAGGTCACACTTGGGAAATCAGTGCCCTTCCTGGGGGAAAGCTTTCAAGTATACAATTAAGAAATAATTAGTATTTTGCTGCTTAAAATGTAGACTTGCACAGATAAAATCTGCGATGCTATCACCATAGAGGGCAATAGAACACATTCAGGTCTTACGAAAGCGAATGAAAATATCTGAACATGATCGGCTTGAGAATGAATGTCTCTAGAAGCCCTCCATTACTGCTGTTGACTATCCCAGACATCTGATGAACGCCTAAATTAATAATGGATTGGGAGGAAATAAATATTTAATTCTTTAAATCTGTTGCAAACAGCTTGTAATATTCACCGATCTATCTCCTGCATGATTCACACAGCAATATAATACCTTTAAAAAGCCCAGCTATATAACTCTTCCACTCGTGAAGACCAGAGCGGCATTCATCTCCTGGCATCAGTTAACAAATGTCTCACATATGGAACAGTCTCCATTAGGTATTGAACACTGCTGAGTGCTTAGGAAGCTGGTGTATGACTAATTGTGATAGAAGCTGTTATTGCTGAAAAACAAACCTGCTCAAGATCTAATACTGAATATTGCAACACAAAAGCAGGCCTATTCACTGCAAGCTGCAAATATTATCTCACATAATGGACATCTTCACTGACAGACTGATGCCACCCCACTCGCTCCAGGGTTTAAACAAATGTTAAAATAGTGTAGACTGTGGGCTGAAATATCTTTTCTCTGGGTAATCATATTATACAAGTCTTGTTGAGGTCAAGATGTCTGAATGCAATTTGAATTTTTAGCCACGCTTGCGGCATAGCTCTGTGGATGGCATTCAGCCAGTCCACTACTTTAGTCCAGACTGAAACATCTCAGCAACTATTGGAAAGACTTCACTTATGTTCTGAAATATCTTAATATCTTGCATGATTGGCGTAAAGTTTTGCAAAGACATTCATGGTTCCCAGTGGATGAATCCTGATGATTTTGGTGATCCCCTGACTTTTCCTCTATAGCGCCACCATGAGTTTCACGTTTGTGATTTTGATTTAACAACTATTTGATGGATTGCCATGAAATTTGGTCCAAACTTTCATGTCCCTCTCAGCATGAATTGTAATCACTTTGTTGATTCCTTCACTTTTCATCTAGCGACATCATCTGGTTTAAACTTCACTTCCGTGTATGTGATTGATGAACACAACGCCTTGCCGGATGACGTCACGTTTTCTTTATGGCTAAAAGTTGAGCCTGGTTCGATTTTTCTTTTTGACACTGTGTCGGCAACCCCGCTGTGCTGCCGTACTGGCTCCATTAAAATGAATAAGAGGGCTGCATTTTTTCATACATAGCTTAAGTCGGTCTGAATGCGGCTTTACAGAGCCGCTAGCTTATTAGTTTTTGAGCAAGTCATCAACCAAATTCCTAATTATGTATAATGTATCAAGTAGAGTTTAGAAAAATCTTTAATTTTTAAAAAAGCATTCTGTAGGTCAGGCTTTTAGACAAACATGACACCTCACATAAGTCGAATAGTTGTTTAAGTAACCGGTATCACCACCTTGAGTCTGTTACCAATTACCAGAATTGTTTAATCTTGATTAAACTTCATTATTAAGCAGTGCATATTGCCTGCTTAACACAGTCACACCCGTCTGTTCACCAGAGTATGTTGCTTTTAAAAATCTTCTTCCACCATGTAACGATGCTTTTTCAATTTAGTGCAAAAGCATGCAGCCCGGCCATTTATCCATTATAAACTGTCAGTATAGTCTCTTGTTCTCCTTTGAATTCTTGCTTTTAGAGGCACTTTACTTCACATGAACTGTCTCCATATAGTTTGTCTAGCGTACCCTGACTGAAGTGTTCAGACATTTGCTTTCATCTTGTCCAAAGGCATGCCTTAAAGATGGGAAAAGGTGAAAGTGACTCCGGGAGGTGGGGAGAAAAAATGTTCAAAGCCGAAGCAAAAGAGTTTCTTCCTTTTTACAGAGTGGCCTAAATTTCCTGAAAACAAGCAGGTGCTTCCATCTTGTGATGCCATTTTGACGGTTCCCGTTCTACTGTGTGAAGAAAGCTAGACTCTCATGAGCTCACTCTCTCGATCAGTAGGCAGGGCAGCTCTTAAGACAACTTCAGAGAGAAGTCTGTCTAAATATACTCACAGTCGTCACCCTAACGTGCAGTTATGTCGTCTTTGATGAATGGAAAAATAAATATCAGACTGTACCTCCTCCACACAGCCTGGTCCAGCGTTGACTTCTAACCTTCAGTTGGAGAGCTGCCAGTAATTGAAATTAATTAACTTGTCCAAAGTGAGGCAAAAACAATTACCCAAGAACCCCCTTGCTTGTCCACAAAGCTCGTTTCTCATGAGAAGAATGAGTAACCTGTTACTGTTCTTTGCAGTTGGCCCCTACAGGAGACGTGCAGAGATGATGGATGTCTGTATTTCCAATGGTGCCTTCTTTCTAATGAGTTCCTGTGCCATATTGCGGGCTCATTATAAACAGGATCTGCATTAGTGAGAATAATAAGAAACGACAATATCCCGGTAATGAGTATGATTATTATCAGTTAATGCAAGTTTTGCTCGCTGTTGTCAGCCTTGCTGGTTACTTCTCTTCCTTTAATGGGCCGGTTTATGAAAGTCGATGTTATCTGAAGGATACAAAAATCAGCTCTGTAATATACAAAGACAGCGATGTGCTACATTTACCAAGAGCATACATGTTTTAATGTAAGTTCAACATTTCTTCCAAAGCTGCTCAGTTTCTTCAGTCTGTGTGTCCGTTAGACTAGCAAACTGTGAAAGCCCCTCAGATTTTTTGACATTTTTTGTTTCCTCTGCAGACCTGAGAAGCACACATAAATCAAGGTTTCCAAAACTCTGGAGATAGAAATGCAGCGTAGCGAGAAGACCAATCTTGGTTTCCTGTGAACACCTGCTCAGAGTGCATCACGGTTCACGCAAATACGAACTCCCTCTGCGTTTGGTCGGTCTGTGGATGTAGCTCTGTTTTGTGTTTGCATGCGCCAGTGAGAAAGGCAAGAGACAAAGGCACAAAGCATGTCATGCACATCTGAAAATGTGCGCGGGGTTGTGCAAAGAAATAAACACATAAATCTAGTGTTTGTGTATGTAAAATTTGAGTGCATTATGTCTGTGGCGTCAGTCAGTGAGAATACAGGTCTGTGCATGTGCATTGGGAGAACAGACAGTACCATGCGGCGAGGGGCCAGTGAAGTCGGTCTGAAGCACAACATGGTATAACAAATTGCTTTTGCTGACTTGGAATTGGATTTATTCCTGTTTCCTGAGACAGTTCGGTCAGTGTTGGTGAACAATCACTTTGATCCCCCGTGGCCCCGAGGAGCAGGGTAACGTTTGTCTACTTAATCGGAGATGTAATCCTCCGCTGAGTATGAAGTGGAAGTGGGAAAGTGACAGTGACTGCAGGATGATTTTCTGCAGATATGGTTATATTCTGGGCAGATAGCATTGCCATAGTAATATACAGTAAGATCCTCTTTAAAAAAAAAAAAATTTCAACTCAAACACACACAATACACAATAGGTGTTATATGGTGGTTCATATATTTTGACTGGACAATTTCAAGCTTTATAAATGAAATATGAATTCTTTAATTGAGTGGCATTCCCCTTCTAACTCCGGGTCTGCATTCAGAAGATTACAATGCACAGGAGACGGTGGTAGTTTTCCCCACTATGGTTTCTCTGGATTATATTCGCCTTGAGTACTTACATAAGTGGCTTTATTTTTCTATCCATTTAGCCATGGGTAGCTTTTGCCTATTTTATCTTCACTTAAAATGCTCTGGGCTTCTCAAAATTACTGACTGGGAATAAAATATCTTCTTAACACAGAGTAAAATCAGCAGACTGCACTCTTTACTGTGATGGCAAACGCCATGCCCAGCAGTCACATACATAATTGTCCAAAGCCTCACCCTCTCCATTTTTGACATTAATTAATCTGAAGCAATCTCCAAACTGCCCATGGGGCCAAGACCTTACGCCTCCAAACCCTCAATTCCCATGATTGAATTTCACAGAGTTCATCTCTCCAGCCCTTAACTTTGCCACTTCGCTAATGGTGATAGGGAAAAAAAGAAGACACTAAAAAAGAAGAAGAGCAGAAAAAAAAACTTTCACCATCAGCTCTATTCTTTTTACTATCCATCATGGGCCATAGAGGGGAGGACAAAGACAAATACAGCCAGCCAGAATCTGAGCAAAAAGCGAGAAAGATGACCGCCCTGGACTCTGGTGCTGCATTTCATTATCTCACTCAGTCTATTCATTCACTACCTTTGGACGGACTGGGCCCCAAAAACACTCTATCAAACCTCTACACTGCATTGTAGCGGGCTGATGTGGACTGGACAAACCCACAAGAAAAAGATGAAGATGGAGTAAACTTTCTTAATGATGTTCTAAGTGAGAACAGTCTGACCTTGTTTTACATGTTAACTAAGAGTCGACAGCAATGCTAATGTCTCTGTGAGGCTGCACAGCAGTGTTTTAGACTAAATGCTAACATGCTCACAATGACATTCCTAATATAAGATGCTAAGATGTTTAGTAGGTATAATGTTTACCATCTTCATCTTCTTAGTTGAGCTTGTTGTTGTATTCATCCTCTGGACACCATGAATATCTATACCAAATTTTATATAAGTCCAACAAATAGTTGAGATAGTTCAGTCTGGACCAAAGTGGTGGACAGACCGTCTGACTGACATTGCCAACCCTAGAGCCATGTTGCTAGCATGACTAAAAAGACATAAGGGGTCAAAGTATCAGTGAGTGTTATCTCAGATCTTTAGCTGACAGATTAGCGCCTATAGAAAGTTCAACCTCTTAGTAATTTTGCTGAGTGTGTCACCTCCAGAACTGCTGTCTCCCGCTGTCGCACACATACTTCCTCTCACACCGTGACAGTTACAGCATCATTGTCCAATCCTTCCTCCCGTGGAGCGTGGCAGTGAAAGTTGACTTTGTGGAGTCCTGGCACTACAAGGCCCAAGATGCTGCTGCTGCTGCTGCTGCTGCTGCAGGGGCGCATTAAGGCTGAGTAAGCCTGAGAAATCACATGGCTTTGGCCCTGCTGCAGCGTGGGATGGCTCATTGAGTCTGCAGGTATGGAGCTGAGAGTGAGGAATGACTGCAGTCTTTCACAGCTGGCCAGCTTTTCTCTCTCTCTCTCTCTCTCTCTCTCTCACCCTTGTTATATTTTCATACTCTTCCTCCCTCTACTCCTGTCTCTCCCCTCCCTCCCTCCTTCTCATGGGAAATGACCCCCATTCTCTCTCACTCACCTGTACTCTCACCTCTCTGAGTCACTCAAATGCACCGTCATTCGTGCATGTGTGCAAGCATCAGAGTGCACCGTATCTCAACCTCCACATGCAAAAATGTTGCATTTATGTGTCAGTGTGCCAGTGTGTTTTGCATGTCCCAGTGGCTGGCTGTGTTTGGAAAGGTGTGAGCTGACCCAGTGCTTAAAACAGCAGAGAAACCGCATGACAGATGGCCTGTTTGAGAGAGGGATTTGGGGGCTCGGCTACGGTCAACTGAGGTTTGGCACCAAAGGAAGGGGTTGGCCTGCTGTTAGTATCTCCGCTCCTTCCATCACTGTATAGAGACACACACATACTTACACACGAGCCATTACAGATGCACACATTCACAAGAAGGAAACACAACAATGAATAGACATGCCAGGGAATATTCTCAAATTAATATTTTGTCCCCTCTGGTACACCTTTTTTTCCCATACAGATAAAAGTTGGCCTTCAGTTTCTTTCATTATGACATTACTTTGAAAATATGTTTTGGTCAATGCACAGTAGACTCAAAAAATATATAATACACCATTTGTTCAAAAAGCTGAGAGATACACTACACACACACACACACACAAATACACCCTACTGAGATCTTATATGACCAGGTGAAATATAGGAGGCTCCTTCTGAAACTGAATTTTTGGTGGTTGCCTGGCAACTTGCATACGTTTGCCTGACATCAAAACAGGAATGCTGAGCAACAAAGGTGGCCACACACACGCACACAAACACGTCCACAAACACACCAGAAGAAACTCGAATGCCAGTGTGGGTTTGATTCATTCTGTCTCAAGCCTCCCATCATGAACTAATGTACTCAAAATCATCCATCACTGAGTCTGATGGCTCATTCTAAGACACTGCATTGTATTTGCTGATGAAACTTGCTCGCTCGGTGCAGTCTAGACAGCCCAAGCTTTGCTCTGAAGTTTAGCTGGAGCTCTGTGGGTGACGCTTTTGGCCGTGAGCGAAGTAAAAGTACAACATCTATTGTTCAGGAGAGCGAGCCATGTAGAGTAAAAGAGAGCCTGAAATTCCTGAAGGATAAGGAAACGTTCTGGAGGTCACAGCTCTTGAAACTATGAAACCATATTTGATGGCTGATTTTCTAACTAACATCAAAGACAGTTTTTTTGTATCACAACTTACTTTATTGTTTTTTTGTTTTTTTTAGTTTCTTCATTATATTTGTCAAGCACTGTTACCGCCTTTGGCATGCCATATCTTCATCCAATCTGTTCTGATATTTTAAGAAAGCAGATCTGCTCCCTTTCGCGTCTCCCTGCTCAGCAAAGAGAAAGGAAAAAGTTACCCACGCATTTCCCAGAGTTGCACGGGGGCCACTTGAAATGTAAATCTCAGCTTTACTCAGCCCCCCCCCCCCCTCATTGTGGGTAGCCAGCTACATTTTTATGAAAATTACCTGATTTGAATTTAGATGTGGGTATACAGGAGCCGAGGCATTCACTGAGCCACGTTCCTGTTGTATTAACAGGCTGTTGTTGACTCCGCTACGTGTCTGTCAAAAAGACAGACACACACTTGCTGTTGCAGCCCTAAAGCTGTGTACGACACTCTTCGGGCTGTTGGAGCTCGATAGAGGCTGCGTTCATTCACCGCGGGGATAAATAGGTAATTGAAGCGGGGATGTCACTATTAAAATGCACAAAGGCACAGAAAAACACCGTTGTCACTCTCTATCTAGCTCCCCTCTTCTCTCTCTCTCTCTCTCTCTCTCTCTCTCTCTCTCTCTCTCTCTCTCAAACACACACACACACACACTCATGTCAGACTTTACTTTCTAAAAAGATCAATGTGTGGTTATTGAAAATAGAGCTGAATGGAAGAATTAACCTTTCATTAGACTACTGCTCATTTTCTCTGTTAAATACTCTTTTGGGATGAGTATAGCGGTTACAAAACATCCACAATATTGGACAGCTGTGTCCCAGTGGTTACAGATATGCATGACAGGGTTCAAGCCCCACTTTCAGTGAGCATCCTGTCTGCTTAAGTGTCCTTGAAGCTGAATCCTCGCCAGCTCTTTCACAGAGAGCACAGCTTTCTGGATTTCCTGGTGAAAAGACTCTAAAATGAAAGGTCTATTATAAGGGTTATACGTGTAGCTTAAGACTCCCTGATTCACTTGCAAATTATCAATGCCCAAGGGGTGAGTGCTTTTTCTGAGGCTGATGTTGACCTCTGACCTCCCTGAAAGAGGCAACCACAGGAGAATTTAACTGCTGGAATCAATAGAGCGCCATATTACCTTGAGGTAAAGATGTCAAAATAGCTCAAACTGTCCAAATCTCATCCCACTTGTAGCTCCAGCGGTTAGTGGGCTCTATTCCTCTCCTCCACCTGTAGGACAGCTGTGCGCCGCTGCCACGTCTCTCCTCGCTGCTGGAGCAGACGCGCAAAGTGGGGGCGCACTCCTCAGCCATCAAAACCCTGCTCGTGAGATGCGCAGCTGTGGCTGAGATCAGCATTGGACACATCGCCCACCTCCACTCCGCTTGGCTTTTTGTGCGCAAGCTCCGACTGTTTTAGTTGAAGGAGAGTTTTATTTTGGGTTTTTTTGCGGTGCCGTTGCTTTTTTGGCACCCGCGTCACCCCCTCCCTGCAAGAGCGGAGGCACATTGTCTGTGGCGCAGCGCGACAGTGCGGTGTCAGATTACAATCCGTGCGCCGAGGAGCCACCGGCACAGAGCGCTTCTCTGTGGGGCAGAAATAGCACGCAGGGCTCCGGAGGGACGAGAGAGAGCACGGGGGAATCTCTGCAGAGAGAGAAGGAGTTTTACAGAGGTCGGTTTCTGACAAGTGACACAGCAGAACTGAGGATATATCATCTTCAGCTCCTCTTTATTGTTTGTATCTCCCGACCACTCTTCTCACCGGCACAAGACACGCAGCTTCGCACCCTACTAGATGAACGGGAGTTGGGCACCTCACTTGGTAAGACGAAATATTATATTATGGTTTGTGCAGCGGCTTTTATTATTTAGATGTCACAGGCTTCTGCAACCATTGTTTCTAAACGCGAGGTATTTGTTTTCTCCTTAAAATAAACCCTTTTACTGCTTGTCATATATAGCCTATATGCCTTGTTCTTTGCAGTTGTATCACAAGTTAAAATAGGTTGGAATATGTTGCAGAATGGGAATATGCCAGCATTTTACAGGAACCATACACTAATCCACACATCCAGAAGCCCATAATGTAAATAATCAGTTTTAGAAGTTTTGCCTTTTGCTTTGCGGTGAACGACCACTTGGTGGTGCTGGCAGAGTGCAGCCATCACCAGGACCCCGAGAGCTTTCAACAAATCGTTATATTCCATAAATTCCTTTCTTCTGTCAATATCTTATGACAATTGATTAGGGTCTGGTATCATGGCCAATAGATGCAGTAGTTTCACTGCAAGTGCATTTTGGTAGAAGCATGAAACATATTACTGCTCACGATTTAAAAGAAGAAAAAAGTCTAGAAGAAAGCTGTGCACCAGTCCTGAAAATGTCAGTGCCTTGAAAGCCCAAATGCAAATTGGGAAATTTTCACACTCACTTATTTCCTGGTTAATTGTGTCAAGATCTCTGAATATAATTATTAGTGGCTGTAGATCAACTGTGTCTGCTTTCATATGTGACTTTGCTGCTGTGTTTAGTTCAGTCTGAAAATGTTAATTCTTTAGTGAAATGATGTCACTGTTCTGAATGCACAGAGGAGGTCAACAGAATATGAGACCTTTATGAGACATGTTTATTGTGTACAGTATAATCATATTTTAAAAATGATTTTACATTTAATAAAAGCGGACTAGCTGTGCCAAGTTTTCTTTATTCTGCACATCCCTTTGTTGAGGTTTTCAGAACCTTCCAGCCAAACACATCAAACTTCAGGCTTCTCACACAATGCTAGAGCCAGTGCTGAGTCCTTCAAGGTTGCTACCTCTGGTTTTGTCAGAAAAGTTATTTTACAAGCAGAATAAGAGCTGCATTTGAACTTTTCTAACACTCAACAAATTCCAAATGAAACCAAGCATATCCAATGTGTGTCAGTGAGTGGGCTCAAGAAGATTAGTTAGTTACATATATAATGGCAAAAGCTCTGTTTGTGCTGTAGGTGAAAAACATGATTGGTGCTGTGAAGGAGATAACATATGTGGTTCGGGTGCTACGTGATCCCCCACGGCTCTGTCCTTGGCTCTTACCGGCCCCCTGCAGCAGGCTTAGATGAATGCTAATCTCTAACCCTGATCATGCTGATTAGTGTACGATTAACTGGACATAATTGTTTACTAAGTCACTTATTCACCATTTTTTTCCAAGCCTGAGGCAAGCACCTTTTTAGAGAACACGCACATTTGGACTCTGTGTTGATCAGAACTGCAGCTTTCAAGTCCCAAACAACCAAAACAAACACAGACCCGTGTGAATACCAATGGAATGGAAAAGAGTGTCTGCTCGGTGCTTTATACTCTGGACACAACATCAGTCAGCCTCCTCTGATCTTATGGCCTCAGACCCATGAGGATGCTGTGGCTCATCCGTCCTGTCACACTGCGCTTACCATTGGGGAATTAAAAAAAGGGACCCTCATCCAGATGGTAGAATCACTTTGGACTCCCAGCGTCCAAGCCTTTATTAGATGTCAGGATCCTAAAATCCCCACGGGAAAAGAGAGGAAAAAGAAAGAGAAAACGAGAGCGAGAGAGAGGGATGATGTGAAAATGCTGAATCAAGAAATCATGTGACATGATGCCTTTTGGCAAAAGTTGTCAGTTTATGTTGCAGCTGAAGTGCTAGAGAGATGCTGCATGGAGAGCAATGATTGGTCGATTCATTGATTTTGACGATTTGAAGATTAATCTGCAACTATTTTGATCATTTTAATAATTTTTTAAAGCTAAAATCGGCGTCTGATTGCAGCTTCTCCAGTGAGAGGATTTGCTGCTTTTCTCTGTTTTAAATCATTGTACAGTATTTGGACAGTTGGTCAGACATATGAAGATGTCACCCTGGAAATGGAGATGGACATTTGTCACTATTGTTTTTGCAACTATTCTGATAATTGATTAAAGTCAGTATTTAAGCTAGAATGCCACACAGCTTCTCAAATGGGAATTTTTACTGATTTTCTTGATCTTTTATACCAGTAAATTTAATATCTTTGAAATTTGGATTGTTGGTTGGATAAAACAAGAAAAATGAATATGTCAACGTGATGTGCATTTTCTGGCACTTTACAAACCAAAAAATGAAGTTGTTAATTGCCAAAGTAATTGTCAGATTTATTGATAATGGAAGTAATCGTCAGTTGCAGCCCTCAACAACATTAACACTTGCACTCCTGCCTCGTAACAGAGATGAGCAGCACAAAAAGATGAGCCCGTTGTATGGAAACCAGCCACACATTCCAGCGCCTGGTGAAGAGCAGCATATGATTAGCATGATTGATATTTGCGCTGTGTTGGGAATTTGCCCGAGCACTGACACAGAACACCAGCACAAACACAGTAATTAGTCGCAGCCAGGAGAATACCATGATGAAAATGACCCCGGCGGCCTCAGCGGGCTGTGTGGTTGCCATGGAAACCTACTGAATGACAAGCCCATTGTCGTCAACCTTTGTGATTCGGCATCCCCTCGGGGGTCGAGCCCTGTCGGAGTGAAAGTGAAAGGCATTATCATGCACGTGTAAACTAAACAGCCATTACCCTCTGGCCCCCACGGTGCTCCTTAAGACCCTTTGGTTACTTATTTATCTGACACCAGCAAGATGGGGCTTTGGGGTTGTTTGTCCCAGTACACAGAGCCTCACAAAAGATCTGGGTTTATTGGCTGTGAATTGCATGGAAGCCCCAATTGTACCAATTCTCCTCAGCGGATGATTTATTGCTCTTATGCAAGTAAACTTGGAGACTCAAACAATAGTTGAAGTGGTTTGCTGTTCTTCCCCGCTGTGCTTTGTCCTCTCACTACCACAGGCTATTTATACATCACAGCCACTTTGTCATTATCTCACCCCTCCCTTGGTTATCCTGCCACTTCTGATTCAAGACTGCAGTAGCTCCAGAGAACCATCCCACATGTGAGAAGACACTGATTCAAAAATATTTATGTTAATTTTTAGTAGCAGCAGCACACTCAGATACATTTCTGACCTGCCTCTACATAACAGAGAAAGTTGCCAGGGTGTAAGTAAACAATTCTTTCTTTTCCACCACTCTCAGTTATTTGGTGAGGTACTGCGATGTTGCTATGGCTACCCCAAGGTTTCCTGCAGGGGATTTGAGTGACCCGTCAGTCACAAAGGAAATGAAAACGTTGGCAAAATGAAAGTTTATCATCTGCTTCTGTTCTTAAAAGGCCAAGTGTCACGACAGTTGCCATAGAGATTGTGAGGAGGCTATAAAGCGGGATGCACAATGCATGGCGGCTACATCGCTGCCATAAAGATAGAGCAGAGTTACATCTCTTTTCGTCAAGGCCAGATCTGAAAGGTTTGTTGCTTAAAAAACTGGCAGGGTGCTGTTCTTTCAAAAAAACACACTGTGACTTTGTTTTCTGCCAAGAATATTCCACTATAATGCTACATAGCTGGAGTAAAGTGAGTTGAAGTGAAAACGCAGACATACAAAATGAAGAGTGATTTGTGAAAATGAAGTGATAAAAAGTGGAGGAGGGCTGGTGTAGAAACACAAACACACCGGTTCTCTGATGGGACAGATCCTTGTAAAACAGGCAGGCGAGGCTGTGATCATTTCACACTGCATGCTAAACAGTAGAAGCAGCACGGGGGCAGGTGTGGGAAATAATTTGAGCTCACAGTGCGTCAGGGAAACACATGCAAGTGACATGCGAGCCGGGATGCGCTATTATTTCTGCTGCCTGGATCCAAGAATGAATGTCTGCGGTTTGAGTAAAACATCCAGTTTCATGTCCACACGTCAAAGGGAGTTAGCACCGCTAAAGCAGCCTTCACTCGCCAGCACTGTTACACTACATTAGCGCCATCCCTCTCTCCACTACATCCTCAAACCCCACTCAGACAGCAGAGGAATCTGTCTTTTAACCACAATGCCAGCACAGGAAGGAGAGGGAGACTCTATTTGGGTCACGATTAAATAATCCCCAAAGCCTCTTTTTCACTGGGGGATCAAGCCAAGGGGATGCTGGAAAGGTTAAACAGAGATGGATCCGAACTTCTGTGACAACAGGAGAGGCGATTATTGTAAACTCATTTAAGTTTGGAGTTTGTTGTAGGCTACTTTTACTCTCGCGCTTGTGAGAGAGGGAGCAGCTGAGGGGAGGGGAAGGGGAGTGTGTGACGAGGTGTAATGAGTCTGGGGAAAAGAGGTGAAAAGAAAATGAGGGATCGAGGAAGAAAGAATGAAGAGACTTTGCTGGTCTTTGTTTATTGACTGATTGAGTGCCACAGGGCCATTTGAAGGGTGAAATGAGTCATGAGTTGTCACCAAACACACACACAGAGAAACTCTATTTCTCCCTCTCTGGGCCAACACCCAGCTGTATTTCTCAGGAAGATGAATGACTTAGAAGCATGAATGAGAGGATCATTTGATAGCGGCGCTCAGCTCGTATATTTCTCTTTTATAGAAGCTTCTTCTTACAGGCTGTGGCTCATACCTCTGAGGTGAGAGCAAAACTGGACTGCCTCCTGTGAGATTTTGACACTCGTGCTATGTATAGTCACAGCTAAATTAGCAGCCTGCACCTATTAATAAGGCAGGTGCATGGGTATGTGCTCTCTGTGTATTTGATTGTGTGTCATGCAATGTTGCGTTTGTTGTATGTTTTTCATATCAGCAGGAGGTAATGCAGCAAGTTTTTCGCGAGTTTGGGTTTTTTACCCCTCATGGGACGTTCATGGCAGCGTCTTATCTTTATAGAGCATATCATTATACGATAAGAAGCTGTTTTGATGTGATGTGTTTAGAACTATCTGAGCTCCATCTATGGCACTGCTGCAAACAGCCAGAGAAGCTCTAATTTGATCAGTGAGAGGATATAAATACAGAAAATCCTTTAATCTTCAGCAAATGAAAACATTTATCTCCACTTTGAAATCATTACGAAGGGCTCATCAGAGCAATATCCTCGAGAAAAAAAATATTCAAGTTGCAAGAGGATGCTTCTCTCAACAGATGACTGAGAAAACGAAATTACAGGGCATGCTATATTCTTTTTATCCGGCCTCATATAAAAGTTTGCGTAACATCTAAAAGATAAAGCGGCCCACTACTTGAAGTTCGGCCAAGCACAAAAAATGGGAACGGAAGAGAGATACAGAGATTAAAGAAGAGATATAAAGAGAGAGAAAAGGGAGATTGGACAGCGCAGATAGAGGTGAAAAGATAAGAACTTAAGTTTCCCAGACAAAGAGGACAGGCGCCTTTTTTGAGTGGAGAAAGAAAAGGCGAAAGAAGAAGGAAGAGGAATTATGTAGAGACGGAAGGGGTGATACAAGGATTGACGAGCAGACAGGCAGGCCGAGCGGGTTGGAGGGAAACTGTTAAATATACAAGGAGGAGTTTCTCTCAGGAGGCAGCGGTCTAGTCAGTCCCCGGATGCATCTGTCTGCTGGATTCATCTGTCAATGCTAGAGGTCCTTAGAGAGGGACGGACAGAGAGACACAAAGGATGGGACAAGACAAGAAAGAGAAAAGTACAGGCACAGGCAGCAAGAGAAGGGAACTGACAGAAAAGAGGAAAACAAGATGAAGGAAGAGAAAATGAAGCAAAGGCGTACTTTCCACTGGGGATGAAGGGGACATGTCTCCTTCACTTTTCAAAATCCTCAAAATCTCCTCATTTATACGGTTTCAGTTTGACTTACTCTCTAACATCTCTCTCCAGACAGTGTCTTCTTTCTGACAACATACCAAAATTCAAAAGTTGTTGCCACCAAACTGAAAAAATGTTGATATGAGTCGCTTTCATCTTGCACTCACAGCAGGTGTTTGGAGACTTTTTTTTTGCCCTTGGTTTCACCTCTCAGGCAACATACAGTGGTTGAAAGTAACTAAGTACATTTCAGTTTTCAAACAGTTGTAGGCTACCATACTCTTTTTAAAATACTTTTTTTTTTTATTATGCTACTTTATACTTGTACTCCCCTACACTTCAGAGGAAATATACTTTTTACTCTGCTACATTTATTTGACGGCTAGTTACTAGTTATGTTTCACATTAAGATTCACATTAAAAAATACGATGAACTTTAAAAATATGATGCGATATTAAGGATTAACCCAGTGGTTCCCGATGTTTTTGCCCTGTGACACGTTTTCCTTCTAAACTTCTCAGATGGTTTCATTTAAATAATTGATAGAGGCACAACAAAGTAGAATTATCCAATATTTCACAAAAAAGCAAAGATTAGAGAATAGTCTCCTCGGATTTACAAGGTTGGATTCCACTGGACTAAATAATACCTGTTTATAAAGTAGTTAAAACTAGCTCCAGTATATCAGTCACAGGAGCCATTTTTCTGCATGACGAGTACTTTTACTTAAGTAGGATTTTGAATGCAGTTTTTATTGTATTGTAATGGAGTATTTTTACATTGTGTATTGGTCATTTTTGATTAAGTAGGTAGGTAAGGATCGGAGAGCTTCTTCCACCACTGCATTGTCCACCCTTATTGCGGGAGGTTGTTGGGGTCGTATACAGCCAGAGAGGAAAGACTGCAGGCACTACACAGGGCGGGGGAAAAGCACTTCCACCTCTTCTTCATGTAAAAATGTATTCACAGTTAGTGCTCTCCTTAAAACATGCTAGAATTAAAAATCAATCAAAAAGAGCAAAGGTGGAAATACAACATTATTTTTCATAAGGAAACTAAATGGGATTTTAAATAGGGTTACTGCTTTAATAATGCAGTATTTCAGTGAAGGACCCCTGACTTCCAAACCTTCGCCCTTGAAAGGGAGGTGAAGTAGAAAAGTGAGGAACAAGTAAGAACACACAGTTGCGTGGTCTTGATGGGAGAGCACTCCTTCACACACACCTACTGTATGGTTTTCCAAACCCTTGCCTGCAAACACCACACACTCCAGACATGCAACTCTCATGAGTCATGCCCTTTACTGGCGTGTGTGTAGGGCATGAATGCGAATGTGTAGTCTACCCCGGCAAATACACAATGCTGCCTCAGTTCTGAAGGTGAAACCACACGGAGGATGTGTGGTCTGATCTAAACCACCAGCAGTGAATAACAAACCACTTATTATTCCTTCCGAATAACATTTCATTCTTCCTTGAATAAACCATCAGGAAGAATGTGCCCTCAGTTAGAAACTTGGCTGCCTGGCTGTCTGCCAGCCGTGAACACCTTATTTTGTTGATTGCACGCTTTCAGTATGCTAAGCTGACTTGACTTTGATCTTTTTAAGCTCTTTGCACAAGAGGAAGTGGTCATTTGGAGTTGAATACTATTGTACACAAGTGGGATTTTGCTTTCATGGGGTATTTTGTTATGGAACATTAAGTCTATTAAAAGTCTAGCCAGGTGCTGGGCTTCAGCGATAAGGATATCAGTTGCTGTAAAAGACAATGGAGTAATTCTAGAGGTATTGCCAGGAGTGTCCTTTTTTTCCATACACTGTGTTGGTTGGCTAATACAGTGGTCTGATTATGCTGCTCATGAAACAAGAGAATGTTTCTATTCTCCTGCTTTGGCTCTATTGTGTTACAGTATCCCCCCGAGAAGTGAGTTACGTTCAAGAGTTCTCTGCCTGCGCTTCTCCTGCCCTGTTGGGACTGAAGTGGATTGTTTAAAGATTCTCTGGAATGAGATGTGTTTTTCTCTCCTGTGTCTGGCATAGAAAAGAAAAGACTGAAATACAAATAAACACTTAAAAGAGCCTAAAAACAACACAGTGCACACACACACACACACACACACACACACATAAAGGTGGTGTACTGTGAACTATTGTCTTAGCAGAAGAGATTAAACCCTGCAGCTTCATGTAATGTAGATTCGACAGAGAAAAAGGCAGTCAGATAGACAGAAAGATGATATCAACAAATGAATCCCCAAGAATAAGCAAAGCACAGCGATATCCCCCTGTACAAATATGAAGAATATTAATAGTTCTGCTGTTTGCTTCACATGCAGCTCTGCTCTCAGGTGCATGTATCCGATCTCCATAGGTCATCAGGGTGACTCTGAAAGGAAAGGCTCCAGTTTCACTTTCTCAGAGATGGGGCTGCCCCCACTGCTTGACCTCAGCTTGACCAGACCCGACCCCAACCCTGACCCTGACTTCACTGCTGCCCTTTCAGAGTGATATACATATGTATAGGTGTGCAAGAAAGGTGCCCAGTTGCACGAAAACACTCACTCTTTCACCCCCATGTCTTGTCAGCAGGAGGCTAAGAGAAGAAGAGGCAATCGCCTGATTTTCCTTAATGAGGATAAGCCGAGATCAGCTCAGTCAAATCGCTGTAAATGAAGGATAAAATGGATTTTGTTGCAGGAAACCTTCGCAGTTGTTTTTGACTTAAGTTGTTGCAGAACTCTTAAGACAGGCACAGCGAGGGAGGAACTCCTACACGGAGAATACATTTCCTCCGGACTTGCCCTACCACAACACTTTGTTTCAGTGCTCTTGTTGTCATTAAAAATAGACCTCTGCCCTTCTGAAGCAAGGGCCCTGCAGCATCCTGATCTATTTTGTGCTCCACGCTGTTCCCAAAAGGCTTTCTGGGTGGAAAAGAACTCCCTTCTCTGCAGCAGTTAAGGGCAAAAGGGGATTCTTTTCTGCAGGGTCGACGTCTTTTTATTGACTTTAGAAAAGCACACAAAATGGAGTTATATCGCACAATGCGAAGAGGAAACTGTTGCTAGAGACCATCAAGCAGCTGATACTCAGGAGGTAATTGTGCGAGTTGAGTTTTTTTCCTTCTTTTTAATGCCTCTGCTTGTGTTACAGAAACCTGAAATTTCTAGCTAGAGATCTACAAACCATTCTGAATTGTTTTTCAGCTCCATTAAAGCTCCCACCCACCTTCTCACTCTGTACTGAAAACCAAAAATATTAATACAATACTTAATTCATCCCCAGAGGAAAATAATCTTTTTGCTCGCCCTCCCTCTGATATGGGAAGGTCAGAATGCAGGGTGAGCTGGATCTGGGAGGGATGCAGTAACTTACTCAAGGACACTAACAACCCTTGTGTTCACTTTTATGGCCAGGGTTGCATGTTAATGGGCGTGGAGCAATAGCGGTTTCTGCATCCTGCATCAAACACCCACAGGCGGTGGCAGGTCTCTCTGCACACAACGAGACCCACTGTAACCTGTCATTGTCATCAGCAGAGCTCCAACACCCACGCTGCCTCCCTCTCTCCCCCCTCTGGGCCCCATATATCATAATTAACAATTTCTTGTTCCTTCTTGGCCTGGTCTTAAAAAGATTGGAGCTTTTTAAGTAACTGCATGAGCACACATGCACACACCCATGTGTGATTTCTCACCCTCTCAGATATCCAGAGTTCATGACTTTCACCTGAATCAATTAACTGGCAGGTTTCAGTCAACTTATTTCATCTTTGATTCTCACTCTTTAGCGCTTCTTAGTCGTCCTTTTCCTCTCTCAGAGTGTGATCCAATGAGAGCCAGACTCCAGACTCCTGAGTCGAATTTGCTGCTTTTAAGAAGCTGCAAAACACAGTCAGGTTTTGGCAAAAATTATCAATAGCATGAAAAGGCTAACACAAATCATCCATACTTAGCCGCAGAGCATGATTACTGTGAAGGAGGTAAAAGATATTAATTGCAGTGTAGAGTCACATGATTTACTGCTATTGTTGTAAAGCAGTGGTAACAGAACGTACCTAAAGAAACAATTGCGCAAATCACACTGTTATTTCTGCCTCGGCAGCTGGACTATAATTTAGCCGCACGTCTGATTCTGCGTCTGGTCCCACACATTCTGTCACTCAAAGTTACCTGTTCCTCTCTCTTTTTTCACTCTCTCTTCTGATTCATTCACTCACACACACACACACACACACATACACACAAATGTACCACTTTCATACTCTCTCCCCACACAGAAAAATGCAACTTGACGGGTTGATTAATGCAGATCATCCAGCTGTATCATCCTCTAGAGAACACAAAGCTTTCGCACGTATTAGAGACATATTTCTACAATTGCAAAAAGATGAATGTTCACGCAGGAAATCATAGATTTACAGATGGATGTACAGTGATGGTGCGAGTTGGGAGGTTAAAAAGTAACAGAGATGGAGTTGAGCACACCTGGAGACCACATGTGGATTACCCTGCCCAGCCCCCACCAGCGTCTCGGCTTGGAGAACTCCATCGTCATCATTATAGCAAAGGGTGGAGGGGATCATTAAGTCATTATTTATGTGCTTTCTGCTGTTTTATCACCTCCAGACACAGACTCACAATGCAGACACCCACACTCACAGCCCCAGAAGAATAACATAATTGTATGAGGCAGCCAGGGGGTCCCTTCTAATAGAAAAAGTGCAGGCATTAACAGTCTGGGCCAGCTGTAGAGGCGTCTAACCCACCTCTTTTTTTTCCCTGTTGGGCTCGTTTACACCTAGTGTTGTTTGTGTTTATTTACATGCTGCTACCACAATGAACCCTCACTTCCAGATTTTCTCCAGTTTGAGGAATGAGGTAGCAGAGGGGAAGTTTTTACAGGCAATTTCCCTTTTACAAAAGCGATAGTTTGCTTGATGAGCCCAGATAAAAACGCAGCGCAAACAGAGCTCTTTAAGCTCCCTCTCACCCAATTTTGGCTTCTTCCCCTGCAACATTTTCTAGCCTGTAAAAGCAGCCTGGTTGTTATAGGTATTTTTTGTGTGAACTGGTTTATTTCAGTCTGCCTTTCCTTGATTGGGGGTGTGTTTGACTCACCCGTTTTGTCATCATTTCACACCGTGATGAACGATATGATTGCAGTTTACGTAAAACAAAACCGAAAAAAAAAAAAAAGACATGGGGAACTGGAATAGAATTGGATGTTAAACAGACCTGCACTGTGTTGCACCTGGAGTTGTTGCTCCTGTGAAAGGCCATGTAGAGTCAGCTCTCTAGACACCACAGTCCCAGATACTCCGCATACCGCTGTTTTCCCCCGGTGTTTCCGCTCCCTTTAGTTTAAAAGGGGGGAACTGTTGCTTTTCCAGCTGTGCCTGACCACCTCACCCTGAGTCTGCTCCCCTGTTGTTTTTATGTGCTGATTCCATTACCTCTGTGGGACCACTCTCCTTACACATGACATACACACACTGGACAGGAGAGATGTGAGGAATTTCAGTTTTGTGGCATGTGCTGTGTGTTATTTATGGAGATCCCAGGCACTCTTACCAACTTTTCATCCTTTCTCTGAAGTGGCTCTAGACTCCTCACTCCTTCTCTTTCTCTCCATCTAAACTCATCTCCTATTAATCCTCTCCATTTTTCTCCTCACTCACTCCTTTTGTTCCTGTTTAACCTCTCTAACACCCCTCTCCTCTTCCTTCCAACCTCCTCCATCCAGGCCCATGCCTTAATTTCATCTCATCCAACCTCTACTCTTCATCCTCTCCTGCATCTCCTTCATGCTTTGTTCCTCTATTCCTCTCATTATTACCGGCCTCTCTCCGGTAATCCACCTCAAGTGACCCTAAACGACTTTCTCTCCTCTTCACCCTCTCCAGTCTTTTGCTCCTGTTTTCACGTTTTGAAGAGCAGGTCAGTGTGAGTCTGAAAGCCATTACTCCATCGTGTTTCAGCCGTCGCAGACAGCCGAGACAGCCCGGTGCCTCCAAGAATTCACTGGCAGACACAGAAATACATTCACTCTCATGCATGTTCATGTTCATGGACATGTGTGTGAAAATAATATACGGGAGCGAATATAATATATATGCAGGCACCCAGACGAACTCTCTGGAGTGTTCAGCTGGAGCATAAATCGCAGCACAGTTATAAGGCATCGTCGCGCACGTACACTTAAATTTGTTCCGACTGCACGCATCTGAACATTCAAGTCAGTGTAACCATGTGATAATGCACTTTTGGATTTCTGACACTTTTGCACTTTTGCGTTATACTACTACAAACCACCTAACACAGGACTGAACATAAGAAGCTCAAAATTTCAGCTTGTCTGCTAATATTTCAATACAAAAAGTAAAATGATTTAGACTTTTACAGTTGGGAATATTGTAGAGATTACAGTATTATATGAGGGTAATCACAGAAATAAGTAGATCTGTGTTAATACTTCTAAATTGCTGCTAATCTGCAACTCGTCTTTGCAACCAACACAGAGAAGGGTGTTATGGGTAAGCGTAGGTCCCAGAGGCTCGCAGAGGAGAAGATGTGTCTCAAGCAAGCTGATTAGTTGATCAAACTTAAAATAAAAAGAAACACCCATGCAAACGACACCTGTATGCATTTGCTTACAGGCAGCCCAGACAAGCACAATTCTTCATAGATTCATACGTCAATCACACAACACATACCAAAGTACTTTATTGTATGTCTTACAAAATGCTAGGGCAAATGGTGATTCTTTTCTTATCTTCTCTAAATATGATACAAAACAGAAATAGCAGCAAATCCTCACACTTGAGAAGCTGAAATCAGAGAATGTTTGGCATTTTGAAACGATCAATCGATTATCAAAATAGTTGCAGATACATTTTTTGTGGATTGACGAACCGATTAATCGTTTCAGCTCTACAAAACACACACACACACACACACTCTTCAGGGTTCAGAGGAACTTTTTGCAAACGTAAAAGAAACACAAATACCACGTTCCATGGCACACACCACGTCCACACAAGGAGGAAGAGACATGTAAATACCAATAAATAGGATCAGATAAGCAGCTGTTCACCCTTAAGTGTTCAAATATAACACAAAAATAAATATAAGGAGGCACAGATACAAGCTCACACTCACAGAGGAACATGCAAGTAAACAGAAGCTGATACAAGTGGGTCAGGTACGCTCACACTGACAAAGAGGCATTTCAGCAGTAATAGATACATTTGGGTCAGGCAGACAGCTGTGCACACACACACATATTCTACACACACATGCTTAAACCTGGCGAAGAAACCACATGCACACATAAACACACCTATATGGGCAGGAACATCTGTTTTTGGCCTACAATCAAGCGCAGATGGACCCCAGGGCTGGTGCATCAACACCAGTGGAGACCACACATTAAATACGCCCAGTATTCTTGCAACTGACTCCTGGGGATTTAGAGCTGTGGAGGGGTATTAACCACGACCACAACCTGTAATTGTTATCATAATGACACAGGAAGGTATTTCCAAATTAATACATACCATCATTTCTGGGAAATTGAGGTCAGTCGACTAAAATCCATCGAGCTTGGAGTCTTGTGTGGCTTGAGAATCTTAGGTGTTGTAATGTGTGTACACTGCATGAATATGCATTGTGAGGGCAAGATAACTTTTTTCCTTCCCTTTATCGCCGCAGCAATATGAGGCAGGACCTAAACATAGAAAGTGAATTAATATATTGGAGTTAAAAGTGATGATATTCAGCTTTGATGTTGAGCCATCAAAGACGTCATGAAACTACATGGTTCAGAGGGGCAGCGATGCACTGTACTGTATATTTAGCTCTGAGCTTAAATTAGACCCGTCACAGCTATAGACACATGCCATACCGCCATGCTTGTGTGTCTCTTCATCTGTCGGGCAGGTTGATGGAGCTGTTGCTACGGATTAGATGGTATTGTTTTCGCTCCCGGGTGGCATTTTGGGAGGGGTTGTGACAGCATGTATGCATTAAAAGAAAGAAAAAAGGAGCAAAGGTATAAACAAAGACAAAGATTGCTGGTGTGTGCTTGTCTGCTTCGTCGCTGATGTGTGTGTTTGTGTCAGCTTGTCCTTGCACGAGCCTTCATTTCAGTGAAGAGAGGGCACAAAGCACCTGGCTCATTCCTGCCTAATCAAGTTAGTAGAGGAGCCTAAAGCTACGAAGGCTCAGAGAGTTAATACTGGCCCAAATAGAGACTACAGCGGCTCACTTTTATCCCGGAAACCTTGGAGTTTCCCCCACAAAACTCATTAAACACCAACATAAAGCCTGAAGCTGCTCAGTGCGTTTACACACACACACACACACACACACACACACATACACACCTGCTCTCCTAATGTATACCTGCTGAGACATGCATTCTTATAACAATTATAGACCATCCACCCGCCTCCTAGCAAAACAAGGGTGAGTTTTTGATAATTCTATCTTTGTAGTTTTACCCATACGAAAAAATGTTTAGTCTGTTTGATCAGTGATTTGTCCCGACACATAGTATTAGTGCACATGCACTCACATGCGTTTATTTTTTTGATCTCACAGACAGACAGGATCTGTTATCTCACTCTTTGTAGCCTCGAATCCCTGTCGCTTTCTCGTTTTTTCTGAGGCAAGTGATGACACATTATCAAAGTGATTTCTATTTGTTACATGGCTCATTTAGGTCAATTAGAGGAAACTTGTTTTGTGTTGTCAGTGTTTCGGGGGCACAGTGGCACTGCACCCCAAAGACTTGCAATTTCTTCTCTGACTGTGACGTCCTCAAATATTCACAAATGTTTGTCATATGGAGTCTTAAAAGGCTGTGTTGTCGCTACAATGCAGTTATGACATGAGCTGAAAAGAGCATTGTTGTTTTGAAGACTGCATGCGTGCCTGCGTGTGTGCGTGTGTGTCTTTACTTGCCCTGCACACCTGTGATCTAATCTTTGCCTACTTTACATTTCTCTCACCCCCTCTGTCCATCTAATGTGTCATGTTGATGATTTAGCAGTACACCGGCGGAGTGGATTAACTGTGCAGTTCACGCTTTCTGTCTGAAGTTTCATGCTTTTAAAGGAGGGCAGAGTGTCACTGATCAGAGAAAGAGACAGTGTGGAAACATTATAGTGAGGCCTGATTAGTAAAAGTGTAGCGTGACGCGGCGAGGGATCAGCATCAATAATGACACCCGGAGAAAATCTGCTAGAGTCTCAGTTTTCTATTTCTGTTAGAAGTCTGATGTCTCCCCTCATGTCCTTGTCTACAAAGTGTGGCAGCTTCTCAAATGCATCACCCCCCACATCCATGCTGCTATGAAAGTGCGTCATATACTGTAATAGGAACCTTTTGCATTCCTGTGTAAATGCTACAAAGAGAAATTTCAATTTGATAGTTTTACACAGATGTTAGTAGTTCACCTTTAATTTGGTTAACTTGTGCTACCATTTTCTCTATCACCACGAGCACTTCCTTATATGAGGGCAAACCCTCATTTAACCACCACTTCTTCCTTGGCACTTTGTCAACTTGTGCTCTAATTCACTGCTTCTCGTGACCTTCCAATTGGCATTTACAGAGGAAATCTACCTGCACAAAAGGCTTTGTCACAGTGGTTAATGAGCACATGGTGAAGGACAACCTGATCATTAAGCTTCTGGACCTATGCATATAGATAATGGCATCTATTGATATGGGGGGGGATAATGATGGGGCCATATGTGGGGGGGTCTTAAGCTTTTTACCCTTCAGTAGCACAGTTGTGTTGACTTAAATGAGTGTCAGTGTAAGGGGTAAAATATGGGTTGTTAAAGCCGTCAGCTATCGGCTTCAGTACTTTTATAAATAGAGTTGTGAATATTCATGCTGTACTGTGGAGGATGGCATTGAGGTCAATAAGTTATTTTGAAAAAAAGAAGAAGAGAAGTGAGGCATTCTGCAGAGGTTATGGTGACTAAAATGTGTTGTTTGATTGACGTTTTTTTCAGTTTTGTGGGCTATTATTAGGCACAGTGTTAGCGAAAAACTCATCACACAGACTTCATGATGCAGCTGTGTAATGATGGACTTAGCTGGACTTAATGATGGAATAGCTGGACCACAGCTATTAATATTTGTGATTGTTGCCCCTAGTCTCCCTTGCTTTTGCGGTTTTACCCCTCCGAGAGTGTGTGCTGCACGTTGTGCATGTTGTTGTGCTTCTTCAAAAACAGCCTGGCCTCTCTCATGAGGGAAATACACTGGATCACACAGAAGGAAGTGCAATTACCGCCTCCCAGCAGATTCCTAATCACTGAGCCCCGATGTTAAAAGTTAGCCTCTTTAATGTGTTGAATTTCAAAGACACAGCACAAATGATTTGATTTACTCACTCCCATCTTCACAAGATGTAAACAAGCTTATTAACCGGACATTTTTAATATGTGACCTCAAGAGGAGCCACTGACTTTATTTAAATAGAGTCTCTAAAGATACACCAGTGAAATGAATATATTTACAGTGAATATGTTAATTTAACACTCTTTTTTTAGTAATCCTGAAAAAGTGTGTTGGTGTAGTAAATCTGGACCGCAGTTGGGTTGTGTGTGTGTGTGTGTGTGTGTGCCCATGTGTTTGACTTGCACCTGAATAAAAATATCAGACTTCCTCCAACACACCACTTAGAACAAGTGAACTTAAATGTTAACACAATATATTTTTCTTAATGTGCATGTGCTTGCCATGCCTTGTCATTATCTGTTACTAAGTATGTACAGTGCATGTAATATGTATGAATGCAGAATCAGTATGTTTAAAGTCTATTGCCTCCTAATTGTACCACTGACTAATAAAGTCTTCTTCGGGCCTCCAACTGGGAATCAAATGCCCAATTAGAGCCTCTACCCCTAGGCCCTGCTCCAGTAGAAGTGAACAGAAAAGAGGTAGAAGAAGAATTACTGAAGTAGTACATTCCATAGTTAGGCTGAAGTTTCTGCCTTTACATGGCCTTAATAGATCCAGAGACACAAGTTGCCTGGGGCTAAGGTGTGTAGGTTGGTTCTGAAAGTGGCTGCAAGTCTCAGGCGTAGCTATTTTTGAGGAGGCTTACAGTCAGAGTGGACCAGTCCATTCGGCTCTCGGTGAAACACAATCCTTCACACTCCTCACTAGCATGCAGAAAAAGAAAAAGAGGGAAACAGACTGAGGGAGAAAGATAGGAACGAGACGGAGGGAGATAGGGCTACATCTGTTTGCTTGGTCTAGCAGAGACACGATCACATCGGATGCCTGCAGGCTCCGTCTCCGGCTCCTCTGTTGTTCCAGTTTACCCTTGGGAGACATGTTCGGCGAGACGGAGACACAGGCAGGCACACACAAGCACACACGCGTACACAAACACACACAAATACCACTTCTGCTGCAGCCTCTCTGTGTTAAAACAGCTGCCGTTAACCAAACCCATCTCTCCCTCTCATTAATGCTATAACTTTCTGCTATTGTTCCTGTCTCTGGTGTTAACGGTACAAATTACAAAGTCCACTCAACAGACACACACAGACACGCACACGTGCACACGCCCGGGTAATTAATTGGTTCCAGTGGAGCCAAGAGCTAATTTACTATCCCTCCTGCCACATTTCTTCAGATACAGTAAGACAACTCATCTCAAGGCAGCGTCCTTATGGCTTCCTCCCCATCTGTAGGTCTTTTATGTGTGTTGAAGTATATGTGTGTATGATTTTTTTTTTTTTCAGTCAAAGAGGTGGTTGTTGTTGTTTTTCAGGCATATAATTACTGAGCTGTAGGAGTTGGCAGCCAGGCTTGTTATCTTGGATATGCTGATTCCAAGACTCAGTCAGAGTCAACTCCTTTAGTAAAGTAAAATAATTCAAGTATAAAATAAAAAAAGTAGTCTGGATTAAGCTCACGTAAAAGAAATACTTTAATATTGTATATTATTCTAACGTAACGTATATTCTGCTGGTGTACACTTTAAAAAAGGGAAAACATAATGACAAGAAACAGACACAGTGGCTGACTCAAAATACACTAAATGAAGAGAGGTTTTTCTTCAATGGAAGTCCATGGCATTACAAATTGAGTGATTATTGACAAATTAAATATCTTAAAAGCCAAAATCTTATCTGTCACATTAACAAGTTTTATCTTTTAGGCACAAGCTGTAAACACAACACTGACATATTATCACCTTTTAAGTTGATATGCCGATGTTGTTAGCAAACACATCCAGCAGATACGGAGCAACATTTGCATTCATGTGTTGGCCACATGGCAAATGTAAGTCCAATATTCACTTTCCCTTTGCTGAGAAAAATATCTGGTTCTTAACCTAAATGCTACGTTCAACAGCTATTTGATCCATTGTAATTATCAATATTAATTAGGGCAGCTTTAAAGTAATGGGTATATAAAGTAACTACACAAGAGTAAAAAGTAGCTTACCTCTGAATGTCATCAAATACAATATGACCTCATGTTAAAACTACAAAATGATACTGAAGTGCAGTACCTGAGTAAATGTACTTTTTAACTTTCCGCTGTAGAAGATCCAACAGTACACACAGTTGAAAGCTCCGTACATTTACTGCAAGTATAACCAAAGAGACTCGACCTCCCCTGCAGTGGAATCTATCTGTAAGAGATTTCATCCATCATTCCCCCAGTCATAGCCTGTCACCGCTAAAGCTGATATGATTGATTATGATATTAGTAATTGTTGGATGATTCAAAACTGCAGTATTCTGTGCAGAACAAAAAAAAAGAAAGAAGAAGAATTCTCCACTCACTGATTTCACATTTTCAGCTGAATGAGAGGAATTTACCCTTGGATGACTGTAATTTTCTTTTCATTTGGAGTCTGGTTAGTATCAAGGTACTATTTCATTCTTCTGTGAGGCAGATCTGTACTGTAGATAGTTACCCTTGATATTGGCAGAGCAGCGAGTGCCCTCACTTTGCTTCTTCACCTCAGAGGTTCAGAAGGCAGGTGTGTTTATGTGAATGGCAAGTCAGTTTTAGACTTGCATCTGTGCACAGCTGTAGACTGTGATAGTGTAATTTTGCGCCCAGTGAGACAGTCGGGTACCCGTTAGCCAAGCATGTAATTAAAGTTTTAAAAATGTCACCATCCCTCAGTGGTGGGCTTTATGCCCCTTATCGCTGCGGTCCCAGGTGAGCGTTCATGTGCCCGGTATGAGCGTACGAGTTAAATGTTTGTATTTTCTGCATGTGTGGTGAGTTATTTTGCTCTAAGTCTTGAAGCGTTGTGGCCATCTTCACACCGCTGCCTTGATCAGGCGTCAGATGACACCGCTCTTGTCGTGTGGTTTGGCCCTGCTAATACACCGCACCGAGAACAAAGGCTTTGAAGTGCAAGAAATCTTTGATGCCAATGCATTACCCAAGCAGTTGAACGTTGAGAAAATGACAAAAAAATCTTCAAACATCCACTAGTGGATTGTTTTGATCATCTTCAGGTAGTGGAAAAGAACCTGATCCTATGCTTGCAAATCAGTTTAGGGTTTTGGCATCTGTGTTAATCTTCAGTGCTTGATGACATTGGCATTGAATAAGTATCCTGAAACTTTGTATAAGGGAGCTGGTGGCAACCCAACACTTGCTTTCCTGTCAGAGAGGTAACTTTGTAGTACCTTGCTGAGGACGTTGTTATGGAAATATCAACTCTTAGTGAGATGTAGTTTTGGGACAGCGGTGACAAACTTGGTTTCTTTTCTGAGATTTAAGCCACTCCAGAGCTGCAAGGTTGTTGTGACAATTTTCTCTCTGTGAACAGCGCTTTCTTGACACTGAGAGCGGCTCAGACAGTAGCCTGAGGGTCTGGGCTATGTGTCAGAGCCGCTGTCTCAACAGCCGATCAGCGCCTGGGTCGGCCACAGGATTTCTTCTCAAGCTGACATTGTGTTATACAGACAGCAGCCTGGCCGCAGAGGTAGAAATAGGGCTTGTGGAATAATGTTAATTGGCACTGAAAGGCAGAGTGTGTGATGTCCACAGTTCTTGATGAAGCTGATTCCATTCCTCTGTCCGTGCTGCATGTGGTTTTCTTTATTTATTTTTTTAGCTCCTTCAGGGTATTTTTCTCTAAGAAAACTTTAAAGGTAAGTTTGACATTTTGTGAAATTGCTAAGAGTTAGATGAGAAGATTGTCTGTACTCTAAATATAAAGTAACAGCACGCAGCCAGCTAACTTAGCTTAGCATAAAGAGTATAAGCAGGAAGAAACAGCTAACCTGGCTCTATCCAAACGCAAGAAAATCTGCCTACCAGCTCTACAGCTCACAAATTAACACTTTGCTTCTTGTTTGTTCAATCCATACAAAAACCAAAGTGTAAGAATGACAAATTGCCATTTATGTGCCGGACTATTTCTTGGTCGGGACCAGTAACTTCACAAACATAACACCCTGTAAAACAGCGAAATGTTGTTTTTACATGTCGGTTTTTGTACTAATGAAACAAACAAGATATAACGTGTTAATTAGTGAGCTTTAGAGGTGCTGGTAGACACATTTTGGTTTGGACAGAGCCTGACTAGCTGTTTCTCCCTGTTTCCAGTCTTTGTACTAAGCTCAGTGAGCCGGCTGCTGGCGATAGCTTCATATTTAGCGTACATATACAAAAGTGATGTCAATCCTCTCATCTATCTCTTGGCAAGAAAGCAAATGAACATATTTCCCAAAATGGCAAACCTTTCCTTTAAGAGGAGACAAATGAAAAGATTACTCAGTGTATCTATTTTCATAGTACCCTTGTCAAAAGCCAAGAAGAAACCAACCAACCTCAGAAATGATTAATTCTCTGTAATTATGAAGTCAGCTGTGTAGGCTATAAGTCCTGACTCTGCCTTACCTTGACCTAAATTTGGAAGTGAACGCTTTTAAAAGCCCTGCTCTGTATTCAAAGGGCCATCCTGCCAGGATTTCTGTAATGGTTTTAAGTCACAGGTCACGCTGAACTACCTCCAGCAATCATGGAGGCAGCAAGCCAGGGCCAGCTCATGCTGGTAATTGTGTGAGAGCTTTCACACGGACGTTTCTCTCTTTTCAGGCATGATGTCACTTTTCTCTGCCACATATTGTCATCTGGAGTTGTGTTGTGAAGACACACAAGCAGACCGCATTCAGTCACATGGTAATGCATCAGTATGAGTGCTAGAGGGTAAGCGAGTTGAGTAAAAATAACAGCAGGATTTGAGAACCTCTGGGGAGTTAGGGTGGGACTCGGATGAAATTGCTGGGTGTGTTTTTGAGAAAGACAGTGGAGAGAGTCAGTGTGTGTGTGCGTGTTTCTGTGGCAAATGTGTGTGATGTACGTCCCAGATTTAACTGGACCAAAGCTATGGTTGTGGTCAGGCAAGTCATCAGGGCTGGTAAAAAAAAAAAGTCTTTCAGCTGAGTACAGTACACAGTCTTTGGTGTGTTTAAGAGTCATTGTGTTTTTCAGCATGTACAAAAAAATAAAAGAATATCAGAGAGGCTGAGGTGTGTACAACCATTACTCAGGAGCAGAGGAGGGTGGCATTTTCTTAAATTGGCCTCAAGACTATTTACTGTAAAAAGTTTCAGCAGAAGTTTTATGAAACAAACTTTGAACTAAGTCGAACACCTGCGATGTTAGTTTCAGTCCACCACCAGAGAAGCTCTCTGCTGCTCCTTGTCCCCTGCGCCTGTGTTTCATCAGCTGTGTCACTTCCCTCCATATGCTGAGATCAGAAAATACACAGCAAATCAAATCACAGTTCTGTTTTCCAAATCTTATGCGGCGTTCGCAAAACTTAACAACAGATTGGAATCTCAGAGCGTTATTCCGACAGGGGGAAACTGATCCAGTATTTGTTCAATTTAATGTTTATTCCAATATAGATGTGTTTGTGGAACATACTGGAATTCAGGCTCAGAGTCAGATTATGTGCAGGCAAAAATATAGCATTATGCTAAAGAAATGTGCATCGGCAAACATTTGTGTCCAAAGAGTGATTTTTCAAACGCTAAGAAAACCTTTCTTGGTGGCAAAGTATTTGTAACATTTTCCACTGGGCTTTAAAGTTGAACTGAACCAAAACGTCCTTACTTTTTGTGCAAGGAAATATAAACTACAACAATTCTGCAGCTATTGTGCATGTCTTTCCCTTTTTCAATAGAGGATGAAACTGTTTTTGGACATATCTGTGAAAACACCATCTAAGCTTCAAGCCTCTTGGTAGGTGTTTTCCATGGCAGCGGTTGCTAGGAGATGTGCTGTCAACTTCTGTTCACTGGTGCATTAATGACTGGAACATAGACCTCTATAGCTTATGAACACTGATACAAGGTACAAGGTAGAATTTATTCTCATTCTCTCCATGTACAATATTCGGAACAAAACTGTGTTTCTTCAGTCGGTTTCGGTTTACACAATAGGAACAATAAGAACAAATACAATTTTTAAAAAGATGCCCACAGTGTTAGTAATTAACGCTGTCTGTCCTTTTCCATTTGACATTTGAGAGGACCCATCGTGCTGTAAAGTTTCTTATCCACTCGGAAAATAGAAGCTAGCAAGCTAGGCTAATTAGCGTCCACTCAGAAAGTGAAAGCTAGCTTGCTAACATTAGCACTGATTCTCTCTAGATGTGTTGTTGTCTCACAACTTGTTGCTGTCAAAAGAACGTCGGCCCACCAGCTGGTTCACTGCCTGTGTGAATGTTGGAATTGAAATTAAACTATTTTAGTGCCCACTCACACAGATTTTGCATCCATCAAATTCAGTCAGGACAAAAACTCACAACCCCTGGAGTGCAGTAATGCACAGTCACTGCAGAAAAAAAAAAAAGATTTAATTTAATTAAATTTTGTTTATAGCAACTTTGACCAAAGAAGTGCAAACACCAAGGACATACTAAATTCATAGAAAAAAATCAATTTTAAGTTCAGTTCGACATGAAAAAGAATTCATAACACCAAAAGAAAACATTTAAAAAATCCCAAAAATATGATATGAATGATAAAAAGAAGAAGAATTTGAGCTTTATTTTTTCATTCAAGGAATGTAGCTCAAATAACGTAGTTCAAAGTGCTTTACAACAATAATACAATATATAACAATAATACATAATAACATGCTCACATCGGCCCCAATGTAAGAAAGTGTGAAGTGGAGTGGAGTGTGAAATGCATACAGTACTGTGTGTGTGTGTGTGCGTGTGTGTCTGACAGAGAGAGAGAGTGTGTGTGTGTGAAGGAGCGAAAAAGACAAGCTGCACATTTGATTTTCGCTTCTAAAGCCACACTGTGCTGCACAGATAAGGTTTTGAAACAAACAAGCCATCTGAGCCAAGTGAGCTTTTCCACTCTTGGGGAGACACAAACATTTCTCCACGCAGAATTAATCAGCCCTCTGATCTGGGGGTCAGTGAGTGGAAAGGACCCTGCTGTGCGGCGATGAGCCTTTGATGGCAATATGACCACTCCGTCATTCTCTCTGTCATCCTCCGCTGAGCCCCCATGAGACACACAGCAGACTGAGGTGGGCTGAAAGCATTAAACAGTGAGGGAAAAGGTCAACGAAAGGTAGAAACAGAAAGGGGCTCGATAGAAGTTTGAGAAATCTGACAGATGACAGTGGAAAAGAAATCCTCATGACAGCCAGAAAAGAACAAAAGTCAGTCAGTTGGCCACTCGGTCTGTCAATCATGTTGTGTTTTACGCAGCAGTCCTTCACTCACTCAGGCGCCTCATCTGTCAGTCACCTAGTTCGTTATTTTGTCAGATCGTTTGTCATTCAGTCTGCAAGCCTGACAGTCAGTCGGTCATCTAGTTTGTTGGTCACTCACTCAGTGAATCATTTGCTCATTTGGCCTCTCGGTCAGCCAGTTGCTTAGTCGTAGTTAGGCTTTGAATTTGTCATTTGTTGAGTCGGTCATTTTAGTCTAGGCTTTTTAGTCAATCAATAATTTACTTCAATCACAAACTAATCAGTCAGTCTGACATTTACAAAGTCAGCTGTCCTTTTCAGACAGACAGACAGCAAAGTAAAGAGCAAACATCTTTGCCATTTCTGTGTGTGCTGTGGTCTAAACACAAGACGCCAAAACCCACAGATACCAATTGGCAGACAGAGACACAGAACAACAAACAAAAACTGGCAATAACCCGTCTGATAGACAGAGTGATAAACAGGCAAACACCCAGTCAATCGCATCCAAACACATACACACACACATACACACACACACACAAGCGCTCTGCGTGACAGACATACAGCTATATAAAGCAGCTCTGTATTGTCTTTGTGTGCTCTAAAGCAAAGTCTGGGTTGATTTTACTGGTGTGTGTGTGTCCTGTCTAGCCAGAGAGAGAAGAGAAGAGACGTGAGAGAGAGAAGCATCTATCAGCACTGTGTTGTGACCCCAAACTCACACTCCCCCGTCTGTATTTGGACAGATGGATCATCACTGCACCACTCACATTTGACAAATGTGTTTCTATGTGAGCCCGTGTGTGTGTGTGTGTGTTTGCACGTATGTGCCAGTGCGACCAATACAACGCCGGCGTTTTATTCGGGAGTCTGTTCATTATGTATAGTGTATATAGTGTAATTCAACCATCATGAAGTCCCCCCAGACAAAATCAATAGTGGTGTTAATATGATCCTCTCTCCACTCGCTACTGCAGGAAGACTTCAATTGATTAGTTAGCCGACACCTCAAAGATGCAGAGGAGTGTGTGTGTGTGTGTGTGTGTGTGTGTGTGTGTGTGTGTGTGTGTGATTCTGTCTGTACGCAGCCGAATGTGTCATTATGTAACTTTCCAAAACTATGAGGCAAACAGCTATTGACTGTCTGAGCCAATCCATTGTTCAGCTCGATACATTCTACTGCAAGTGGACTTTGCAGTATTCTTCTTCTACTATTTGGGAGTTTGACATATGCTGTCTTTAATTGTAGGTTTTGAGAGGATATCAGACATCAGTGGGTTAGATTTAAATTTCAGTCACTGTAAATATCCTGTGCAGCCAACTGAATGGTATCCATCAAATCTCACATCATACAAACACCAATTTCAACAAAGTAAATCTAGATTCACAGGTTTCTGTCAATGTGCACCTTGTACTTCTAATCACATGACATTATAATGTCTCCATACAACAAATTCACGTCATTTATTGTAAATGGACTGGACTTATATAGTGCTTAGTGGACAAAACCTCTCATTCACACACCGATGGGGGCGGTGCTCCCATGCAAGGTGCTGGGCTGCCCATCGGGGATCCAGGGATCGAACCGCCAACCCTGTGCTTAGTGAATGACCCACTCTACCTCCCACCACAGCCGCCCATTTAAGGACTATTGTAGAAATGCTCCTGTCTGGCCACACCATTTCATCTACCTCACATCTGATATTTACTCTTTGAACACACAACAATCTGTTAGCACGGTAAACCGTCCCCTACACGTCTCTGCTTTTTTTTTCTTTTTCCCGCTGTGTGAGTAGGCTGTTGTCCCTCTGGTGTCTGTCCACGCTCACAAACAGTGGTTCCTATGTAAAACTTTCCCTATTGTGCAAAAGTGTTTGAGAATTGAAATAACGAGAGTTGCACATGTGAGCAAAAGTTGATCATCACAAAACGTGTGATCATTTGCACAAACCTGTTTTTTTACGTAAGATTCATCTGTTATCAGTTCATTTTTGATTACTGAAATTCATGAAACAGTTCTGTTTGAAAGGTTATGACAGTCTCAGATATTTTGCATGTTGATGAGCACGTCTGAGAGTTATGCAGATCATTAGCAGTGTATCCATTTTGACCATTAACAGTAACTCAGTTCATCACTGGATCATTTGAACCAAGGGGAAAAAACACATACATTATTTAGGGTTATCATAAATGTTAAGAAGTGATTTTTGGGATACTGTGTTTTGAAATATAAAGCTGAAAAAGCATAGAATTTGCTATTTTGTTCTGACAAATTGAGATTCAACTATTTTTACCGGTTAATGGAAGGTAAGGATTACAATAAATATTTTGTGTAACATTTGAAAAGATGGTTGTCATGTTATTTTGTATATCTTGTTTTTAATGGTAATGTATATCAACTGAAATAACCTCAGATACCATACTGATGAAGTCAAGATATCCAAAAAACACGTGGGGAATAAATGGTGCTGATGATAGAAATGTGTTAAAGCTCACTGTCTGTGCCTTCTCAAAATTTGAAAAAAAAAAAAAAAAATACTGTATTATCTGCTCTGTACATGCATTTCAAATGTCAACTTCGTTTACCCCATGTTTCGTTTTTTGTGTGGCTCAAGCTCCCTCTCCTAAGTGCCCTGAATGCACCGGTGTGTTATCCATCACAGGGTCCCAGGGTGATTTCAGTCTGTGTGTGTGTGTGTGTGTGTGTGTGTGTGTGTGTGTGTGTGTGTGTGCTGTGAATGCACTGGTACTGTACGTGTGTTTTTGTGTGTCCAAATTTGTAGAGGTGTGAAAGAGACAGAGAAAGAAGTAGGAGTGGGAGCAGGAGGAGGACGTGAAGGCTTGTACTAATGCCCTGGAGATGATTTAGAGTTTAGACCACCAAACAGCACAGAAAGCTCTTCCAGTTATTCCCACAGGACCAGTCGGTGGCTTGTGGTGAGTTAAAGAGAAAACAGAATCCACCAGAGATCACTTCAGGGGAATGAAACAACTGTTCAAATGGTTTGGTTTCAAATCAAGTCACGGCTGTCTGTCTGCGCTCTGTTACTTGAAAGGCATGATGCAAATGCATGTGTGGGCATAAATCAGGTTATCTGGGGGTCTTTAAAGTGACATATGCATTTTGTTAAATGATGGCTTATAAATATTTACGGTATCTTAGATTTCAGAGTTCTTAATTGTTTCGCCATGTAATGACAGGTTTTCATTAGGGCTCATTTAAATGCAAATACAGAGATGAAAGTATTTTGAGATTCATTAAATCCAGATGGAGAAAGTCAGGCAAAAACAATAAGGGTTCACTTGCATTTTGAGTTTGACTCAACGACTGAAAACGATTGGACATCATTTAGATTCGTCAAAAGTCTTTGTCATCAATTATGCTATTGTTTACTGTATTTTTTTTTGTGTGTATTTATTCTGTGTTCAAATTAAAGGTGCCCTGTTTAGTCTCTGACCAGGTTTGGGTCCTGGCTTTGTTTGTATCCTCTAGCCGTTTTCACACAACAAAGAAGAAGACATTAAGCTAGCAAACTGTGATGTAAATATTGCACAATTTCAGATATTTAAAAATATTGGCTTTGCAGGTGTTTAATAAGGAACAAAATATTTGAAACACATTTGTTTGACCTCAAGCATACACACAATGTGCTTTGGTGAGAACAATTACTAGTTTGCTAGAAAACTCCACAGGGCACCTTTAATATTATATTCAACAACTGAAAGGGTTTTACAATTATTACATAATAGCTTGTTATTGAAGTAGCATTACAAATTGTACGTTCATGAGATGGTGGAACTTTGTTTTCTGAACATGCACGTGTTGTGTGTGCATGTACTTGTGTGTGCAGGTACGTATGAGCTGACGAGAGGTTGTGTACAGGGCTGTTACAGAAGGAGCGAGGTCAACAAAGAGCGCACAACTCACTGGCCTCGGCCCCCTGCAACTATCAGCCAGCCCTCTGCATGTGTGTGTGTCCATGGGTATGTGTGTGTGTGTGTGTGTGTGTGTGTGTGTCGGGGACTGACACATATGCACACAGAAATCCATGTCAATACACACACACAAACTGAGAGAACATCAATAATATACATTTCATGTGTCAGGTTCACCCCTGTGCCCAGCAGATTGTGAAATATTTTCCCTAAGTGAATGCAGACATAAAAGTTTATAAGACTGTATGAAAAATGACAAGAAGAATGTCCTAGCTAGAGACTACCTGGGGAAAATGACTTGCTTGCGCTCAGCTGCAACAGGTAAAATGACTTTTTAGTGAGGAAAAAAACATTAAAGACTGTCAAGGAAACTAGCAGACAAAGAAAAGTGACATGTAAAACGACAGGTTGAGTAAAGCGAAACAGCGAAAGAGTACAGAAGCTGACGTGTGAACCGTCAAGACGAAAGGGAAAGGGAACAGAGAGAGGCACTAGCTGTCACTTTCTTTCCCTGCTGTGGCTGACAGGTGTTTTACATTACTCTGTGGGTGAACGCAAACCACATATCCCTGCTGCCTGTGCATTTATACACTGGACTTTGAATGAATTCCATATAGGCCCCAAAGTCATGGAGCTTATTCATGCACACTAAAGGCTGAGTAAACTTTCCATTCAAGGAGAAAATGAAATAAAACCACCACACTCACAGCATTAGGATTTTCATTTGAAAGCTGGAGTATAGAGGTGCCTTAAGTTATGTTCTATCCCAGAGCCACTCCAAGCTTTCCAGCACGGCAGGGGTATTCATACTTCAGAGAGAACCACTTCCATCTTTCTTTCTTTTTTTGCAGCGTGCAGATTTTTCCATAATTTTCTGCCTTCCCACAACAAACACGGTATTAATACTTTTTGCTTATTTGCAACGTACCATTCACACTAAATCAATTCTGTCATGGAGGGAGGGTTGTTCTGTACTTGCTCTACAAAGCACAATTTTTTTCCCCATTGACTGGACAACAGATGAAAAGTCTATTTCACATGCAATGAAATAATAAGAATGCTCCGCAGGTTTGGCTACAGAATACATTTTCTGTCATGAAAACAAAGCAAATGTTTGCCATTACTAGCGCTTTACAGCTAAGATCCTCAGTATCTTTACTCACTCCACCACACACGCTGCTCAAAATCGGGTATAGTCAGTCAGTCAGTCAGAGAGGCTTATTCTTCTGTTGCGCACAGCATGAACACTCTTGGTAATAGCATCACATAAATTATTAAAAAGGAATGATGTAGGGAATGCTATAGATGGTCTAGACTGCTCATCAATTCACCCCCACAAAGAAAAGAAATCATAGCCAATTGAGTTGTGAAAACTGCTTTGTTTTTCTTGTGGCGAATTACTTTTCTGGGAAGCATGAATCTGCTGTGAGCATTACATATTAATTACATCCAGCAATTTGAGGGGTTTGGTGCTGAATAAAAACACACATCAGATTTACAGCAGCTATAGGATTTAATTTACCCATGAGGAGTGCTGTGCAGTGCAGCTCCATATATGTATCATTCACATATACACACAAACAAGCATGCACATACACATTCAACTATTGCTGCCCTTCATCATTACTTTCAACAAAGCTCCCCTGCAGTGGAAACAAAAACATGCACAAAGGGTATATCATTTCAAATATTAGAGGACACACACACGCACACACACACACACATTAGGTGTTTGAGGTAATGCAGAGCCATGTCTGAGTCATTCACCGGGTGTCAGAGGTGTGAGGTCTCTGGGTGTCGGTGAAGAGCACACAGGCTGGTGTTGCTCAGCAAATCTTTCCACACTTTTTTTCACCAGTCTGTCACACTCTCTCTTCTTTGCACCTCTCCCTCAGTCCCTTTCGGTAAGGATTTATTTCTGCTGCTTTTCATCTCCCGGAGTGAATCCTCGGTGATTGTGGTGAGGTGCTATACTGTATCAAGCTTTTCAGCGCTTGACTTGAAACAAATAAGTCTGTTTAAACCCAACTCTGTCTCTTTCTCTTTCTGTCCTGTCAGGTGTGTCTCTCCAATGCTCTTGGCCCCTGAGGCCTGAGGAGAAGTGAGCCCAGGCCCCCATGGGACGCCCTGTTACCCAGCATGCACTGCTGCTGCTGCAGTGCATGCTGGTCCTGCGGCCTGGAGGCGTGGCCGGTAGGAGAGGGCCAGTGCTGCTGCCTGAATCACCCTGTCACAAGACAGAGCACCCACTCATCCCACACTCAGGTAAGTGTTCAAACAAACACACATAAACACGCACACACACACACACACACACACCAGGGTTTTCTATTCTCCTCCATAATTATGTGAACTTTTCTGTATGCTGTATGTAGTTATTTATATCCTGTCTCTCTACATCTACCTACATCCTCCATTCCTTCACTCTACCTTTAATCACATTTTTTCCTCCATCGACACTCTTCACAAGGTTAGATTTGTAGACCATTTGTGGACAGTTTCTGGACCCTTTCATCCGGACATTTTACTGTTGCTAGGAGACATAAATACTATTGGACACATGTAGTCAGTTCTTATTTGTAAGCAAACTGATGACCAAAGGAAAAAATGAAGGCATAAGTAAACTACCTGTTTCAGTACCTCACTGAAACAGCTCCCTGTCTCAGCTCATTGGGTATCTAGTTAGCAATTAGCTGTTCCTTTAATTTTTCTCTGCATTTATGTCATATCCCCCTGGCAACAGCTGCAAACAAGACACTGACAGAAACGTGGGGATTGCATGTTGTTGTTGTAGTTTATTTTGTAGAAAAGTAACAAAGGAGTAATCTGGAGTACAAGTATTACTCTCTAGAAAGGACTGACCAAGTGAAAAGCATTATAAACTTGTTTAACACTCCAAAATATTGGGTTAAAATATCCAAGAACAATGTGCTGTGGGAGAAGAAAAGATTGACAAGCGTAGCAACAACTAAGAAAAGGGGGGCTTAGCGAACGGTTAATTGTGGTCTTTTCTGGTTATTATTTATTGTCAGACTAATTTATATAAAGATTTTAAAGAAAAAAACATTCTCCTCCCTTCCGTTATTCCCTTCTTTACTCTTTTTTTCTCTTTGTCCCTTCCCTCGAGACACAAAGCAGACACAACCTTCCTTGTAGGCCTTTAATTACTACATGGCTCTGCAGTTTTTAGATACAGTATATTCTGCATCAGATTTCATTGTCCTCATCCTTTATCTTACATTTCTATTGAACAACTAAACTGTAATGAAATGCTGTGAAACTTAATCGAAAGAAAGTATCAATAGCGATCGATGCAGTTCTGTCTACCCACCGCGAAGCAGCAAAATGCCATTGAGCTGTTTTGAGTCCAGCTGGGTCCCAGTCAGATAATTACATAGGATTTTGTCTATGGTGAAACTGACTTCCATAGACAAAATTCTATAACAAGGTCACTGCGTGTGCCCAAAGATCCACATGCGTTCAAAGACTCATATTCAGTATAACCACCCAGCACAGACACAAGCACTCCTCTACAGCCCTTTCTCTCTCTCTCACTCCATTTTTCTTCGCAGTCTTTGTCACTTCATTGTTAGCTGAGGTGGCACTCTTCCCTCTGCACCAATTGAGTGCAATGATGATGACTAACTGCCCGGCTAACGTGATACATTCCTGCCTTGTGCTTTCTGCATGAGGGGGATCACGCACCAGCCAGTGGGTCAGCTGTGGTCAATGCGTTTGTGTTCTCTAATGTACCAGAATGGCCCATTAAGCTCCAGTGGCTTAATGCTTTGGTTGAAATATAGGAGCATTAATAAAAAGGGTCGACATTACAGTTAGCAATCAGACATGGTTCACTAACTCAGAGCCTACTGTACAGAAGAAGAGGAATGAAAGAGAGAGGAACTCAGATGCTTCGCTGTCTGTGGTTCAGTGTCTTTTGTCTGAATGATCAGCTGTGATGATGATACAGTGGTTTCCTACTGCAGGGAGGTAGATAAGAGACTGTAGCTTCATTGAGAAATATTAGATAATAGAAGATTTAGTATGGTTAAAGCTAAAAAGTAATTTTACACAAATTCCAAAAAAACATTTATCCTTAAATGTACTCACTTACCTCTTGTGGTATCTAACCACACACACATAGTTTTGGTTTTGTTTGACCAGGAAAAATTCAACTTATGGTGCTCACAGCATTAAATATCATCAATATCTCTTTTGCAGTTACACTGGATAATTCAAAGACCATACTGTGAACTACTTTCTGCCAAAGAAATAGTCCCTATGAAAACTTGAAACAGAGTGTTCTGTGAGCTCTTTAAATGTTTTACGGATGGTTAACATTTTCAGTTATAGTTTGGTTTGATCATTGGTACTGACACACTAACCCCCTGCTGACACTTACAAACCAGTGTGTCTCTTGTGTCTTACAAAGCTGAAGCTTGAGGGTGTGTTTAGCATTGAGCCGGTAATTTACGTACAGATTGGTCAGCTATTTTCTCCCCTATTATCCCAGCACACAACAAAATAGTTAATTTCCCGAAGAATGAGTTTCAACATATCGTTTCCATAGCTTGTTAAAGTTAAATCATGAAGAATCAGGATGCCATTGAATGTAATGATCAGCCTTTCCTCAATTTGTGTTGTTTTTTCCTCTTTTTTGAAGAACTTTTACATGGGTGAGAGGAGAATTAAAAGTACTTACATAGGTGATTCTCTTTTTGGGTTACACAGGAAACCAGAGGCAGTCAACTCAGTGCAACATATCTGCATTCAAACTGTTAAAAGGTGGAATTATTGTTCATAAAATAAAATTGCACCAATGCAGAAACATATACAGTATGCGTATACATTTCATTGGCTTGTTAAGGCTGTTGACAAAAAGTTTCTAAGCTCACAAGCTTGTCGACCGTCTACACATCAGATTTGTTGCCCCAGTCATAAAGCTCTAAAGCTCTGCAGACTTTGCATTTTTTTTTTTTTGCTGTCATGTGGGGACAGAAAGCACAAAAAGTTTCCCATTTTATCACTAAGCTTTGTTTACTTACATCACAATCTTATTTTTTCTCACCTTGTGTAAGAATCAGCACCTTTGCAGAGCAGCTGCTAATTCCCATGGTCTCATGAAGATGTGCATTTATCTTTGCCTTCACAGTTATATTTTTGCTCAGTTTTTTAATAACTTTGCCTTCATGGCCTGATGATAGTCATTGTACGGTTCAAACACATCTCATTGTTCCGAGCTGTACAGTATACAAAGCTTTTTCAGAGACTGCCAAGTTATAGCCCTTTCTTTTTTTTACAATAAGCGAAAAAAGCTGAGTCATTACAGAATATGCCGACACATATACCAATACGCACGCATACAGTGAGTGAGGGAAGAGAAACCGCTCGTTAAACCTATTATCATTGTCTTTTGTGAGTCATTGTGCTCCATGTAATGTAGTGTAATCCCTGGTTGTTGAGAATGTGCAGAGTGAGGCTGCCATGGCTTCTCTTCAGCCAAGCTGGGAGGACTACAAACACATTAAATATATCCTTGTGGATCACAACAGCACAGCACTCCCACTCTACTTAGGCGAACCTTATCCTTTTGGACATACATAGACATACAGATTTGGCTTGAGTCTTATAGCTAGTGCCTAAACGTACAATTGATTAAAGAAATAGTTTGACATTTCGGTGAATAGTTTGCTTCCTTGCTGAGAGTTAGATGAGTAGATCGATACCACTCTCATGTGTGTACGCTAAATATGAAGCTACAGCCAGCAGTTAGTTAACTTAGCTTAGCATAAAGACTGGAAGAAGGGGGAAACAGCTAGCCTGGCTCTGTCCAAGGGTAGCAATATCTGCTTATCAACACCTCTAAACCTCACTAATTAACACATTAAAATCACAAATTGTTATCTATTTTTGTATGGAATAGCAAACACAATGTAATGTATTAATTAGTGAGCTAGTTTTATGCTAGGCTAAGCTAAATGACTGCTGGCTGAAGCTACAAGAGAGTGGTATCGATCTTCTCATCTAATTCTTGGCAAAAAAGCAAACTATTCCTTCAAAGGCTTTTCTTTATTTTCTATCTTAAATTGAATATTTTAGGATTTTGGAGTGTTGACAAAACAAGCAATTTGACTACATCACCTTGGATATTGACTTGTTCATTTTTTCACAATTTTCATTTAATCAACAGTAGATAGATTAATCTATCCTGGCATGAGGTAGAAAACCTGTCTTTTTCTGTTGAAGGTTGGGGGTAACACTGGGTGAAAGGTATTCGGAAACACAAGAGTGATATGCTGCTTTCCTTTAGTAGCTAGTGCCACTGGATCCGCAGCTACTCTATTGCGGATGTTCGGCTCACTGAAACAGCTCGCAGTCTCAGCTGGCCTGATAAAAAAGGAGTTAAACAATAGAGAGCCCGAAGAGTGGTTGTGACCCGCCGTGAGAAGCCAAGGTCAAGGTTTGTCTGAGTGTGTTCCAGTGACAGCATTTCTTTCTCTCTGTGTGATTGTGGCCAGACTGTGGAAGGGTGTGCCTCACATGGGTTTGACCCCACTAGGGATGGTGGTTTTCTGACTTGGCACAACACTTGGCTGACAGAATTGCTACAGTGGTGCAAAGAAGCTATAGTCTAAAGACCGCTTTCTGCTTTGTATGGTGGTTTTAGAAATGTAGGGTTTCAGAAAGAAAGTACGCTATGCAGTTCAGCAGCTACGTTCGAAATGTTTACCCAAAAGGTACACTTGCTACGCTTTCACGAAAACAGGTCTGAATATAACTTCAGCAGAGGTCCAATGTAAATGTGTGTCATTTATAGAATTATTTTAGGAGTGTTGAAATATTTTATCCCTATTCTTGGTAAAGGATATGTTTTGGCAAAGGTCTTCTGACCGAGCATTTGTAGTGTTATTGTAGCTCAAAGCTCCTGAGATATACTGTATTAATAGTGTTGTATTTAACAAGTGTTCCTGGGTGTAGGTTTGAAGGCTTTTAAAGGTTATAAACTGTGGTGTAAACAATGCCTTCATAGGCCAAGCTGAGGGCCATGTCTCTGAGGAGTGGAACCGGCAGACTTGTTTTACAGCCACAGACTGAGCTCAGTTTTTATCATCCCTGAACGGCTAACACATCGTTAGAGAGAGGGGAGTGAAAGCAGGGGGAAAAAAAACAAATGGCCTCATAGCATTCATAAATGCAACAGGATACAACTAGTATCAGAGAGCTTTTAATTGGTCATTTGGGGGTGATTCTTTTAAATTTAAAGTCCTCGAAGGTCTTTGGAGCTTCAATTCCAAAACATTAACTCAGCTCCATTCATGTCCAAGGTCAGCTATGTTCTGGCTATGTTTTATTTTAATGGATGGCAGGCTGCCAATGGCACGAAGAAGGGCCTGTCCGTATTTTTGGATTTGCATGTCTTTCATTTACCCGCTGCAATAAAAGTCCCACATGTCATTTCCTTACATATACATTTCCATCTTCTTTTTTGTCAAGTGGCCTGAAGAGATTTGGTCATCTTGTTAAAAGGTTGTCTCTTCTCCCGCACCCCTAGAACCAGAACCACTCCTAAATACACATTAGAGTTCAATATTTTATTGCACACTTTTTTGAGGCTTCACGGTGGTTTGTTTTGCATGATTCACTCGCTGCCCCGGGGCCACAGCACAGCCACGGAAATTTGAGTTGTAGGAGTTTTAGCTGCAAAATGTGCTTGTTTTTCTTGCTCGAAATAACATAATAAGAGGAAAACTTTTGAGCACAGGGCCAAGCGCAAAGGTCATGACTGACCTTGCCTTTCGCTTTGGATTTTTTCAAACTGAGCAGGTGTTTGTTTTTCGACCACTCGGCCAAGTCGTTTCCTCACATCAGCTTGACCAAATAGTTGCCCTTCTCCTGCTGCCCGGTACCACAGGGCTGCATTTAGAGTGAATAGGCTCTTCATTTATGTGAGCGCCTGCTGCCACCCTCTATTTACACCACTCACAGAAAAACCATTCATGTTTCAGAATTGGTTCCACATGTTGCCATTGTTGCCGGCCTGACAGCGCTGTAGAGCACTAACTTTGAGCGCTGGCAGACTGAAGACAGGCGTGGCCTCTGATGCTGGGTGTAAATATTTATACATCCTGTCATTTTGTCTTTGTGTCAACTGCTCCGTGTCAGAGCGGGTAATAACACACGGGATCTGAGTTATGGGCTGTTCCATTTTGAGGAGGAGGGAGACAGGGGTTAAGGGGATAAGATGGGACTGAGAAAAGGGGGGAGGGGTGTATAAGTGTGTGCTCGTTGGCTTCATGTTGGATCAGAGCCCTGGCTGCTCTCTGAATTTTCATCCCAATCCGCGTGTGATTACGCCTTCCTCTCATCGGCAGCCAATCCCCTGATTCAGGCAGCTGCTGTACAAGCATGGCTGTGATGTGATTACATTATCACATGCATTGAAAGTGCAGCTGATATGAACCCATGTAACATGCAAAGCAGGCCTGAAATCTAGAAAGTGAGATGGGGGATAGGATTAGTTTTTTTTTTAGGGGTATTTATTTGCTGGGGGTGTCCAACTGTTTCATTTTCTGGTGGGTTAATGATAAGGTTGACTTCATAAAAACCTCCTTGGGTGCCCCTAAAATTAGCTATTGCAACCCATCCAAAAACAAATAAACATCACAAGTTAGATCAGAGTTCAAATCAGTGTGATTAGTCTCTGTGGTGGAGCTAACCACTGCAAGTATCCTGCAGTGTTGTTTTTAAAAATCTTTCCAAGTGTGCCACCGTTTTGTATCCCTGTATTAAAGCCAAACTGTGATCTGCTAAACCCACATGAGTTTGACTTTGTGAAGCTCCATATATTTAGCTCCACAGCCTTGGGAGGCCCCATCCACGTCCATTATGAATGTTTATGAACGGTCCTTGGCCTCGTCACAAAAGGCCATAAATCCTTTGAGTGCTGCTGTGTTCATTTGAAACCTTTTGCCCCTTTTGCACACTCCAACACATATCCTCTCTTCTCTCTTTCTGTCTCTCTCACACACACACACACACACCCACACACACACACATCCAGGCACACACACTCACACACACTCCATCACCCCGTTAGCGAGCCTCCCCTGGTGAGTCAGCGAGATTTATGGGGAGAAGCTGGGTTCGTCAAGCGCCGTCTTTCCCCCGGGGGGTGTCACAGCTACATTTGTATGCCAGGGATCCTCTCGATGGCGTGAAAAACAAGCCCAGTGGAGCCAAAGGATTGGCACATTCAAAACTTTGTGTCTCCCTCCAGAATAAGCAGAGCAGCAGCCATTAAGCAAAATGAATTCTTTGGGGTGAAGTTGGTCGTGATCTCCCAGATATTTATTTCACAGCGGCTAATGAAAATGTATTAGCGCTGTGCAACCAGACATGGGATGCTTTTTGCTCTTGCAGTTCTCTTGTACTCGTCACTGGAGACTTGAAAGAGAACAAGGGAGAGCGTCTTTGCATACAGTGGCTCTGTCTCGCAACAGATGATATTGTTTTGTTAGGAGAGCCAGAGTTTGGTCCCACTACGTGATCTGGAGGAAACAGATGTTTTTGGGAAGCTCCTGTTTTCTTGCTCTGTTTGTCTTTGTTTTGAAATGCCCAGAAATCCCACGTTTGTCACCGCCACCCGAAGTGCTTGCGTTTGATGCAGTGAAGGGAGAGCGTGCTTTCATTTGAAACGCTGTCTGACAGGTGTGCCTGGAGAAGCAGATAATGTGTTTTGAGGAGGATATTCAAGCTGTCCTCTCCCTCTGTTCCGGCATTGATGGAAAGCTCCCCAGTAAATTAAAAAAGTCCCTTTGAAATTTTTAGTTTGGAAATAGCTCACAAGTGTAGTGATGAATGATTTTAAATCACTGTAGCAACCACTGCAGAAAATTCAGCCTTGCCGGAGTTCTGGCACCTTTCTCCAAAATACTAATTTCAAGCTATTTGGAGAAAATGTCTCATATTTGGTAATGAGTGTAATCTAATCTGTGTATAGTAGTGCTGGGATAAGTTATTATGACTACAGATCAAGCACGCAATGAGCGATAGAGAAAACACATCACCATAATGACTGATTGACCACCCTCAACTAAACCTATCGGGTAACCAGACAGTAGACAGGCCGTCCTCATCGCTCGGCAACCACCCAGGGGCCTGTGATTCGATTGGTCAGGGGTTAATGGGTTGGGCGCCATGAGAACAGGCATGTTGTGGATAAGATGTCAGTGTCTGTCTGGGATATCTCTGTCTCTCTCTTTATGTCTGTATGTATTCACCATACCATGCAGGAGGAGACATGGTCAATTTCCGTAAAAAGTCTTGGTGGTTCATCCACAGTATACATTTCCATGAAAGCGGTCAATCAACAGCAGTGATGGTTTACAGAATTCAAAGGACTGACCACTGAGTCACAAGAAGTTTCAATTCACTATTTTGTACACATTCACTTATGAACAGAGGTGTCAGGTCTCACTTATGTTTTGGGGATTTTAAGACAAAGAAGCCGAGAAGCACTAATGTAATGTACTTTGATCCGTGCAAAATTATTTTTTGAATGAGTGACCTTATCAGCCGAGGACAGCTCTGAGCATTTTTGTTCTTTATTCAATCTCCTCTTCATTTCACTCACTAGGAGGGCCCTATTTTGTATCATAGCAGGGAAGAACTTGCCTGACAATTTTTTTTAAGGAATTTGTAATTACAAAATATGCTAAACATTGTCATTATGCAACAACGGCAAATGCTCCTCCTGCCGCCTTTATAATACAGAAATATAATGATCTATAACTATGTCTGATGCAGAAGGAAATTAAATGTTCTTTTAATTTAAAGATGATATTGTTCCCCACTGGTGGAAGATGTATTACTTAAGTAAAAGCACGAAGTCCTGCATTCAAAATCTTACTTAAATAAAGAGAACAGAAGTACTATCAGCTAAATGTACTTAAAGTAAAAGTATGTGTTATGCTGCAAAAGGGCCCATATGAGTGTAATACTATTATATATTATATTATTATATTATTATATTATTGTTACTGATGCATTAATGTGTAAGGAGCATTTTAAAGTTGTTGTTGGTTGACATGGACTACTCTTTATACTGGAACTTTCCTGATCTGAAATAACATTATGTTTAACTGTGATAAAGGTTCATGATATCATTGGCTTATACACGGACACCCCACGCAGCTCATTAATTTTAATTAGTCCCACCTCTTCAGTCTGTTATTGCAGGGTTTACTGATGTGTGACAATAACCGTTAGTAATGCAGCATTACTGCCCTATAACTACAGGCCAAAATCTCCATGCATTTTTTGTCCATATAAATTTTAAATTATAAACTACATTTTAAATCATTGTAATGCAAAATACAAGTGTGATTGCTCTAATATTTCCATCACAAATGCTATGCAACATGACTAAATATGAAAGAAAGGTTGGAGGAAAGGTAAAAATCAGAACAAAGGCAGAAAAGTCACAGCAGCCCTTTGAACGCAGCTAATTCATCAGCACAGCTGTTATCTGCAGTCATAAATTCTCCGCTCTGATTGGCTCACTGTTCCTTTGGCCTGTGATGTCGTTGGCAGAGATGGAGCCGTGGATCTTCAGGTTCAAGGCAGAGGGCACGGTGGATTACTCACAGCTGACCTTTGACCCTGGCCAGAACGAACTGATCGTCGGTGCCAGGTAAGCCTTATCTGAGTTTGTTTCTTTCTCTTTCTCTCTGTCTCATTTTGCCTCGCTGCCTTCCCTCCTGCCTCTTTCTTTTGTTGTTTGTCCGTTTATTGTCTTGTCTTTCATTCCCCATTTTTTCAGTGTTTGTTGGTGCATTGCATGAGTAATGAACAGTTTCTCTATAGATGTCTTCAAAAGCCAGAGAAAAATGGCTTTGAAGATTGTTTCCAAGTCTATTGTTTTTGTCAAGCCCAGCCAAGTGTGTGTGTGTGTGTGTGTGTGTGTGTGTGTGTGTGTGTGTGTGTGTGTGTGTGTGTGTGTGTTTGCAGTTTCTCAGTGACACTGAATTTGAAAAGGCATTGCACACATTTAGTGATTTAAAAAAACAGTGTGTTTTTGCATTGTTCATGCATACATGTGAGAAAATTAAAGTGTGTGTGTGTGTGTAAGGATTGGGTGTATACATTCACGCTGTGTGAGTCTCTGGCTGATTCCAGATGAAGTGCGCTCTGCACTTCACGTAATGGCTTAGTTGTCAATAGAAAGAGACACTCACTACAACGTGAACAAGAGATAATACAGGAGCCAGCAGGAAGGAGAGCAGCAAAACAAACAGAAACAAAGTGAGCCCAGGGAATTTACTAATGCACCCCAGCAACTTAAATGGAAAAGGCTAATCAGGGAAAGTGTGTATGTGTGGACGGATGAAGAGCAAAGGTGAGTGAATTCCCACTGAAATTGCTGGCAAAAACTATGATAATATAATATAATATATAACAGAAACACAATGTTTTTGCTGGCAGTCTTCTATTTTTAGCTACAACTCAACCAATTCACATGGTATTTGGAGCACTCAAAAAATCAAATGAGAGATTTAGCTCAGTTCTCGGTGCCAACTTGACGGCCGTTGAGTGTCTGACTGTGTGGCTGGATGGATGGCTGCAGGCTGGGGTTAGAAGTATGAGTGATAATGGAAGGAAAGAGGGATCGATGCAAATATCAATACAGTAAAACAGGGGGCCACGGCCACGCTGAGACCTGGCTGATAGCTACTCTTCAGGAGATTGATAGATCTCTGAGAAAGTGTTTGCATGTATGTGTATGTGTGTGCATGTGTGTGTCTGTGTGTGTGTGTGTGTGTGTGTGTGTGTGTGTGTGTGAACATCCTTGATGATTTGAACTCCAAAATGAGATGTCTACTTTATGAAAAAAAGAATGCTTGCTCTTTAAAAATGATTACTGAAATGAAAGAAAAACACATTATGGAATAAAAATCGTTCAGGTCAATCTCTACAAAGGGTTTTTGCTGTAAAAATTGCAGTAAATTTAACAAATGTTTAAGAAATGTAATTTATTTTGGTGGCACGGACCAACTATATTCTTAGATCATGATTGGCTCATGGAACAAAAACTACAAAATCACAATAAATAATGCTTTTAGTCCTTATTATCAGGTTTCATGTGATCTCATTCTGATAATAGTGTATAATGGTTGTAGTAGACAGCCTGAGGCATTGTTAGTCAATATACCAAATATTCCTCTTGAGAGAGCATTCCTTAGAACCTAATGTTTCTTGAAAAGTTGGAAATACAAATGAAACAGTTTTGTTGATGCTGCGCAAATTTGAAAAGCTTCAGGCAAGGCAGGGTAGGCACTTATCAGAGTGAGGTTTCACCGCCAGGCTTTGATTTTCTTTCAATCTCTTTTTTACTCTGTCACTCTGTTTCTCTATTAATCATACACACAAAACTCCAGGAGATAGGAACATACTGTAAAACCTTTCAGTACTGCTTCATCCAGTCTTTTTTGCCTCCAAATTATGGGTTGGACAAACCTAGAGGTCCATCATTTGCCACTGTGGTTGAATCCAACCAGCAACTGAATTTGGTCCCTATGAGTACCCTGGCTAAACTCTTACACCTTCTTATGCCACCAATGAAAAGGTTCATTTTAACTCTTAGTGGGGAAAACCGTAGAAGCTTCAGATGCAGCAGTTTTCAAGGTTTTTACACTTTAAAATCTGTTTACAGGTCTTGGCGAGTGCTACTACATATGTGAAAATTGTATAAAGTCTTTTGTGGCTGCAGAGGGAGCTGTGTGAAATCTGATAAACTGCCTCAAGTGATGTCACTTGCCCACTCCTCATCTCTGCGAGTCTAGCCACTCGAGGCTACATTAACCGCTACTAGCATAACACACCCGCATCTCCAACCCAACTGTCAGCAGTTGAGTTGTATTGTGGGTAATGTATGAAGAAGAATATGTGGAATAAACTGTCCATTGTGGGTTTGACAGTGTTATAGAAGTTGGGAATTGGGAATTTTCACTCCCAACTTGCTATTTAAGCAGTTTAAGTCTGTATGCTCCCTTGCTGAAGGTGGAAATCCCTTTGTACTGGTGGCACTAAGGGTAGGGTGGTAGAGATAAAAGAACTGGCGAGAGAACACAGATAAAAACTGCACAGAGCTTTGGTCTTTGAGCAGAGATGCTGTAACATCCACACATCTTTTTTTTTCTTGGTTTATTCGCAGAAAATGGCTCCATCAACTCACACACTTCCTTCTTTTTACAGAAATCACCTCTTCAGGCTCAATCTGGAAGACCTGACACTGATCCAGGTGAGTGCTAATTCTCTCCCGCTCTGTCTGATTCTCCCTCAGTCTGACTCACCCACTTTTCTGAGTGAATATGTGCTCACGCTGTCTGCTCATATGACTCTTACAGTCACACTGGCACAGGCATCCAAAGCGCTGCCTGCCTCCAACAAACGCTGTGTTATAGTCGTAGCGTGCTGCCAGCTCCTACAACTTAAAGCTGTTACAGTAAAATGGTTTAGCATTTCACATGTCACAACAACTTTCTATCTGGTAGAGTGACACTGGGTTTGGTTGACAGTGCTGTGGGTTGATACACAGAGGGAGGTAAAGAGTGTTGATATGACATCTAGTCAGTGAAACTACCCTTCATGTTTAAATCCAATTTGAAACTGTTTATGGCATATACTCTGCAGCTGTACTTTTCCACATTTTCTAGGGTATTAACACACTGTGCAATTTAATATGATTCCACCATTTTGGCTCCTGCTCATCTCAATGTAGCAAGGTCAAATCCACAGAGAGAATTAAATGATCTGAAATACTAATCAGAAATGAAAGAATGCTAACTTCAGGGCTAGAGTTCACCCTCTGCGTATTATGACATGTTGTAAAATGTGCACAAAACATGCATAAATAGAAGTATGCTCAAGGTGGCAATTATACATGATTTTCTATCTGTCTTTCCTCCCCTTTCTCCTGCATGCTGTCATTCCAATTTATATTCTGCATCCTCTCATTTTTCTTTCTTTTTTCACACTTGTATGAGCCCACATCCCCCCTGTGGAGCTAAGCATTTTGTGACCCACTGAGTTACCATACAAACATTGACACATCGACGGGTTTATTTCTAGGTGGTAGCAGCAAGACTTCTTTGATGGTTTGACAACTCTTGATGTTTGCCATTTACACCCTGGAAAACCAGGGGAGAGGACAAGAAGAGAGAAAGGGAAACAGTGGAGTGAAAATGAAGGGAAGGAACAAAAGGGAGAGGGGAGGGAGCGGTCTTGATATAAATCCGCCTGGAAAGGGAAAATGAGAAAAACAGTCAGACGAAATAAGAAGCAAGACTGAATTTGTTGGATAGTAAGGGCGGCACATACAAAGGGATCAGGGAGCAGTGAGACAGCACACAGACAGAGGGAAGAAACCCCCCACGAAGAGAGACGAGGATTCATGCAGAGCCAGTCTTTTGTGGCCGCTCACTGGGACACAGATGCTTTTTAAAGATGCTCTGTGCCATCCGCGCTCCCAATCACTCCTCCTTCTTTATTTCATCCTGCGCTCGGCTGGCGCTGCAGAATCAGCAAGGAGATTCCACCGACCCAATCAACCTCTCATCTCCAGGACATCTTTTCTTAAGAGAATAGGACCTGGTAATCCCTGCAAAGGCCTGGAGCCAATTGAAGCTGACCTGTGCACTAGTCCCTGCTTTCCATTTGATTGGACCAGGGCTATAGAGTCAAGTGCTGAAGTTTGAGGAGCTGAAGTGCTATTCTTCCATTCACCTTCCTCTGAAATCTTTTTTTTTTCTGTTCCTTCTTTTAAAAAACAGGAAATTAATTGCACAGAGATTTGTCTGCCTCTGTGGCCGGGTTTACATATATTTGTCATTCTTATTGTTGTTGGATATGAAAGACTTGAATGAATTTCCCCTTTGGCACCGTTGCTCCACTCACATTACATGCATTGCTGATTGATCAAATAGATTTACAAGGGAATATGGTGCGGAGAGTGTCAGAGCGAACAAAGAAAGTTTGAGCTTATGCAGTCGTTAGTAGTTCAGCGTGTTTTATTTCAGTTGCACCGACGTTCAAAAGTTGTTGCATAAGGTTCTTTTTTTTTCTTTCTTTCCTGCAGAAGGAAAACAGGCTAACACTTACACTTGTCTTTGTGATTTCACCCCATCCCCATGCATCAGATAATGTCCAATGGCAGTGATTTGTTCTTGCATGGCTGGCAGCGCTAAGAGCAAGGCAGTGGTTTGACAGAGCACAAGGCTTAGAACCGGTGTAATACAAACAGCCTATAATACTCTAAAGAGGTGGATATAATTACCATATGATCGATGACGGGCTGATCTCATCCTGTATGTACATTCATGAAACATTTATGAAAACAGCAGCCACCAAGGTCTTCTGATGCATGAAGGCAAAATGAATCCCACCTACTTTTCCTGCCCATGGTTGATGGTATGATGAGTTGTTTTCCAACACTCTGCAAGGCAGAAAATGAATCCTGAATTCTATTACCATAGAATGGTAAGTAATACCATTGTATTATGGAGGGTTCAGAGAGTAGTGACGCTTAGGCTGGTAGCTAAACACTGCTGGTCTAACCCGCTCTATTGCACATATCGAGTTGAAACTCACAGATCGATAAAGCCTGAGCCAGCAGCCTTAATCTCCTCAGTAAATGCCCTCATTCCTTGGAGGTAATAAAAAATAGAAAAAAGCCAAGAGCATCAGAAGTTGGAGAGAGAGAGAGAACCTTTGTTTAAAGAGTTGATGTGAAGCCATCTGAGAACTTCTACGTGTGTCTTTCAAAGGCCACTTCTTGGATCTGGTCTTCAGTAATTTCAGGGGTGTAGACAGGGTTTAGTCACTTATGAGAGATGTAAAGGGTTGTCTGAGGAACTGTTTACATGACAGGAGGACTTCTTCAGAATCATAAACAGTATAAGTCGAAGATTTCCACATTACATGAACTTGCAAGCACATACTCAAACTGAAAGGCAATCATGGGTTGAAGTGGAAAGAATCAGGCTTTGAAACATGAGTTAGCGCTCCCTATGGCTTTCATTGGAGTTAATATCTGGTACTTAAAAAAATGTTTCGGCAGTGTCTCAACAGCTAGAAGAGGCCTTCCGCTCCCTGTCAACCTCTACCCTCATCCTCACTGATCTGGAAAACATTGTCAAGAACAAAAGGTTGATACTTCTCTCCTTGCTCCACTTTCAAACTTGCAGCTGAAGTGAAATATAAAAGAAGACAAGGACTCAACTCCACAGCATGCACAGCTAACGAGACATTTAGGGCTACCAGGGCCTGTCCATAAAAACAGCAGCCATAAAACACAATATCCTTCCTTCATATACAGGTGAATCCCACTTTATATCTCACATCTGTTCGGTATTGTCCTCCTGCCCCTTCTGTCCCTCATTCAGCTCCCTGCCCTGAGCTGCTGCCAACCTTGGGCAGGCGAATTAATGCTGGCATCACCATTATCCACCTTCCATGGCCCACTGCAGAGAGGGGACAAACACTGATGAATTGGCCCTTATGCATTTGCATTGTGTTCAATTTCTCATAGTGTTGCCAGGGCTGATGAACAGCCAAATCGGCTCGATGTACCACTTGTGTTTCTGTCTGTCTGTGAGCTCCACAAATAATGTCCTTTGACATCGTTGAATACCCTAATACAGTGATCTCCTGTCCATTTTTAGCTCCATTTTTACCCTTGCACACCTAGTCTAATAACAGGATACACACTTTCATGATCGTCCTGAAAGTGTATAATTTTCAGGCACAATAAGAGCCTGTTGAATTGACAATATCCCAAGCAAAGGAACTAATGTAAGAAGAAATTAAAAGAAAAAAACACCCCCTTTAAGAATCCGTTATTAGCTTGCTTTTTCCATGCTAAATTGAAACAGGATGCAGACACTGAGGCTGATTTTCAACAGAAACACTGTGGCACAGCATTAGTCAATAAGCACTGGGATGAGGAGGATCAGTGGCATTGTTTCGCCATTCAATACAGCACCAGAGGAGGAGAAAAATAGTAGATATCCCCTCCGGCCTCTCTCTTTCTCTCTCCTGCTGCACTGGCACATGAAAACACTATCCATAACGGCTCTCCTTGGAAACAGACACTGTATGGTGTTGAGATGTATATTGTGCCTCCATTTTTCTTCCCTTCCCCTCGTATTGTTGTGTTGTTAAGAAGGACAGCAAAAAGAAAACAAAAGGCTCTCTCCAGTCACACATGTTGTATTTCGTGGACCTGTCTCTTGCAATTACACTTTGTCAGATAGACAATTAGCCCTGCTAATCAGTAGCTAACAGAAACTATCCTCCATAGCTCTAGAAGCATTACTAATTCAATTACTAGAAACCACTAACTTGGCCATTTAAATGCATAGAAGAAAAAGCATCAGTTGGATAGGAGATACCAGTGCATTCGGTGATATCATGGAGTTTTATGCCATGTTTAAGCAAAAGGGCTGTGAGTCTAAGTAGCAAGAGGCGTAGCAGGGGGTCAGTACAACTCTTTCCATGGTGTTACGACAATATATGTGACTCAGACCTACACACTCACTCACACATGACATCAAGGCCAATTTCATGTGTAAATCTTTCAGCTGCTTACATCAGCGGACATCAGTCTGAATAGTAAATATTGTACCAGCACATCAAAAGGTAATATCAGCTATTCATAAAACAGATTAGATTTCCCTGGCAGGATTTGTCCAGCTCTTACTCTCAACCCGCCGTCCCCTTGTAATGAGACACACAGCCAGACGTTTCATAAAGCTAGACAGCTGTCAGCAGCGAGTGTGTTCTCTGGACCCTCTTTATGCAAAGTATATTCAATATCATGTCTGGAAACAGTGCTGTTTTGGAATTCAGCTCCTCGCTCCCTCCTCCGTCTCACTGACTACTTCACTCTGCCCACACTGTCTCCCTTGTTCTGGCTGACTCCTAAATTGGACTCTCTTGTTTTCTTTTTGTTGTTTGTCCCTTATTTTCCTTTCTCTGTCCTTTCCTCTGTCTCTGTCTATCTCCCTCCTTGCCCACTCTCTCCTTTGGTATCTCTCCTGCACCCACCTCGTGGTGACAATAGCCCCTCAGTGTGAGGGTTGACGAGTGGCGCGAGCACAATGGTTCATCTCTGAGGATTGCACCCATTACAGGGTACAGCAGACCGGGCGGACACACGGAACATAACATGTCTTAGGATTGTTTTTCGTCAGCTTCCCTGAAGTAACAAATGACCGCTACAGACTGCCAAATTCCCTCTGCCTCTCTCTGAATTTCTGCTTCTTAATCACACGTTATCTTGCTTAAAAGGATTACTCTGGTTTGTTACAATGTGGGTCTTGTTTTTGTAGTTTTGGCTAGTATACCTTTAGGTAATAAAAAACCTGGGAGGTTCCCAGGGAAGATCTGGGAGGGCAGCAGTATTGCTAAAAATAAGTCCGACATGGCAAGAACAAGGAGCAATCAGACAATCATGCAGGTTTTAAACCATGTCTTTCAAATCTCAAATTTACTGATTCTAGGTTTTCCTTATTTTATTGGACTGAATAGATCAAATTCTGACAATACAGAGAGTCATTTAAGGGTGTTTATGATGCTCATAAAAATGAATTCATCATTTTACAGCTGTTTCTTTTTGTAATGTCTGTCTATGGGAAAATGCCTTTTTGGGGCTGTGTGCGTCACATGGTCCTGCAATACCAGGTTTGGCCACTACACCAGAATTGCTTTCTCGTTCAACTTTGATCTGCTGCACTTAACGCAGTCGTACCTGCATGCGTTCCTGAGCAATGAGGGCAACATTTCAGCTGTGCTCACTTGCAGTTTTACCTCCAAATAAAATGGTTTAGACAATCTGGATAAACTTTTCGCTCGTCCATACAGACCATCCATGTTTTTTGCCCTGTCGGACTTTATTGTAGTGATGTCAGTTGTTCCCAGATCTTTCCCATTACTTTGGTGAGTACAATGTTTTCATACCCAATGAAAATGATGACCAAAACTATGAAAATAAATAGCTGTAATAAACCATAATTATCCTTTAACAGCTGTTTATCTCTTCCTTTTCCACAATATCCAATGGATGCTTTTCTCCAAAGATGATTACAGTGCAATGATGGATTTTTTTTTTTCTTTTGGGCCAATTCACCACCATGCTCAGCTCACTAAATTTAATCCGGTCCTCTCTTGTTCTCTCATCTTTGTTTCCCCCTCTAAGTCTCTATTTCAGTTTCTTCTAGGTGACAAAGGCACAGAAAAAAAGGTCTTTGTAAGGCAGCTTCCTCTGATAAAGCCAAGAATAATTATTTAACGACAGCACATTCCAGACATATTTCAGTTCAAGACAGATTCATCTTAGGAGCACAGTGGCTGAACAATAGCAAGTTAATGAGCTTTTAATGTTTCTTAATGACACTGGCACTTGCCTTTGCATGGCTGTGATTTTGTTCTTTACTCTGGTCCATTTGAGGCAGGGCAGTCAGATAGGGTGGCTTTAGTGGTCAATGATGCCAGCACATCCCCCACTTACAGGCTTATGGACATCACCTCCTTCAGTAATCCTAAATTTGATGTCTTAAAGATGGGAATATATAGTATTCTGAAAATCCGCTTTGAACTATTTCAATCGCATAATCTCCCCGTAATGATAAAAGCAATCACTTTGCTCCCTTTAATGTGATCTCAAGTTGTAATTTTGCATTGTATTATGATTGATTTTTACATTGAACGTGAGTGAGTAAGGTTTTGGGGCCATTAACAGGTTTTCTCCCCCCCTCTGCGATTAGTGAAAGCACTTTTCAGCACCCACATTCAGTTCAGCTGGGACACACTGTGATGCTGTGTGTGCACTGTGCAGGCTGTTCTGCTTGTGCTGATGTGTGTGGTTTGGGTCTGTGGTGACTGCACAGCCCCAGAATAGCCTACTTTGGGCTGGAATGTGAACTGACACACACACACACACACACACACACACACAGAGAAAGAGAGAAGCCAGCTCCCATTAATACTCCATATCTTATCCTCCCTGAATAGTCCCACACACCCTGAGCTCTCTCCTCTCTAAGCTCACTGCCTATGTGTGCATTTACGTGTGTGTGTGCGTGTGTGTATGTTTGTACATACGGGTGTTTCTACGCCTCCCAAAGGCCAGTGAGGCGGAAAGCGAAGGCCTTGTCATAGAACACACAGAGGAAACACCCAGAGTGCTGAGGGGGGTTCAGCTTTCGTTTCCCCTCTTGTCCTGGCATAAAACAGTCCTGATACCAAGGTGAAATCTAATATTCTCTTTCAGTTAGCAATATTTACTATATTCCCACAGAGAGTGAAGTCCTGCGCCTCTGGCCACTAGCCAGGTTATTACTGCAGGAAAGGCATATCTCTGTGGCCAAGTAAGAAGTTGAATAGTTTTACTTTGGCGTTAAGCGTATTATTGCACCAGCCGGTTTTTCTGTTAAATATTCCTCTCTCTGTCAGTCATACGGAGCTGGTGGCAGTGACAGCTAATTCTGCCTGTCATAAGCGTGAGTGTCTTAGTGGCCCGCTGCTGTCCCGAGGCCAACACTCATTTCATGAATAGAGAACTTTTATCAACAAGAAAGCCCCCCCAGAGGTCACGCTGAAATTAAACGGTAGAAATTGGAGCACGCTGGTGTCTTCACCCTCGGAGGAGCCGAGTCGAGGTTTTATCTTCTTATTCCTCTCCCTCCTGTAGTAAAATGTAAACGGCGTCCCTCTGTTTCTTCCTCACATGTAAATCACGTTGACATCCTACTCTAGGGACTCGCATGTTATGTCTTAAGATCCCCCCTTTTCCCTCACACATAAATCAAATTGGCATTCAGCTCTGTGCGCACGTGCCTATCGTTTCTTGAAGTCTCTGCTTGGTATGCGCGTTAATTGGATTCTGTGTCTGTATTTAACATGGCTTATAAACTTGTGTATGTGTGTGAGTGTGTATATGTGGGATTGGGAGTACAGTGAAGATTTAATGTCAAATGAATTTGCCGTTTGCTTCTATTTTAATCCAAATCAAAGAATAGTCAGTGCTTCAGCCCAACTCATTGCAGTATGGGTTTCTATTACATGTGTGTTTTCATGTCTTCCGTGGCATTTTTATTGCTTGGCTATCTCAGACATCAAGTCACCAGACATCAAATTGACCTCAAAAGGGTGTCACAGTTGAGAGCCAGGTTTGTTTTGGTTCCCCGAGTGGTCCTCAAACTGGTTCATGGTGACATGGCGCCAAATGTTTCTGATGTTTTCTTCTTCTTGATGGTTCATTGGGAGCCTTACGCTGCGTTTTTCTCTTTCTGCAGGAGGCTGAGTGGCACTGTGATGAGTTCACCAAGGGAGCCTGCTTCAGCCGTGGAAAATCTGAGGTGAGTTTAAGTGATGCCTGAGTATTTGATATGTCACACTGTTATATTGCTTTATCAGACACTTGTCACTATGTTGAGAAAAACAACTTTTAGTATTTGTAATATAAAAAACATCATCTTGTCCTCTGATTCATGGTTTATGGTTGTTACTTTGCAGCTAACTGAACCTATTTGTCAATTAAAGTTGTATTCCAGCAATTTAGTATTCCATTAAGTAGGGGATGTGTGAGACACAAAAACCCTAGATCCTACACTTGCAACTCAATAATGTGTCTTGGGTTGTTAGACCCTCTATGTCTGGTAAATGCCAACATATATTTCAAACTCCACACCCTGTGTGTAATGCAATGAGTCTACAGCCATGCTAGCAGCTCTGTGAGGCTGCACTTAGGCACAGCAGTGCTTTGAGCTAAATTCTAACATCAGCATGCTAACATGCTGATGGTTAGCAGGTATAATGTTTACCTGCTAAACATTATACCTGCTAAGCTAATATTTGCTAATTGGCACTAAACACAAAGTATAGCTGAGGATGATGAGAATGTCATTCCTTTTGCAGATATTTGGTCATAAACCAAAGTATTGGACAAATAAAAAATTTCAAGGGGGTCAGGGGATTGACCGACTTGCCGACCAGCATTGCCATTCCTCGAGTCTAACGTGACTAAAAGTTTAATGTCCGAGCCCAACCCAAGATAACCTTGATGACATTACAAGGGTTATTTTCTCAGACTTGATAAAGCTCCCTCCAGAGCACCATAAGACAACTAATACATTGATTTTGATGTGTAAAATTGATGGAGTTCCCCTTTAATACTATAACAATAATGTAAACATCTACTAACTAGAAAGCAAACCTCCAGCAGACCACCACTGAAACTGCAAAGCTGCAGCCTTCAAAACAGCTGATGATTGTTCAACATTTGCCTGTGGGTAAGGTTATCTACAAAAATAACATAGGAATGAATACTGTTTACTAGAGGAACTGAAGGCCCCAGATGCCGGACTTTCCCACTGGTACATCAGTGCTGCTGCTGCTGCATAATGGCTAGATAAAAAATTTCTGAAGACAGATATCACAGATCTCCCTTCATTTTTACAGGCAGTGTTGAATCCGCTCGAGAAAACACATCATAATCAAATAGCTCACTAAAATAAAAAAAGTCAAGTTATGATGAAACACATTGAAGCGTGAAAGCAACATGGAGCTCTTTATTCAGCTTTGACATATAAACTCACTGGGAATCCCTGCTTTGTATGTGGGATTATCCTCAAAAAGGATCTATATCAATTTGGTGTGAAGTTAAAAGCTTCCACAACCACAGCTTAACTCTTATTTACCTTGCATAAAGGGAGTTCCTATTGTTTTTTAGTTTCTTTTTGTGCAGAAGTGTATGTTTTTGTATGTGGTTAGCTGCCATACTCTTGTCTACCAAACAGCTGGTTTAGAGCTGAACTTGACTTGTAGGTGAACTGCCCAGCCCTGATCCCTGTGTGTGTGTGTGTGTGTGTGTGTGTGTGTGTGTGCACCACTGTGTATTTATCCTCCTGTGAAAGGTGGTTAGGGGCCTATAATAGCCATGCATGGGCTGGCCACCACAAGATAACTGCTGTGAATTACAGACCAAAGCTATCTCAGTCCTTGAGAGTCGCTGCTGTCTGAGAGAGTCGAATTGTTTTGCTCACTGTTCCCTTCTGAGGATCAGCTCCTGTGATGTACACTAAGAATAGCATTAAAAGACTTCATTCTCCCGCAGTTGACAGGGCTTTGGATGGTTTATTACCTAGCTCAGCGCGCAGCAATATACCATCGCTTAAGCTAATACACAGATACCGTGCCTGTGCTTTGAGTGAATTTACAAGTGATTGTTTTTTTTTTTTCTTAATGCACGCGCCCGCTTCTCCTGTGTATTTGATTTATTTCAACTGGGAGAAGAAAAGAGAGTTAAATTGACTTGACAGGACTTGATTGCTGCCTTAGTTTTGTTTTATAATGCGAGAGCCAAACATAACAGCTTCTGTATTACAGTACAGACATGGAACATTTGTCAGGAAGTTTTCATAAACAAGTCAAGACTGTGAGGCTGGGCAAATATTAAATATGGCGTTATTTACCGTAAACAAACTGCAGAGAAGAATTGAATTATGCAGAACCCTCACAACCCACCCCCACTCCTGCACCCATGCGCACACATACACAAGCATACAGTGCACAACAAGCTGTACAAACAGTACAGATATATAGGCATACATAACAAGTGTTACTACACACACACATACACACATACTTAGGCTGTGCTTAGCACCAGGAAACGAGTTGTTTTACGAGTCAACCTCCATCTTGATAGGGGGAAATAAAAGCCCTTCCCCTCCTTCCTCTCTTCATCTCTCCTACGGTGCCCTCCACTCCTAAATCAGAGCTTTGAGAGGGGGGTGAGGGGGAGGGAGGGTCGCCCTGGGCACCTTGAGTGGCTCAGACAATAGCAGATTTACAAGGTTTTAAATTTCTACGAGGGGCCCTCACCAACCTAGCCATGGGCCCTTTCAGATGGAGGGGACTGTATCAGTTTATTACCTTGTCCTAGGACAAAAACAAATGCCGCTCTCTGACATGAATACTGACTGTTGTGGTTACATTTGCTATGAGTTTTGTTGATGGAAATCCCCAGCAAAGCTGCGTGAAAGCCTGACGGCGATGTTGAGAGTTCAAGACGTTCGGCGGCAATCAATCATTCAATCAATCATTCACTCCGCCTGTCCCGCTTTGTTTGCCGTTCGCTTTTAACCAAGTGCTGAGTGGTTTGCTAGAAACCCAGGCCAAACCCTCAGAGGAGGACTGAGCCAAGAAAAGAGTGGCGAGCATGTACTTCACCATCATTTAGAGAAAAGTGGTTTGAACTGATTAATGTAGAGAGCGGGCAAAAAAGAAACATGCTTGAATAAAGCATGTGAGAGGCTACCCTTTCATTTCACTTTTTGACTAGTCAACAAAGCCAAGGCAATTTTCTAAACTAATCCTGAGTGGTCCTCTCCCACGCCTGCTGCATTTATCTGTTCTCCACCTCATTCAGATCCCTCTCCAAATCTGGTCCCTGTTGAATTAAGATGTGACATGGCTAAGCCGTGTGGGCATTAGCCTTGATTTGACTCTGTGAAGCTAGGCCACGTTTTAAAGTAGCCCTCCCGTGGTTGCAGGTGTTTGTCTCATTTATTGGCATAAAGTGTAATTTTGTCCCTCTGCCTAATGCTGCTGCTTATCAATGGATAGATAATGGCGCTTCTGCTAACTGTTTGCTGGCGTGTTTCCACAGGAGGAGTGCCAGAACTACATCAGGGTGCTGCTGGTGAATGGGAACAGGCTGTTTACCTGTGGAACCAATGCCTTCACCCCCATCTGCACCAACCGAACGGTATGAACAACAGCAGAGTTTCTCTTTGTAGACTCATTTTTCTGCTTGTTTCTACCAGGCTGCTTTTGTTTGACTAGATTCACATTAATGCTAATTATTCTTAACCGAATTAAGGCTTCTTTTTTAATTTAAATTACCATGTACACTCCCTTGTCTGATTCAAGTAAAGTCAGCAAGTCATTTTGCATATTAAAGTGGGGGAGACACTTCAGGGACAGCTACAAACCAAAGGCGATGGTCGAGCTAGCACTAGCTACCGCTAGCATGCTAATCTACATGCAGGTCGTAGCAGTCCCTCAAGAATCCATGTTGCATCCATATTTCTTTCTTTTTGATTCTCAGTACTTACTGAAAATCTATAAAAGGACACCTATTACCCCAGGAACACATCTTAATAAGTCATTATCCTTGAATAACAGTGATATTTCAAGCCTGATAACTTTGCAAATATTAAGATTGAAGTGTTATTGATTGAACTGACAATGTCAGAAGGAAAGGTCAAGGTTGATCAACACATTTAATCAAGTTGTGAATGAGTCGTGATCTTAATATCACAGGATTTACTGTATGAACTCTTGTGGCTGTTCTCGCCTCCCTTGTTGTGCAGTCAGGGATGTAGACTAATTATAAGATGAATCTTATTAAGCTTGTTTATTTAAGAAGTCGTGTTACCTCAAACTTGTTAAACGTCGCAATCAAAATATTGCCTTAAGCTCATTACTCCCGATAATCAAGGCGTTGGCCTACACGTAAACATATCCTTGTCCTCACCTGTGCAGCTTTGCCCTTCTTCATGAGTCATTGCAGTTGTTTAGCTTCTATTCTTTGTACCATGTTGTCTTTTCTTCTTCTGATTTCATTCTGGCGCAGTGCAATGTTTTCACTCCTCTCTCTCTCATGCTTCTACTTTTAAAGGGATGTTTAGTCAGACTTTTCAGTTTGAGTTGCATCAGCAGGCTGTTGCATTAACCACCGGTTTGAAACTCGCTGCTACCCTTTTATTTTTATTATAAAAGCGCACAGTGCTAATACCCATGTTTCTCAATAACTGAAGTGTCAGCTAAGAAAACTACTATTGTTGGTGACAAGTGCCCACTGAAGTTAAGTATAGACCAACATTTAAAATGTCAGGGCATTGTGCTTACCTGAGAACATATCAAATATCTGCGTCTCCTTCTGTGGGATTTCAGAGGAGGAGGAGGCAGGAGTTTACTATTATGATGACATTTGTTTTTGTCCAAAAGCACTGCATCCAAAGGTCACAGGCTCATAATGACTGTTTACCGTTGTGAAAATACATATAGTTGAAATGTCATGACATTATTATAGCAGTATTTCATCAGGCGCTGTCATATTTACCCACTGAACGTGCGTTAATGTGAAACACTGGTTGGGCACAGCAACAAGAGTGGAATCACGCTCGGACAGATTTACTATCAGCTGTGATGGATGAACAGAGAAGGAGCAGAATATTCTATTAGTTTAATAAGTGCTCGGAGGTTATAGACTAAACAACTGTACATTTTTTTTGGGAGGGACTTTATTTTTAATGATAGGCCATTAACAAGAATAGAAGCCACGACAATGTCTTTACATAAAACCATTTTAAAAAGCACATTTTAATAATTGAACAGCTTTCTTTTGTGTCAATGTACTCTTTAGTTTCATTAAGGAGTACTGAATTTATGTATTTGGATTTGTGGATTTAGAGTTTACCAATTCAAATACCAGATTCATTGAATACCTTTCTTTTTGCCGTTTTCAGCCAAAAGAAAAGGCAACGTCTTCAATAATAATTATCAATAATTTAAAATAACTGTAACAAAGACTTTAAAGGTCTGCGGTCTCCACAGATTCTTATACTTAAAAATGGTTTGTAGGATAAAATTTAAGCAAAATTTTAGGAGAAACTGCCTGTCATTTATTGGGCAAATAATATTTAAATAGCACACTCCATTTGAATTTCTATAAGAGTCTACCATGACCTGAGAAACTATTTAAATTAACAACATCATTTGGGCTGTATTAGCCTGTTATCTTGTTTACAATCAAGTCGTTGCTGTGGTGTTATTAAAGGAAATGTTTGACAAATTTGGGAAATTTGCTCATTCGCTTTCTTGCCAAGAGTAACATGAGAAGATTGATACCACGCTAAACCAATTAGCTTATCTTAAACTAAGCCAATCAACTACTGGCTAGCTTCATATTTAGCACACAGACATGAGAGTGGTATCTATCTTCTCATCTAACTCTTGGCAATAAAGCCAATAAGTGTATTTCTCAGAACTATCGGCACAATAATGATGTTGGTGGTCAGAGTGGTGATAATAAAGGTGGTTATTATAAAGATGATTATGGTGGTTGTTGCGCTGACAGAGGGGGTGATTGTGTAGCTTGTGATAATGAAGGTGATGACAGTGATGAAGTTGTAACTTGTGTTTAGTATGAGAAGTATGCTCAAGACAAAGAAGTTATGCACAACAACAGAATTTTTTGTGACAACTCATTCATTCTGTTTAAACTCACATGACAGATAGCTGCTAAGATGTGTCATTTGCCAGATCTCAGACCACGCTTATATAAAGCTTGTGGCTAGATTTCCTGTCACAGTGGGTAGCTCAATATTCTCTCTATAGCCACAATAGTGTCTCAGTAGTATTATACATAGCATCCAACTGGCTCTCACAGCAGTCTGTCTAAGCTGTGAGCTGTCTCTTTCTAAAAAGTCTCAATCAGAGGCATTCAAAGTCACTTCAGTGTCCTACTCGCACAGCTGCTGGGTGCACTATAGAGACGACTTTCACTCCACCTTCTCAAAATGCAACGGATGCACTGCAGTTTATCTATTTATCACTCCTCCACTTGTTTTTCTAAATGACCCAATTGACCTTAAAAAAAGCGGCTATTCTGGCCCACAGAAAGAGCCCCGTCAATACCGGGCTTTCATCTCAGACAGGACTGCTCTGTTTTGTTGTGGTATGGGTGGAGCAGAGGTGGCAGGAGTTAACAGAACCATTGATCCAAATCGACCGGCTCCAGGAAATTGGCGAAAGAAGTTGCCCGTATCCACAGCACATGCGCTGAATGGAGTTTGGCCTCCCATGTGGAAAAGCTGTCCACAGATTATTCAGTCCATGAAAATGCACAGGGAGAGAGGCAAGATTGAGCTGTGAATCTTTCGAGACTTGTGCTGTCACTGGAGGTCCTCTGCAACCAACGAGGAGTCAGACATGTGGAACCCTGATTGATGGAAAAGTAATTGCAAATAGAATCATTTTAATTATCATTTGAGGATTTCATAACCTGAGATTAGTGCAATCTTTCTACTTCACATCATGCATTTGCCCTCAGAACTTAGATAAACTTGGATGGAAGCGCAAACCATGAGCTAATACCCATATACTGTGTTTACTTTTTCACCATAAAATATAATTACATATTGGATTTAAAAAATCCATTACTCCTTTTTTGGTATTCAAGGCTGAGTCACTGAGCTATGGCTTGTATTTATTTATTTTTTTAACTAGGAACCAGTGCAGTGTGTCAGAGCTAAGCCAGGGTCATGCTGTAAAGTATATTTAAAAAGCGGGGAGTCGGATTTGACCTCATATTCAAAGGCGGAGTGCGAGGAAAGACTACCTCACATCAAGCCTCTTTTGAACTCAGAGAGGCATCTCAAAGATGTGGTATAATAATGTTATAGGCAGACAAACAGCTGGTTGTCCTGTAGAAACATCAGAAACCAAACCAAGGAAACACTGCCAAGAGTAACTTTATTTAAGAAGCCCGTTTTAGGAATTGTATTGCTTTCTTAACAGGTGGTTTCTTAACATTGGACTTGAGGCAGCTGCTCTGTTTGTGTGATTTATGCTACTAATGATTCTAAATGTGTTCTCTGATTATGTTTACTGCTCCTGAAGGTTTTGCTCACATATATCTTTGAGTGTGTTTCGCAGTAGATGTGAACCAAACAAAACATAATGAGATGAAGCTTTTTTTTTTAAGTCTGCACCATTTGCATATTGGCAGGAACAAACAAAACATTACCAGACTTCTCCAGTTTGCATTTTAATGTTGCCCTTTGATTTTTTATGCAGGTTTTTTTTTTTACAATGATCTATTACTTAGAAATAAGAAGAAAATGCATCACATTCCAAAGTATATTGCATCTTATTGTTTTAGTTTCTTAACACAAGGGATACTCCTGTTACAAACAATCAAAATCATTTTTGCAGGCAACATCTGCGTCCTGTCAATGCCTATTTTATCATCAACCTTACACTTTCGTCCCCTTCCTAATCCTGTCCTTTTTCTATATTATAGCTGACAAATTTGACAGAGATCCACGATCAGATCAGTGGGATGGCTCGGTGTCCCTACAACCCCCTCCACAACTCCACTGCCCTCATCACCTCCAGCGGGGAGCTGTACGCTGCCACAGCCATGGACTTCTCTGGGCGAGACCCCGCCATCTACCGCAGCCTGGGCGGCCTGCCACCGCTGCGCACTGCCCAGTACAACTCCAAGTGGCTAAATGGTAGGGGGATGCCAAAGTTTGTGGGGTCCAGATAGAGATGTTACAGTTTATGTAAATGTGTGTAAAAATATAAATGGTCATTTTAAACAGAAAGAAACAGAATGAAGGAGAAAACTGTCTTTTTGCTCTTCCCCCGTCATAGCTATTGAACACTGAATCTGGTGGGGATTCAGTTTTTTGCTCAAGGAAACTTAACCATGGCAGATGATTATCTAATATGGGAGTTGAAATCTGTCTCTCTTGGTTGAAGGATTGTATTCCCACCCAAATCACCACTGTGCTGCGCAAAGTAGCGTAGCGAATGCTGAAAAAGAAGATCCTCTCTTCATAATTGTTCTGTTGCCTTTTATCAGTAAAAACTATTATTTCTAAAGTTAGTAAGCAGCTACAAAATCTTTATATTTATCTCACCCTTTCTTTGAAGAGGCATGAAATTGTGAATTCTTCAGAAATCAATGTCTCTTTCCCTGAAAGCTCAGACCCACTTCAAACATAACCCTCCTCAGTGCAGACTGGAGAACTTCAGACAGCTTGAGGTGTCCAGCCTACAGAGGAGCAGGTCAATCAGTATCTTGTCAGCAAGTGACTTTTATCTGATTCACATTTAAGCTAAATTGAAAAAATAAATTAAAAGCCAACACATACATCGCTTTGCAGCAACCTTCTGGGAAAAGGTTTAATAACTAATTTTATGGCGAATTGATTTTTTCCCTCTGTCTCCCCCTGCACTGCCCTCCAAAGGTGCAGAGGAGAAGAGGGTTGAAATGAGGGGGGGGAACACTTTCATTTAAAGGTGAATTAAATCACTGTCAGTGAGAATAAAGTGTGCGGTTTGGATCCAATAATGTCATACATAAAGATGAACACCTTAGCTGTGTGACAGTGTCGTGGAGGTTGCATGTTTCAGATAGGGTGAGAGCTATTACGCTACACCTGTTTTGGTCATTCTTCATCCTATACTTTCGGCTTGGGGAGTGAAAAATGAGTTTTCTTATTACAACACAACGTCATTAATAACATGGCCTGTAGTTATTAATCCTGATCACCTGCTGTTGTGTGGGCCTCACACACACTGCAAGTCAATCAGTCATAGCACATACCCATTTGCTCTCCCACTCGCTCTTACTCCCACAGCCTTAAATATTGTTCTTTTGGTATTTCTTCTTCCTCTCTCTGCACTTCATCTTTATCTGAGCTCTTTTCAATTTTTCTTCCTACACCTCCTTTCTCCCACTCATTTTCCTCGTCTCTTGTTACCTCTCCTTTGACAGAACCAAACTTCGTCTCCTCCTACGATATCGGCAACTTCACCTACTTCTTCTTCCGGGAAAACGCGGTGGAGCATGACTGTGGCCGGACGGTATTTTCACGCGCAGGCCGTGTCTGCAAAAACGACATCGGCGGCCGCTTCCTCCTGGAGGACACGTGGACCACCTTCATGAAGGCCAGACTGAACTGCTCCCGACCAGGCGAAATCCCCTTCAACTACAACGAGCTGCAGGGAACCTTTTACCTGCCTGAGCTGGAGCTACTCTATGGCATTTTCACTACCAATGTGTGAGTAACATGAGATTTTACAAAAGTAAAAATACCTTACCTCCTTCATACTGTATGACATCTCTTCAACAGAATTTACATCCACAATTGACTGTTAGCTAAACCCAGACCCCCTTAGTTACGGTTGCTACACCTGTCAAGCTTTCTGTTCTCGCAGGACTCGTATGAAGTTCACGATAATAATGGTGGCAAAAAGTCTTAGCTGAAACAATTGGTCCTTGATTTCAAACAAAAGCAGCTTCACATTTCTAGCAGTTTGTACCTGTACCTAGCAGGTTTTATCAGCTGTAGCCAGCTAGCAAATTAAACTAACATTAGCTCCATGAGTTGATTGAAAAGCTGGCTTTTCCCAGCTGATAACCCTATAAAAGGTGTCTTAAATATGCACTTGATGGCTACATACATGATATGGATATCTAAAAAAAAAGTCCAAGGCAAAAGGTCTGCATCCTCCTCTAGTTGATGATCCACATAGAGAACATGGAAATAAAGAAACAGCATTGTTCGTGTATTGCAGTGTGGTCTTAGTGTTAGCTAGCTATTTTAGCTGCTTAGCTTACATATTTGAACAAGCAAGACAGAAATTTGATTAATGCTTTATTATGTATTTTTAAACAGTATGTTTCAATTTTAACCTTTTACATGTTATTAGTTATTCAACAAACACATTTCAATTTTGGATTTACAAAATGTCTTTGTTGACAAATTGCTTTTCTTTTCTGCCATGGCTGATTGTTTGCACTTTTTTTTTTTTACAAATTGTTCTGATTTCCCCAAGTCCTTTGAACTTCTTTGAAAGAAATCCAGCCTTAGTAAATAATCAGATTAAGTCAATTATGAAGTTGTTTGATTGAAATGTTTAAAAGTCCAAGTTATTTTCCACAATCAACCCAGTTCCATTGGTATATTTGATAGTCTGTTTAATTTGCATAGTGAAGGATGAATCAAAGTGAGATTCAGCTCACAGCATGTTGATATCAGATGAAAAATACCAATACATATCATCAGATTATTCTTTTATTCTTTGTTGTTTTTTATGCACCCACAGAATAGCTTCATGTATAATTCAGTGTTTTTGGCATCACATTGTCATTTGTGTAAACAAACACACTTCGACTGCATCTGCATTAACTTGACATGTGACCTTTTGTACCATGCACACTGACTATATAAAATTGAGTGATATACAGTATGACTATGATGTTTACATGGCCAAGTGCATTGTAAATTGAATTTCCACTAGAAATCTCAAACCAGCTGCAAACAGGATCACTCATCCCAGTGCCATCTCACATTTAAATCCCATGAAAGAAGCTTATCATCACATATTAAAAGTGCACACTGTATCATGCACAAGGGGGATGTAAGAGATGGGATGCATCCATGGATGAAAACTATTATTTTCTATTTTCACAAACACACACGCATGCACAGACCATTATTAAAAGCTGAGTAATCTATTCTTTATGGTCAGTGCCTTCACATTGCTGAAAAATAAGTCTTTTGAAGGGTATCGGAAACATTTCCCCCTGCAGGCACAGAGTTTAATGAACAGCCGCATTGGATTATAATTCACATCGCCCAAGTCTCACAGTTTGAGTTGAGAGTTAATACTCTCATTCTTTACTTTCTCTTCGGAGGGAGGAGGCCGGTACTTGTTGAAACTGACAGCTTAAAAAGTCAAAGCTGTATTTCAGGCTCGAGATCTGTACAGTTAATCAGACAAGCCGAACAGCTTAATTGTGTCCTGTTGCTGGATTTATAATCCAATAATGACGATCACTTCCGCCGGCGTCTGCGTCTCTCTGTCCGGTGTTTGATTTGTATTGCTGGCTGAGAGCAATACAAACATACAGCTTTACAAATACCAACAAATGTTGTTGGAAACAAGAGGTTTCTGCTATTGCTATGGTGTTCTTTTCTAAATGTATTTCTTCTAATACTTCCCCCTGCTCCTCCCTCTCTCATCCATCATCCCCTCCATCCTCTCATCCCCCTTTGTTGGGGCTCTCTTCCCATTTTTCCTTCTGACATTCAGAAACAGCATTGCTGCATCTGCAGTGTGTGCCTTCAATCTCAGTGCCATATCACAGGTTTTCAATGGGCCCTTCAAGTACCAGGAGAACTCACGGTCAGCGTGGCTGCCCTACCCCAACCCCAACCCAGACTTTCAGGTAACAAAGCTATACATATTATGTTTTACACATAACAGCACAGAAACAAAGACAAAGAGTCTACCTGCGGCTCTGTGAGGTGGTGCGGTGCTTTGAGCAAAATACTAATGTTTACCATGTTCACCATCTTAATTTAGGGTTTTAGCATGCTAACATTAGCTAATTAGCACTAAACACAAAGTACAGCTGAGACTGATGGGAATGTCCATGATGGCGATAGAGGAAAAAGCCAGGGGATCAATAAAATTACTCGAATTATATAATACCCTGAGGGGGTCATGACTATTTGAACCAAATTTTGTGGCAATCCATCCAATAGTCATTTCACGTTTTACAATTCAGTAAAGGAGGAAAATGTCTTCTGTAGGCGCCAGAGGAAAAGTCAGGGGACCACTAAAGTCAGTCAGATTCATCCTCCATGATTCCATGAATGTCTGTACAAAACGTCATGGCAGAGATATTTCAGTCTGGACCAAAATCTTGGACCGCCGGTAGCATGGCTAAAAACATGTTCACTAAGGCAGTTCATGATGTGTGGGCATGAGTTAAAAGTTCATAGTTAATCCTTAATGATCATTTGTTTGAGGTGGTTTAGACCCAACACACTTCCCAATCAGCCAAACAATATGTGCGGCTGTGTGCGTGCCTAAGGAAATGGATGCATGTGGTGTGTATGTCTGTGTCCTGATAAATAAATGTGTGTTCACCCTGATGAGCCTGCCTCTGACTCCCAGCAAGCTCTTCACTCTCATTAATTTCCTCTCTCTTTCAATCACCCTCTCTCTGCTCATGCACACACACACTTTACGACCACTCATTATAAAATCCAGTGATTTTTACAATGGCACAATCATTCCTTTAAGATGTTTCATAGCCTCGTTTTGTGAACTGTAGTCTCTTTCTAATAAACTGTCCTTGTTTTGCACAAGTGGCACTTTATGTTTATACTCCATCCTAAAACCCAGAGGGGCAAACCGAGCAGTGTCGGGGCACCTTATCCCAATTTTTGTCTGCTATATACTGATGACACAGAAAGAATGTTTTATTAGCAGAAGTGGCTCTCAGTTGGAAAGGGCTTAGCAGATAGTGGGGGAGCTAATCCATGCAGCTCTCCATGAGGGATTGAATTCCCTCTGAGGTCTGGCTGTCAGTGAGTGACACACGCCTCACTTCCACACATGTTTCCCATCATAGGCCCTCGATCATGTTTCCGTCAAGCCAGCAGATGCATGAGCATTCGCAATGCCTGCTATCGAGAAGTTGCACACACATTATCTATAATGGCATGCTCATGCAGAAAAGAGTGGATGAAATGCTCACGCAGAAAAAGTACTGCCTGTGACAGTTTACTAAGAAAAATATACACACATGAATCTGTAATGCAGAAAGCGTCTCACTGTCGTCATGCATTCATATAGCTTCATGTCTGGGATTCAGTTACCTACAAGAAAGCCAATTTCCTCTATCTGGTCAGTGCTGATCACAGATTTATCTGATTTATCAGCATACTGTAGGTACATCACAGAGAGGTTTCTATATACCATATGAGGCTGTGTTTCTGAAGGATAAACCAGGAGCAGTTCTTCCTTTCCATCCGCGTCCCTCCACTTAAGCTCAGGAACAATAGCTGCTCCTCACTGCTGGACCGATGCACACTTTATCTAGGTTTCAGTGACATCTTCATCAAGCATTTGTCAATGTTGGGGGATTAGATTTACGAGTGCAGGATTTATGGCCTGCGCATTTTTTCCCCCAGCCCTTTGTGCACACACACCTCCACACATGTCCATGCACAAACATACACCTACAGGAGACCAATCCTATGAAAGCCACTGGCCACGTACGTATCTACTGTACACAAATACACCCACAAAAAGAGAAGGTTGTAGATTGCTGCCAAATAGGGATAATTATGACTGTGAACTCATCACTCCACACGCACACTGGTCATTGATTGAGAGCTTAATTCCCTGTCTGTCTGCAGACAAAATCCCCCCATTTATTTGAACCACACGGATTGATCCTGGTTGCTGGGTTTATTCAGGCTATGAGTCATGTTGGCTGGGTGTTAGGAGCTAATACCGTATCTGTGTTGTATAGGTTTTCTGTCACACTGTAATTGCTTACTGTAAAAACACATTCATTGTTAAGCACCATATGTAGGAAAATATGTTAAGTTAGAGTCTGAGCCAAATGCTGATGGAAAGTTTTGTTTTCTTAGAGAATTCAAGTGCAATAAAAAAGAGGTGTCATTTTTGTATGCTTTCCTTTTACCATTAAGTATGATCATTTGGAGCCAAAACCGAGAAAATATTGTAATCAGATCTTATGGGGATGTGGTAAACAAAAGCCCATTTGGCAAAAACACACTGTAATACAACTTTATTTCTCAGTGGCACTTATCATCCTGGCAGAGCACAGCACGCTGATGACAAGCGGGACAGCTGAGTGTTGGATGGGCCCTCAGCCAAATGATGTTTCTGTCCCTTACCTTGACTTTACTGAGGAAATCACCGCATCCATCTCACTGTACATTCACCGATGTCATAGACCCTCACTGGTCAGCGCCTAACTTTGTCTTGCTGTGGCAGTAATGCAATCAAGCAGACACTGAGACACTTTGGGATTCACACACATGCATGCAAGCAAGGACAAACCACAAAAAGAAACGTTAGACATATGTTACTATATAGCCCACACCACATGAGGCACATAAGCACAAACACACAGTGTTGCATTGCCCTGTCCTTCAGGGCTTTAATTTCCCATCTCCTGATGTGGCGAGGGCACTGATCCGTTGCCTATCCCAGGGAAGCCCACTATGATTCTCATCTGTCAGCCCAGGGAAGGCCAGGGATTGATCTGTATAAAGTGTCCATGCTGTTGCTACTGTAGCTAGTCAGCAGGAACTAATCGCCACCCAAGGTCCAATCTCAGCTAAGTACGACGAGTCTGTGCACTGTTAGCCTGGAGCAAATCCGTGCAGTGCATCTGCGATGCTATGTTCAAAACAGAAACAGTACCAGTCATTTAGGTTAGTATAATTGTCGGGCACGGCTTATTTTTGTTTTCTCTGCTCTGTGTCTTGGAGTAGGCCTATTCGTCATGGATGGGGCCTCAATCCTCAATCCTGACCCCAGTCTGGGCCCTCTGTTACTGAAAAGGACATGCACGGTTAGCTTTACTCATCCAGCTCTGCCTCAGCTGGACTGGCTTTATGCCTCGCCTTGTCCCGTTCTGCTTGGTGGAAAAAAAAAAGGCACTACATTTCAACCTTAAAGAGCATGAGTATTGTCACTGTCCTGTGTCCTGTGAAAACCATGTATCTCCAAAATGTCAACTTTTTGTGAGCTAAGAAAAGCCACCCTGTTTTCAGCTTTGTGACAGCACACTTTTCAGGTAATCCAATGTTTTTTTTAATTAACCAGGTGATACGTTTAAAAACACACACTTAATCCTTCACAGTTTATCTAAAAAATTTAAATCATTAAATTTGGAGATACATGGTTTACACTGGACAGCGACAACATGCTACAAAAAGACATGCTGTATATTCCTTGCAGTTAGTTTTTAGCATGCTATTAGTGCTACAATGGGTCATGATAATACAGCCTGCCTCTGATAGCAGTGTATAATGTTCTATATAATGATGGTTGGAACCTCTTTCAGCTTGGAAAGCAATATTTCAAACACTTAAACAGCAATATTTCAAAACATTTATTATTTTGTTTCCCAGTAAAAAGAAATATAGTTACAATAATGTCAAAAACAATGTAAAACAAAAGAAATGAACACATTTTATTGTTAAAAACACAAAATTTATATTTTGCAACCTCCAGTATGACAAAAATACTTTCCAATCCTTAATATTTCTCTCTTTTAACTCCCATTTGGAGACCGTTCACTTTATTGAACTCCTTTTAATAAATAAACTCGAGGGAAATAACTTACATATTACATATTTCACATTATAACCAAGTGCTGTGGCACTGACTCTGCTTCAGTAGGAAAACTCTACTGGGACACAGAATGAGGACTTAGAGTCAACAATGCCTGATGAAACCAAATTAATCTGTGACAATGAAATGATGAAATCTACCTATTTATGTGAGATACTTATGTTATTGCAACTGGACTGTTTTCTAAGTCGTTCCTAACATTTTGGGTACAAGTCATTTTCATACTTTATTTTTTGGGGAGGCCTTTGTTTGCATGATAATGCAGCATTTTAGAGAACGCATGTTTTTTCTGTAATATTATGAATAGCAATAATGAAGATCTGAAGAGGAATTAAGATTAAGATATTAGCTTATTTTTGAGGTAAAAATAATTAACAATCAGAAACATTAGTGTTGGGGTACCAATAAAACTCACCAGCAATATATATGCATATGAGGAAGAATCTAATAAAAGAGATAACTGCTTGCTCAGTCAAACATTCATTCACTCTTCCTCCATCAGCCGCGGTGTATTGACTACAAAGCCTTAAGGTTGTGAGGATAGCAAACCATCAGAATGAGGCGGCAATCGACTTTAAAGCCTTGTTCATTTAATCATTCAATCCCTCTCTTTTCCCATCTCTGGCGGTACTTCTGGACAAAAAAAACTTGCTTATTAACGTAGCTTGTCGTCCCAAAGAGCTTAGCTTTTATTAATGTAGTCAGTCAAACTTTTCCTCTCTGTCTTCCCCACCTCCACAGTGCGGCACCATTGACTCTGGCTCCTACGGGAATCTGACTGAAAGAAACCTGCAGGACGCTCAGAAGTTTTTGCTGATGCATGAGGTGGTCCAACCCGTGGTCGCTGTGCCCTACTTTATGGAGGACAACGTGCGCTTCACTCATGTGGCAGTGGATGTGGTGCAGGGCAAAGACATGCTGTTTCACATCATATACTTGGCTACTGGTGGGTTCTTGGCACTGTGTGTATGCACTGTGTTTGACCTTTGAGACTTGTTCTGTGCACGAGTGCATGTTTTGTTCTGCTTTTCATACATGCACAGTATTTGTGTCTACATACTGTATACTTTACTATCTCTTTTTTTAATTCATGGGCATATTTTTTAGGGTGCTTGCATGTGACTGTGAAAATATATGTTCACCTTCTTAGTATGAGTGATGGGGTCCTACATAATAAACACATAATTTTCTTTTTTGGTTATTTCACAAGAGAGATTTCTGTATTTTTGTCAACTTTAATGTGGGCAGGGTTTGGTGGGAAAAAGCTGATGTCACATACGTCCTTCCACCAATTAGGATTTAGCCATAATGGATTCAAAATGTGATGACAGTCGTGGTGTTTGCCTATGCTGTCAAATGACACCTACAGGGTCTTGGAGAAGCAGATTAGCATAGTTTTAAGCATGTTAAACTCTTAATAAATAATATCTAACCTTAAAATATTATACCAAGTTCAGGAGCTTTAAGCTCTTGTAGTGCACTTCAAGCGTTAGAAAAAATCGCCTGCAAGAAGAATAATGAAACCAACAAATCTGTAGTTGAGGAGACATCAAAGCTTAGTCTTCTGACACAGGTTGATCATTCTTTACCTCCACATGTCCTCCAAATGCATCGCACCACATATCACTCGCATGCAATTGCTCACTAGGAGATCGTAGACACCATGAAACAGCCAACAGCCATGTGTCAAAAGAAGACAGACGGGTAATTAATAACACACACATACAGCTCTGATTTAACCCTTCCATGTTTTCTTTGTCTGAACTGCATGGCACCGATTGCTTATCAGTAGACTGTTTGATCATACTGGTGTGATCATATGTGATGTTAGACTTGGCAAAGTGCTGAGAAACAGTATCAGCAAGACCCCAGATACACGCCAGCTTTTGGTGTCTGTTCTGTATTATGATATAACAGACAATATGGATTATGAACGGGTGTACTGAACTGAATTTGAACATAGTGACCCACTTCATTGTGCTAATGTACCATAGGCCCACTGGGAAATGTCAACATGATCTTCCTGTTGTAGCGTAAGTGTTATTTTAGGATATCACACATGCAAGCACACAGTCTCACACACACACACACACACACGCACAACCTGTTCCAGAGCACTGCCTCTGTGCTTGGCATCTCCTTCAAAAACTCCCCTCTCATTGTTTTCATGGTGCTGTGATCAATGTAGCGTCGGACCAGAGCTGCCCACACTGCAAGTTCCCCAGACACTAACCAGACGCTAATGAAAACATCTGAAACACTGCCAAGGCCATTGGGTAGCGCACATATTGTACCTAATCACATGCTTTTATTAACGCTTAAACGCACTCTGCTGATTGGGGCCATTATGGAAAACCTGATAGCCCCAACTGGGGGTCCAAATATGTCAAGGTGTAGGGTTCTTTTATTCAAACATGTGGCTTGCAGCAGATTTCACCTCCCTTGTAATGCAGCCCTCATTAGTCATTTCAGCCCTGCAGTAGCATTTTTCTCTTGCAGTTAATGTGAACAGAATTCACTTAAATGCAGAAGATTTTCAAATTTTTTAACCAGAGTTAGTGAAGGTACATGCCTAGAGAAAAAACAAACAAACTTGGGGCCAGTGTTGGGGAACTGTATAATACCCATGACCAGTGGTGCAGTACCATCAAGTCAGCAATACTAAGGTTACACACCATATGTAGCATAGTATGATAGAGGACGAAATACATCTTTTATATTATTATTATTATATTATACTGTATATATATTATAATGTAATGTAGTACTGTATTAATACGAGTAACATGATACAAACTACTACATGTATATGGTTTAACAAGCATGTTTGAGGTATTTACTGAGCATCAACAGCTAGCTTAACGTTAGCCAAGGTTAGCAGACACCTCTCCAAAAGTCCCGTCCTCACAGTGAAGCTTCGGAGCTCACACACCTTCCAGCTGTGAACAAAACCAGGTGACTCCTGAATGTAGCTTATCAGTGGCTAACGTTAGCAAGCTAGCTAAGAACACACAACATGTAAATAATGCAACTTCGGAGTTACCGGGAGCCAGCAATCACATTACTGTAACACGTTACTTAAGTAACTTACTTAAGTAAGTAACGTGTTACTGCCCCACACTGCTTGAGGCATTAGATTCCTTGCTTTGAAACAATCTATTAGCAATTCACCCTTCTTTCCTTAGCATCACTGTGCACCTAATTACTTTTTCTTCACCCAGGGGATTTCATGTATAATATATGAAGTTTGTTTTAGCTCTCCCAAAAGAAAATCTGCCCCTAACTTCATCTCACAGGGCCTACCTTACATAAAATAAAGGTCAGGACGTATTCACAATGACATGGATTTCCACACTCTTCTCCCTCAGAACTACAAAGTGGTTTCTTCCCCTGGAATATCCCCCCCAAAGAAAAGTAGGCCAGAAATCATGTATTCAAGTGCCATATCAATTCCCTGGTTGCACCTACAGCACTGCATGTTGATGGCATAACTAAGCTTGGCACGGCAGCCACCACCAGTCTCTTTGACACTCTTATTTCAGAGCCTCTCTGGTAGGAAGTGATTGTTTTGCGGTTCACACTGAGTTCACATCGGCTTGTGTGCAGTTTTGCTCATCCAGGATATATTTCTTGTTGTTTTTCCCTCTTCAAACTCGCTGCTATTAATACCCCTCTTCTCTTTTGCTCTCCATTACTTTACATTTTTCTCGTGCAGATACCTCTTTCCTCTTTGTTACCAAATTCACTCTTCCCCCCTCTTTCTTCCAGATTACGGTACTATCAGGAAAGTGCTTTCCCCTCTCAATCAGTCCACGGGGAGTTGCCTATTGGAGGAGATCGAGTTGTTCCCTCTCAGGAAAAGGCAGCCGATCCGAAGCCTTCTGATCCTGCACAGCCGCAGCGAGCTTTATGTAGGTGTAAGAGACCAGGTCATCAAGATCCCGCTCAAGAGATGCAGCTACCACAAGAGCAGAGAGTGAGTATATGCACAAACCATTAATCTCAATGGAAACTGTCAAAAGCAAATATGCACACAACGGAGTTTTAAAGCTCCCTCTTTCATAAGATGTTCTTTATCTGAGAGGACCAGGCCTGTGTGTTGATCAGCGGCCTTTGCTGAGATTTAAAATCCTGTAAATCAGCTTTTGTCTGAGCCACTGGAAGTGCCCATGGCTGCCCTCTGTCTGTCTGTCTCAGTATCTTCCTCTGGTTGTCATTGAACCTTGCGTTTTCTGCCTCGCGCACACCTCTGCTGAAGCTGTGTGTGTGTGTGTAGCAGATATACTGTATTGAGTTTCTGTCTGTCTGGAAAACGCTCCGTCAAGGCATAAATATTGGCAAAGAAAACCCCGAGACAGAGGCCGGGGTGTGAAGACTCACCATAAGATTGGGATCCCATCCATCAACGCACACAGAAAAGGAATCACACCTGCATTCCTTATCTCTCGCACAATGAGCTGTTATTGGAGTACGCAGACGAGTTAAGGCTTCATGTTAACCTGTGGCTCTGTGATATATGCTGCAGCCATTACGGCACTTCATCCCCTCTTTCACAGATTTTTCTTTTTTTTAAGTGCGAGTGTGAGAGTCAGAAAAAACAAAACAGATAAAAGAAATAAAACAATCCACACAGACTGGCAGCTACAGTACAGGGAGAGTTACTGGGTTCATCACTGACATTTCTTTGAGGTTTACCTGTTTGAAATATTAGAAGGCAGTCTCTCTGTTTGGCTGTGTGTGTGTGTGTGTGTGTGACTCACAGATGGGTGGTGTTCAATCTGCAAGGCCCTTAAGGCCTTCTGAAAGACAGGTATTAGCTTGTTCTGTCTCCCCTTCATTTTGTACTGCTGCCGTCACCCCTGATATCCTTGTCCTAACAGTTCATAACTCTCTGCTTTCTGTTAGCCACCCAGACGCTACGTCAGCGACCTTGTGTGTGTGCGTTAGAGTGTGTGCAAGCAAGCGCAGAGTGTTTGCCTTTCTGCATTTTCATATGGATGGATGCATATGATCTTGTGCCCTTGCGTAAGCGCACTTGTATTTGTGCCTGCGTTCATTGTCATGAAACCCATGGACAACTTTGGTTACATTTCACTAGGGGCATGTCTGGCTGCGTTGATGGTTGTGGCACAGAGATATGTCATTGTGCTGTCACCACAGACGCGTATTTGCATGAAAAGAGTAACATCATGCTTTTTACTGCACTCAATAAACCACCTGAAGCAAGATACGGCAGAGACAGATCTGGATATCTTTACTATAGTATCCTCACAGTGAATATTTGTTTAGGCTGATAAGCTATTTGAGTGAGAAACGTATGTGGACACAAAAATATAATCCTGGTGCTTGGCTGCAGATTACCTGAGAAATCAGTCAGCACATTGTGTTAAGATGTCATTTTAGGATGCTGATGCAATATAAGCATTGTAAAGCATCGTAATACTCTACTTTTATAAATAAACAAAATTAACATTTTTCTCCTGCAGTTCCTATCTGTCTCCTCTTCTCTGTCTCTTGAGTAGCTTCTTTCCTCCCTCTCTTCTTTTTCAGCCTCTGCACTTCTCTTTTTCTTCACTTTTTCCCCAATCTCTTCTTTCCTGTTTCCCATTCTTCTCCCCTACCTTCCTCTCCCATCTTATCTCTCCCATTCCATCCATTATTTCTCCTCACCACCTTATCTTCCAACGCCTTCCATAATCCTTTCTCTTTTTTTATGTCTAAACCTGATGTTTGATTTCATATCCTGTCACGGTGCAGAGCTATCTGTATTCACATATGACAGGTTCATAAAAACCCATTAAAAGTTAACTTTATTTTCTTTGTCCTTCCAGAGCGTGTGTGGGGGCCAGGGACCCGTACTGTGGTTGGGACCTGTTGTTGAAGAAATGCACCACCCTGGAGGAAAGTGTCAGAATGAGCCAATGGGAGCAGAGCATCACAAAATGCCCTGTGAGTGATCACTGAGCTGCCGCCTGATCTGCAGCTACCTTATTGTAGTTGACTTGCTTGTTACTCGCTTCCTTTGCTGTCTCCACTTTAAATCTTTAAAGTTGGTGGGAAAAGTTATCCTTCAGCGGCCTCCATGCTCACTCTCCTCTCCACGTGAATTTAATACTCACATTCATCTGTGCTCCTCTCCTCTAAAAGCTACAGCCTGCTCTATATTCTCTCCATACACTCACAACTCACAAGCAACAGCCCCTAAAAGCAGCCCCAAAAACATATCCTCGCTGAAGAAAGGCGTCTCAGGACTAAACAACTTGATTTTAAGGGAGCGACGTGTACCCCGGGAATGATCTAGAGTGCAGCCTCAATCATTCACCACTGACTGCTTGTTCATTAGCAAAACAGCTCTTCCATTTATTTGAACGTGCACCAAATTTGTAGAGCAGTATTAGGGCGCGGTAAGCCTATCAATTTCAGCATGGCTCTGCTTTTTTTCAGCAGTTAGCAGACATCATTTTAAAGCCAGTCACAGCGGAGAGTGCTGTGTGCCTCCGATCTCTTTTATGTGGCTTCATGTTCAGAGCAATATTTGGCACTCAAGCCACTGGGCGCCCAGTGGCATCTGTCGGCAGAGCTCTGGCAGAAACTTGGCCAACACTGCATTTACATATGCATTCAGATATATAGCCTACATGGACACACACAGTCATGCATGCATATGTGCATAACTGGCACACACATTATAATTGTGACAAGTCACTATTGGCTGCAACTCATTTTTTAGCTTATGTTGGAGAGTCATACTTTCATCTCACTGCTTATAGTACATATTTTAAAGGAGTAGTTAAACATTTTGGGAAATATGCGGTTTCACTCTCTTGCCAGAAGTTAGATGAGAAGATACCAATCTCATGTCTGTACAGTAAATGTGAAGCTGGAGCCAGGAGATGCTTAGCTTAGCTTAGCATGAAACACGAAAACACCAGCCTGGAAAACACCTACCAGCACCTCTAAAGCTCACTAATTAACATGTTGCATGTTTAGCAGTGGCCAGGAAGTCACTGCTCATATAAAACTTATAAACATATAAAAACCACAACTTGTAACTTTGTACGGATTAAACAAACAATTTATTATGCATACAGTGTGTTAATTACTGTCTCTAAACTATTACTTTAAACGGAGGATTTGATCCAAGATAATATCCATGTTTCCAGCAGCAGTGTAGCTGCAGGAAACAATCCTTTAGTTTTGATATATTTTCATTTGGCCACATACCACTGCCCACACCAGTAATGGAATATGTATTTACTCACTTAACCTTGGTCTAACCAGGTCCAATCCATTTAGAGTGAGCATGAATTAACTTTGGCGGTAATAACTTTGCGTTCTGGCAGAGAGAAAATGGCTATACAATGGGACTTGTGAAGCCAGAATGGTAAAATTGCCTGCTCGCGACAATTCGATGCCAAGATGTGAAAACTGAAAAACAAGAAGTTGTCTTTTTATCACAGTTAGTGTTTCGCTCCCTGTGAGTCCATTAACAGTTTTGAAAAAGGCTAAACTGGCAGAGTGTCTGGAAGTCTGGAGCTGGAGGCCAGTCAAGGGTTTGCACATTGAGTTGCGTTGTGTAGGCAGAGACGGGAGATATGCTTTACCAACCTATTCACAAACGCCATCTGGCACCACAGTTCCACGTCTATATGGAAACAATATTCGTTTCTCTGTGGTTTTAGGGAAGGTACAAGTCTTAGTCTTACTTTACTTTAGGTAAAATGGAAATTTCTCCTTAATAAATGTTTTTGTAAGGAACCCACTTTGCCTAAAAGTTATTTTAATCAACCCCCACTCTAAAAACATGATGTTACAGTATTCTTAAGAATAAAAAAGAGACAGACGTTGTAATTTCAGCCTGTGAAAAATTAATTATTTCTCTTATAATCCACATAAAACATGAGTGCTTTTTATCATCCTTCAGAATTGTTCTGCCATCCTGTTTCTGGTGGTTTAATGAAAGAAATTAAACATGTACATTCATCACCAGTATAAAGATTTTTTTGATTTATTTATTTTTATCTTTTAGGGACAAATACGCAGAATAAAAAAGATAATATTCACGTACCATATCATTTATAGTCTCAGCTGTAAATGATTGGTGAAAGAGTTGTTTACTTTCTAGGCAGCCCATTGATGCAAATGTTGTCTGAAGTATCCAAGCGTCCCCCATTTAGGCTCACAGCAGAGTTCAATTACCAACAGGAGCGGAGGGCAGACATTATTTCTGCTTCTGCCAAAGCAGCTGATGATCACGCTCTCTTTTCTTTCCATTTCAAAGTGCTCTTTGCATTTTTAAATCACCCTGAAATGTAGCGGCGACATGGCTCATATCATCTGCAGCTCTGAATCTCACACCGATGCTTTTTTGTATTTAGCTCATATTCTCAGGACATCACTCGTAATTCATAGCTCCTGTAATATCAGAGCCTTCCTGTTTCATTCTGTTTTGCTTCAGATATCTATTTGTGCTGCCGCTTTTATATCCTCATATTTCTGTCCTTTGAATGTGTCCATTCAGAGCATTGATTTGGCTCTTTTGCTATTCTGGAATCTCATCATATCCTGAGACAATTTCCATATATCTTCTCCGTGTTTACAGCACATTTTTGTCCGTATAACTGCACAATTTTGGATGTGCTGTAGATGATGTAATGCAGTTATTTTTGCATCTATTTGAGGAAAATTGATTCCTGTTTGTATCCACCGTAGCTTTGGGCTGCGTTTCCCAGAGCAACACATCCCTGAGAGCCTCAGTCTAATGGAATGACCAGTTTCTGAGAAAAGCCATTACTGTTAAATGTTTTATTTTTGGCCCTGTGTCTGGTAACAGATCCGTAACGTAACAGTCGATGGAGGCTTTGGTGCCTGGTCAGGCTGGTCCACATGCAGTCATAATGATGGAGGCAGCGCGGGGTCCTGTCTGTGTCGCACACGAGCCTGTGATAACCCTGCCCCTCAGTGTGGTGGCCAGCAGTGCCATGGCATCAGCGTGGAGGTCGCCAACTGCTCCAGGTACATTCTTTGGTGATGCAGCACCAACACATCTGTAAATCTTTCTTCTGTCTTTGTCAACTGGAAAGGGTGACAGAGAAGTAAGGGGGTGGATATAAAAATGTGCTAATTAATTCCCTGCATCCTCACACCACACACACTTAATTGTTCCGTGTTGCATATTTAGTCTCAGTTATTTGAGGCTAGCAAGTGTTGATTGGATGATGTGTTTTTTCACTCACTCGGCTGACATATTACAAATTTTGACACTCAGAGTTAAAAATTAACTGAGATGCTGCTTCTGCACATCAGTCCTCTGCCTGCCTGTTAAACAGGGCTTGTGAACATATCCTTGCATGAACAATACGACGTGTGAGTTGATAAGAGGAAGCAACTAAGGATTATTTTATTATTAATTAATTAATCTATTGTTTTTTTCAACTATAACTTCATCTTTTAGTCTAATTAATGTCTAAAAGTAAAAAAACAGTAAAAAAAATCAACAAGTCAAACAGTAAAAAACCCAAAGATATTAAATTTACAATGAAACAGAAACAGACAAACGCAGCTAATCGTCATATTTGAAAGCTGTAAGACAGAAATGCTTTGTATATTTTCTTTATTCATCTCTTGAACTATTATTTCAGTGCTATGCCGTGTAGGTTTAATGTATAGATACACTTCCATTAACTTAACAAGAGTAGTGTTCACTCTTTATGAATGCTAGTTCGTACCATTTATAATTTCATCCACATGGATTCAATATTGATTTTATTCTTGTTGTGTAATTAAATGCATTTCCTGTTATTGATGATTTGGCAACCAAGACACCAAGTACCATCTTAGTGCAGTATCCAGAGGTCTTGCCCTTCTTTTCTGAAACCAATGGAGGAATGGATTCTCTATACATGCCTTTCTTGAACAATAAAGATAGTAGAATCTGGCAGAAGAAAGTCCAAAAACATCTTCCATGACTAAAAAGATGTACGGTATTTCTTTAGTGTCGCTATATGTTCTTAATTAGATTCATTTATACCCTCAAATTCAGAAAAACATGAGACATGGCTCATGTAATCTTGTTATTGTGATGTTGTGTTCTCCCACCTATCATCACCTCTCCATCAGTGTATCAAGTAGCTTAGATTGATTAGATTGTTGCTGTGTGTCACCACAGAAATGGAGCGTGGACTCCCTGGACTTCCTGGTCTCCCTGCAGCACCAGCTGTGGCATCGGCTTCCAGGTCCGTCAGCGCTCCTGCAGCAACCCGACCCCTCGCCACGGCGGACGAGTGTGTGTGGGCCAGAACCGTGAGGAGAGGTATAAAACATACACACACACACACACACACACACGCTTACATGTGTTTATACGTTCATTCACACGTACTGATTAAAGCGAATACATGCCGTGCATGAGTGTTTGGATTTCTGTGCATGTTGAAAAAGAAAAAACAAGCCATTTTGTTCCATAATTTGCAACCTGCAGTTAGGAAGTATGACTTTGACTGTGACTTTTTTTTTTTCTTTTTTCCTCACTTCTGTCAAACTTTGTGACAGCCAATTAAGGAATGAGTGGGATAGGCCTGTGCCCGGGTAATTATCTGGCTTTCACACACAGACCGAGTCTGCGTTTTGAAGCTTTGGAGGCTTTGGCGTAGAATAATCGCCTTTTTAAAGATGTTTGTGTGGTTTCTAAGCAACCTTCAAGGCCTGAAAAAAAATCAGTTTTTCAAGGAGAAAGTGTGTGAGGAAGCACAAAGACCACAAAAGCAGGTACAAAAGGTAGAAAGCAAAGAGTAAAGTCTGAAAAATGAATCAAATTTGAAAGAAAAGGTCAGGAGATGAGTATATAAGTACAAGTTTTATTCGTCTCTCAATTTGTCCCAGTTATCTCAGACTTCAGTTCAGTTGCCAAATCAGAAAACGACTGAGGAAAGCTGTGACAGCTTCTATAGTGTTTGTTAATATATATATATTACATTATTTCAATTCTTAATAGACACTGGTGTTTCTTAATGAACTGAGACCTTCTTCATCTGTGTCCATAGTGTCTGTTTTACCCAGCAAGGCATCATGCGGATGTTTTTCATCCAACTCCTCCTGTTAACCAGACGTTGAGGCAGAAAAAGTGCAAATAAATACAGTTCAGAGGCTACGAGGGAGGAAATGGAGAAATAAATTGTTACCAATCGTTACCACAGCAACGGAAACAGCATTGCGATGGACGAGTAATTGGATACGGCCTTCAAGGATGAACCTTATATTACATCTTTTTTTTCTTCTTTTTCTGCACTTTTTCATTTCCTCTCTTCCTCCTCTTACCTCCCACCTTCCCTTTTCTCACTCACTGATGCTCCTGGTGGAGCAGTCATTCAGAAAAGGACTGCTCCACCAGGAGCTCTGAGGAAAATATACAGAGGAGTGACCGGCACAGCCCAATTACTCACAAACCACACCAAAAAAAAAAAAACGCTGGCTGGCACTGAAGACCACGGGAGGCCAGAAGCAGGTTTTGCCATCCCCTCTCTTTCTTTCACCAAGCTTTAATCTCCTTTGTTTAATCTCTCCTTCCTGCTCTCAGTACTTGCTCTGTTCAGCTATTTAAAACACCTTAGGCCAGTTAGGGGCCAGCTGTGAGGGCTGGAAAAGGATCTTTATAAGGGAGGAGTAAGAGGAGAGGAGTATTTGTGTGTGCGAGAGAGACAGAAAGAGAGTAAGGCAGAGAGATAGAAAGAGAAAATGTGTTAACAGATTAATTTTGCTGTGTCAGTTTGAGTCTGCCTGAGGGAGAAACAGATAGGATAGGGATGCTAGAAAATGTTTGCGTGTGTGTGTGTTCAATATGAGCATATCCAGGTGTGTCAGACATGTATATTGCAAAAATGAGTAGAACTTCCCGCTGGATGTTCAACCTGCGTAACGGTGTCCAAAAACTTCCACCACATCTGTTTATAGTTACCCATGTGTGAAATAGGTAAAGTCTTCTGTACAAGCTTTAATCCACATAACATGGAAAGGACTGGCACTTTATCAGCTTTTCCTCATTGAACGATTCTTTTAATGTAGTGAAAGTCTTTTATTTTATGGGGCACAGGCCTCCTTTCAGAGGTCTTATGCTTCTGTAATAAGCCTCACTACTCACTTTGTTCTTCCCATGTTGCCTCGAGTGCCCTGTTCAGATTAAAGACTTATGTTCAAACATGCATGCATATGGTGTGAGCACATATGTATATAGCCACGCATATTTACAAATACTAAAAAAAGATTCAAAGGCCAAAACTGAACCTCTTCTCTCACCTATTTTCTGTGTTTTTTAGCCAACAGACTTCCCATAAGTTTGGCCCTGATTGTTTGCAGCAGGCAGAGCTTTTAAAGATAAAGCAAATGTTCTGAAACCGACCGTGCACGGCAGCGCTATGGGCTTAAATCTGGCTGGTTAATGCCTGCATTTATGAACCTTCTGTCAGTATTTCCCTTAGCATACGTCCACACTGCTTACTCAGCCTATAGCGAGTAATTAGCCGTGTTTAAGTCTGAAGAGAAAAGGATAAGTCTAGGATAACTGAAGCCACCGATTTGTCTGAAATGATTAAAGGGCGTATGATGATGATATTGAAGCTCTAAACCTGCTTCATATTGATCGCAGCAGTTTTTCATTGTGCTGTGGTGCAGCAGGGGTATTTTGTGTCTGCATACAAGCCCATGTGCATGAATGTATGTGTGTGAGTGTGTGTGTGTGTGTGTGTGTGTGTGTGTGTATGTGTGTCTTTCTCCTTCTCTCAGGCTTGTGCGAGATTGTACTCCACACTCTTCCTCACTTCTCCACACTCCCCTTCCCCACTGTATCATCCCACTACAAGCGTGCAGATTAGTAAAAGTGGAAAAGAACACTCTGCTGTAAGGATTTTTTTTTTACAACCAGGGTATACAGAATGTAGCTTTTGATTTGCCATGAACATCAGCAGAGTTTTTGGGAATAGTACAATGGAAATACCCAGCGTGAGCCTCTGGAGGAAGCGTAAAAGTTAAAGCTATTTTAGCACAAGAAGACTCGAGTTTTCCTCAAAAGGCAGTCATCTGCCAAAAACACAACAAAACAGTAATAAAAGCAATTTTATAGTATGCGTAAAAGTTATAAAATAAATTATATGGCTCTAGTAAGCCTGGCAATCGTCTGTCGTTATTGTATAATGAGGATTGCATAATTAAGTATTTCAGACATCGCAGTAATCCTGTCTTGTAAAACGATGTAATTAGAGATGATGCATGCATCTTTGTGGCTTTTTTAATAGGCTGTGTCAATGAATTATGCAAAATGCATATGCACGTTCATTAAAGATTTGAGATTTGAGAATTTTTTTAGATGTAGTTTTATGCAACACTGGCCATTACGCCATGCACAGAAATATGCCACAGACCTTTTACTCTGGTGGCATGATTAAATCACATGTCCTCGCTCGCGGTGCATCGTGTTCTCTCTGCACTCCATGGCCACATCAAAGAGATACGTTGGGTTTGTTAAAGTTTACACGCTTTTTTCAGACATCCCTGCCTTGAACTCTTTGTAGCTATTTCAGTTCAGTGGCAAGGTTTCAAAAGTGGGGTGACGTCTTCAGTGGCCTTCACATATAATTGTAGCGCTCTGTCAGATAAAGTAGCTATTCAATTTTCCACAGACAAGTCAAAAGACACTGTCATACATGATCCAGTTGTATGTACCCAGTACAAGTTAAGCTCTATTGTCATAGCTTGCAAATGACCTCATATCTCTATCACTTAAAGTTTGTAACTACAGAGCACAATCCAGTAATTACAGTACTTAAAGCTGCACTCATCATTTTTTTTATAACAACAATGGATCAAATGAGTATGTTTAATGTGAAAGGCATCACTCATATTGACAAATCCACAGATAATTATCACCTGGCTCTACAGTTACCCTCAGCTCTATGGAGTGCTTTTAGTGTCTTTCAGCTCATTGTTTTGATTTTCACACATGCTAGTTTAACGTTTTGGTTCCATCTCATCCCTCTCATCAACCTCCTTTCTAGCAGCAGCAGGCAGCCGTTTTCAAAACCAAAAAACTCTGATAAACCCGCTGTACATGACCCGCCCAGCACCAAACAGCAGACAGACAAAGTTAAAGACTAGCTGGTGAACACTGCGGAACATTTAGCAGCTAAAGAGCAACATATTTCCCTCAGGAGTTGGCAGAGACAAAAGCAGTTAAAAAGAGAGTTAATATTAGACTTACATTCATCAGGTGTGTAATGTTGCTCCATAACTGCTTACAGCTTGTTGCGCTCATGCTAGATTCTTTACGTTCTCCTTGGAGACGTGAAAGCTTTATTTATGTTTTTAATGACTGTAATTGATTGTTCTCAGGTCGCTGTCTAAAAGCTAGATCTTGACTTATCGGTAACACTTTACTTTAACCCACCTGTTTAGGATTTCTAATCAGTATATAAACATTTTAATAAATTGTTCATAACACATTATAATGTGGTTGTATGCAGGTTTGAGGACACTGTTAAGTGTTCATGAATGTACAATATTTGTCAGCAATTATAACTTCTCCTATGAAGACAAATTTTATATTATTGCAACTGTGTTTTACAATACTGTTTATACACCAACCTTCACTTTTGGGTGCCCACAGAAGGAGTTATACTCATTAACAAATACATTAATAAACATTTATATCTGCTTACAACTACATTATACAGTAGTGTGTCATAAACCATTTATTTAATGTTTACATACTGCTTTAAAATAGGGGGGTTTGAAGTAAAGAGTTACCGACTTATCTTATTGAATAAAGTTACATTCTGAACCCCTGCTGTCTTTGCTCTTCCTTCCCAGGTACTGTAATGAACACCTGCCCTGCCCACCACATGTCTACTGGTCAGCCTGGTCGGCATGGGAACGCTGCACCGTGCCTTGTGGCGGAGGCATCCAGTCACGACGCAGAACCTGTGAGAACGGCAACGACTGTCCCGGGTGCGGTCAGGTATGTCACGCAAAACAATAGCTCTCGCATGCACCATCCATCCATTCATTGTTTAGGAACTCAGCCTAAGCCATTTGATGCGATGAACAGTCAGCGGTGATGAAACTGGAACATCTAACACAACCAAATCCCCTGGCTATATTTATACAGTGGCAGCAGCCACCAGATTTATTACCAAGACCTATTTAATACCACACACACACAGTAATCACTCCACATATGAATAGGCTTATTTTCTGCCACAAAGTCTTCTCCAAAGCACGGATGATGCAAGGAAGTGTTGGAATACGAGCGTTCTCCTTGTTGACAGATCTATGTGATGCTCGTGTTATTTTGGATGCTATTTTCACACACACACACACACACACACACCCTCATCCACAGTCCTGTTAAAAATAAGAGAGAATGAACATGATAGCTGTAGCTTCTCGTGTCCCTCTTGGAAATGGATTAAGGAATATGGGTCTTGTGGATGCATGGGATCTGTGAAATGTGTTTTTGTTTGAGGGTTTTCTTTGTCATTTTGGTAGAAAAATTGAGTTTTGGATGGTTTAAGGAAAAAGCTGATCCTTAAACCTAACATCTTTAAATGGCTGGTTTAGATTTAAGATTATAATGAGGATTACACACACATATCACATATTTTATACTGTATATGCATTTATGTAAATATGTGCATCTGTATGTATGTGGAATAAATGATTGGACCCAGGCATTGACTGTGTAAAATTAAAGGGACTTTGGTTCAAATTTGATGTTTTTTTTAATTCTGCTAAACGCTGGAAAAGCATTCAACGTCCTAAATCACATTTATCTGAAAAAGCACATCCCACAGGTTGTGCAATGGCCCGTTGTGAAGCTAAATAATACACTGCCAGCATTATGAAACATTCCACGCAAGACCTTGCAACCTCAAGAGCATATATAGTAGCTGATAATTGCCCATGAGACATTAGTAGCTGCAGAACACCCAAATGAAAAGACTGACCTCCCATTAAGTAGCAATTTAGCAGTCACACATATCATCTACTGCTACATGTACCCACCTACTTTCTCTCTCACACACAGCTGTCTTATTTCTGTCACTGCGCAGCGACCATTATCCTCACTGAAGCATCCTGGGAATGCAGTGGCATTCCTAGAGGAGTTCTGTTAGGTGACCGACGTAAACTAAACTAGTGACGAGCACGAGGGAATCCGAGCACTTCGTCTCTGCTGTTTCCAAACAGGAAAGCCTGTCTTTGACTGTCTGTAGTTGTGGGTATTTTTAATGTTTGGAGATGAGCTCAGGCTCACTGAGCAGGAGATGTTAGAGATAGTTTTGATTGGTGTCATTGGAGGGGACAGTTTCGAAGTGATTACAAATAAGGAAGTGACATGCCAAAGAGATCTGAGCCAGGTCAGTGGGAAAGGTCAAAAGAGCACCTTGTATAAACTCAATACTCTCTATTTCACAATCTCCCTCTCCTTCTTCCTTTTGTCACTTCTTTTCACTAACTGCTCTTGGACTTTCACTTGTTGTCCCTTCCTGTTTTGTTTTTTTTCCTCATCGACCCCCTGTCTTCGAACATAGTGACATGGACTTAATTGGGCCATCTCAGCCACCAGAGTTATAATTACATGCAGATTTCACAGACACCTTCTCTTTCCCGGGGAGGGCCTTATTTGGACAGCTTGGCTAACTTGTGTTATAGCTGCATATTTACTCAGATCAAAGAAACATTTGATACTCTGATAGGGCGCTTAATGACACAGCTGTTAATGTATATATGTAACAATTGCTTCAATGCAGAAGTAAAGCCCAAGTGTTCAAGACAGGAAACAGTGTTTGAAACGCCATGCACCTTTCCAATAAAATTGATTATATAAATGTGTATTCAGCACTTGAAGATCAAGGATGACGGGAATGTGTACTTTCAATTTCATTAAGGACCCCCCCCCCAAAAAAAAAGTGAGAAGTGTGATGGAGTTCTTTTTTTATTTGCCATCTGTCTGTGTTCTCTACCCCCAGACAGATCCATGTTTAATTAAACAGAAGGAGACCACACACACATAATCACACACACAAACATTGTAGCTTCTGTCATCACAGCTACTTTTTTAGACCAGACACCCTGCTGAGACATGAAAAGATGAACACTGTGTATGTCTTAGACATTGGTGCACGTTTGTACGTGTGTGTTCATGTTTACCTGTCAGGATTGATATCGCCGCAGCCACCTGCGGTCAGCTCCAGGCATTTGCCAGACATTAATCGACAGCGATGAGCTAACATCTGCTTGGTGTGTTACAGAGATGCCAAGAGGAGACTTTGCAAGAAATGCTAACTTTTGGAACTTATTTTGAAAAGTATAAAAAGATGGACTGACGTTGATGATACCAGTCTAAGGTCAACACTCACTCCCAACGTGCTGTAAAGTGAATCACTGAGCAAAAAACCTATTCAGTTTTTTTGTTACTTTTTTTGTGATTCTCTATTGATCCCTGAAGCAAAATTTTCTACACTTATACCCTCTCCACAGGGAGCTCACAACACAAAGTCAGATACAGAATAGCTCAAGTTAAACTAGTAGGGATTCAGGTCAAGGACACTTCAGTATAAACAAAAGTGTCTCTACTCTCTATGTAACCCTGCTACCTTAAAAACAAAATGTTGCATAGTGCATAGTTAAAAGAGCAAACTCTCTAGGTGCTTTATTTCCATTAAACCTGCCCTAATGTTGCCCTGTGTGTCATTGCCTTAAGCCTCAGCAGTCTTATCATCATGGAGGTATTTAGACCTGAGGTGCTCTGTGCCTCATTTTGCTGATGCAAAAGTCCACATGACTGCAACTTCATCAGTCTGAGCCCTGGTCCACGCAACGCTGCATTACAGGTTCCAATCCCCAGAGGAGCTTGCAAAATATGGGCTGGAAATAAACAAGCAAGGCTCTGGTGGCCCATCAGTGATGTACTGTACTGCGAGTACTGTACTTAACCCCATCTTCTCCTGTGTGGTGACTCAAGGACTCTGCTAAAAAAGAGGATTTGTGCTTAGTCAGGCAACCTTGGATAAATTGGAAGAAAAACACACTTTTTTTCCAAACAATGAAGCAATGCGTCATAATTCAGTAAAGGTTAGGTATTCTGTGAACGAGGGTTATTAATACAAAAAATTTCAAAGGTAAACTGTAGTGTTACTTAAAGAAAATAATTCTCTATATCAACCCTTTTGATGCAGTTCACACACCACACCACATTGAAACCCACATGCTGATTATCAAGGCTGACTGAGGAGTATTAACTACTCTGTGTATGCAATGCAATGCAGAGTTGATTAGCAAGGAATCGTTTTTCATGAGCATTAAAGAGAAAAAATTTACCCATTTACTCTTATTAATGGTGCTACAGTCAGCTTAGTTAAATATTGCCACCCAGCTGATCTCTTCGCTAGCATGATACTACGTTTGCTGGCAAAAATTCCACATTCAGAGAATCGAGTGTTAGCAAATTTTATTAAATGATGCATTTCTCCTGATTATAAGGCAAGGAATCATGGACTTCGATTTGAGTTTGATTTAAATCATAGGCTACAATAGCAAGTAATTCCTGCTGGGTTTAACTAGTTAGCTCCTCCACGCAGCACTTTCTCATCCAGACCCTAGAGGTCGGACAGAAGCAGTACCTTAATGTTATTTCTTTTTTCTCGAAGCCAATTTCAGACTAGTGCTTTGAGACTAAGTACCTTTCACACTGACAGACTGCCTTCATCTGTCGGGGGGGATCAACCCAAACACCTCAGCTTCCACTGTTGGTGTAAATGCTTTAAGTTGAACTGTTGCCACCACAGTAATGGCAGCAGTGCTTACAACAACAGTGCAACACATAAATCAGCTGCCAGATTTGCCTATATGTTACGATGTGAAATTCAGTGTCAGTGTTCCCTAATGATCTGCATATTTGATAGCAGTTTAGGCACTTACAATTACAATATGTATTGTAAAAATATATGAGAGAAATTTAAACTAGGTCTAGCCAAAATTTAAAGAGCTACTACTCCTCTGTAAATGGCATGCTGGCATTCTCTTTTAATTCCTTGTATAAGATGAAAGAAGACTTGCTTCAGAGATGTGTGTTTTTCAAGTGGATATCATTTACTGTGTTATTTCTTACTTTACACAGTACAGTACATCAAATATCTCTCACATCCAAGGATCAAAAAGGACCATTCTACTAAGCTGAACTGCACATCTTGACTCTCCCTCTCAGAGTTAAATAAGTCAAATATGGGCTGTGCAGAACAGACGACGCACAGAGCTGTTTAATGACACTGAGAGCTGCTCTATTTACCTGCGAGAAGTGCAGTCGTGCAGCCGCGCTGTGAAATGAAAGTTAAGTAACTGGTGTTTGTGTAGGCAGCCTGATGTGTGAACACAATTGTGTGTTTTTGTATTATTGAGTTTTAGTCATTGTGTGCGTGCGTGCGTGCGCGTGTGTGTGTGCATGCGCTGGTGTGCAGCCAGGAGACCTGCTCCTGGCCGACAGCAGGCTTCATTACAGAGTCAGACTGGTGGAGACAGAGAGAGAGAGAGAGAGAGAGAAGTCAGTGTTTGACAAAGTGTGTTTTGGTCGGCGCTGCTAATTGAACTGATGTGTCATGGAGACTTGAGGAACATTAGGCCTCCGTCTCCGTGGACTCAATAGACCACAATAGATAAAGATGTAGGCAGTGGAGAGAATTAGTCACTCTCACATCTCACATCTGGACCATTCACTTAAACGTCAGGTTACTAGCGTGTATATGTAGGCATCCTTATATACACCAATGCGCATGCTTTCCTCTCCCTCTCACTTTCTCTCTCTCATACACACTCACATCTCTCCCAGTCCAATAAGAAGTATAATAAGTGTAATGATGGTAGAAGGCTAGAGAGGCACGACTCCTTATTATTCACCTCCCACAGCTGGCCAGACACCACAGAGAGCCTTTTGTACCTACACACACACACACACACACACACACACACACACACACACACACACTCCCCTCCAGACACACACATAGACACACAGATAGTAAAGACATACAATGTATTTCACCCTCCGCTCTACATTCATGCATTCTTCAATAAAAATAAGGAGAGGCTGAGGGCTTATACCTCCCCAGTACTCTGACACTATGCTGACACACTCTCTCTCTCTTTCTTTTCCCTTCTTCCTCCTCAACTTGTATCCCCTCAGCCCATAACACCTAAAAAATAAGCAGAAAGGTCTGTGGATGGAGACAGAATGAGATAGGAGCTGCCTGAATCCATAACTCAGCCATGCATAAACTTATAAACACGCACGCGCTTCACACACACACACACACACACACACACACACACAAATCAGTGCCAAAGTGCCAGCCTAAAGTCAAACTTTCACTCTGTAGTCAGCGTGACACATGCATACACACAGTCTTGCACATACACACACACATAAACAGCCCGACCACGACTTCCATACTGACCAACCTGGCAGCTTGTTTGTGTGAGGCAGTAAAGCTGCTATCAGGCGTACTCTCCTGAGCTCCAGCCAGAAACACATTACAGCGCTGGCCGTCTCTGAGCAGCTGCCTGTTAAAGGTGTTGCACAGCATAAAATCGCTGCTCTCCATTTGCCTCATAATGCATATCACTGCTCTCGCCGGGGGGGGCGTGGATAAGAGTCGAAATGAGCGGACTAATTGAATCCAATTTTGTGTTCCACGTGCCACTTGTCACATTCGCTTAATTTCTCTGCAATTGAGTTGTGAGTGTGGCTGAGTGAAGAGTGCGGGAAATGTTTGCCCGGTTTTTGTTGTTTTCTTGTAGGTTTATTACTTTGTTCTATTAGCTCGCCATATCAGCTGGTAGGAATGAGATGAAACATTTAAATAACTAATTTAGATCAGCTTCTTTTGACTAAATGTTTCAACAGTGAATCAAAGTTTAATTCAAATACAGTATGGCTCCTTCTTTTTGTTCATAGGCACATTTACAGTACATGCCCAGCATTTAATGTGTGCCTAAGATGACCTATTCCCAGCTCTGGCTCAGTAAATGTCATTTGAATGGCGTTATTTCATTTGCTTGTGGCTTGCGGCTTTTTATGGGCAGAGCTATACTGATATTTATTTCACATCCTCGGGTCCATTATTAATGCATTATTCCTGCATAGCAGGAAAAGACAATAAACTGTCCTTCAGCAGTTGCTATTGGATGTAATAGACAGCAGCAGGGGGTCTTCAACCTTTTTTTCATATCCTGGAGCCCCAGGTGTGGTACAGGGATGATACTGGGGACCAGCACCATATAATCATGGCATTACATCATATTCTCACCATCCCAGTTTATACAATGAATTTATTGGCATTGCTACCAGCATAATTATTTTTATTGAGCTATTTTTATTGAGTTTTCAAAATAAAAGTAAACAAACTGGCCTATTCCCTTCCACATAAATACAGAAGTAAAGAATAATACCTGACAAGTATGTAGGTATGTATCCACCACTTTGCAACAAAAACATAAAATAAAATAAAATGGGACCCCCCAGTTTGTTCAGTCAGTGCGGCATCTTTGTTACATATACACTGACCATCTTGCTGTAAGCTGCATATACTATAGCTGTAGCTGATGTAGATTCCTTTGGAGACCTTGAATGAGGTTTAGCTTTAAACCCAGTAATTATCTCCTTAGCCCTCTGCATTGACCCTAATCCTAAAAGAGAACAGGAAAAAACGCTTAACAGACAAGCCTCATTAAATATTTACTGTGTTTGGCCACCATCAACAACTCACACAACAAACACCCACAGATCGTTTGCCCCCCCATTCATACCATGTGTTGCTTTTTTTTTTCCGCTGCAGGCCGCGGTGGGACGCTGAGGTGAACGTTTTGGTTCATTTTTTTCTTCCTTTTTGCTATTGGCTGATAATCACAGATTGTGGGCTGGTCTGCGATGCGTGATGATGTTAAATATTACTGTCTGGAGATGATTACTGTGCTAGATGGAGAGAGGCAGGAAGTGCGGTGGAGGTGACAACCTCATTCATCACGGGGCCCTAACAGAATCTAAATCCTCCCTGTGTTTTTAACCTTGGTACCCCGTGGAAGATAGGCAGGCGGAGCGAGGGAGAGGAGGAGGAGGAGGAGACAGAAATGAGAGTGGATAGGGAGAGACAGAGAGAGATGAAGTGGAGATACAGCAGCAAAAAGATAGAAAGGCAGAAAGAGAGCTGACACAAAGCGAGTTATGAACAGTGTGTGAAAAAGAAAGTGAAAGAAATATAGAGATAGATAGATGTATGGAAAGTGAGACCAAGAGACAGCATAAAAGAGAAGGTAAGATGCTGTATAAAGTATAGTGCTCCTCTACTCAGCTGACCTGTCAGCCTATCCCATGTGACAGGCTGACGGATGTGCAAAAAGGAACTTATCTTATTTTGTCAAGGTCTGGCAGTCACTCACGGGCTATTCAGCATAAATAAACAAGTGTGAGGAAAATGGCAGCCATCTCACCTTCTCTTCTGTGGCGTCATTTTCTCCAGACGTATCACTACCTCCACCTCCTTATTTATTTAGCCGGGCAAAAAAAGCAGTCTGGACTGCCTATTACCCACCTATTATCTTCTTGAATCATATCATCAAATATATACACCACAGAAGAAGCAGACTATTTTTTTTTCAACCACCAGTCCAAATAGGAGCTGGCTGAGAGAAGTGCAGGCAAAATATATACTTATGAAATATCTGAATGAGACTCACATATCATACTGTTAGAGCTTCAGTGCTGCGTTTTTCATTTTTACTGCCCAGCTCTCAAAGGCAGATGCAGATGGGAGAAAGAGTGAGAGCCGTTATTGCCTTCTTTTTTCTTTCCCCCTCCACTTCTTCGGCTCTTTCTCTATCAACTTCTTCCTCCTGTCCTCCATCCTTTCCCCTTGGTTATAAATTAAACTTGATCAATGACCTTTTCTGCCTGGCTTGTTTGCCTCTTGCCATGTTCGGCAAGTGGTCTAATGGGAATGTATCCTTAGTCAGTGCGTGCAGGCAGAATGGCAGGCTGTTTTGGGGCCAGGCAAACAGGGCTCGGTTGGATTGTAAGGGGTAGTTTGGGGGGATGAGTGAAACATACAGTACAGTAAACCAGCCAGAACTGGAATCAAGAGGCTTTCAAGGATGAATGATGATGAAAGCTTTGAAAAAGCTGTTTATTTCCTCATAAAATAAGCTATTTATTATCATATTAGTCAATGCTGAGAATTTCAAAAGCCATTGTCCTGTCCATTATTATGCTTTGGAAATACACCAGGAATTCCTGTCTGAGCATGTCGTGTTTAATTATTGCGTTAATGATTTGTGATTATCTCTTCCTACGCTAGACGTGGCAAATTCACCTGGCTGCAAACGTGCTTGCCATGAAATGACACTATGTTTTCCATCTCTGCAATTACAGGAGTACCAGTCGTGCAACACCCTGCCGTGTCCCGACCTGAAGAAGACCACACCCTGGACCCCCTGGACGCCCGTCAACATCTCCGACAACGGCGGGCACTATGAGCAGCGCTTCCGCTACACTTGCAAAGCTCGCATCCCAGATCCCAGCCTGCTCGAAGTAGGCAGGCAGAGGATCGAGATGCGCTACTGCTCCAGCGACGGATCCACCGGCTGCTCCACTGATGGTGAGTGCAGAGTGGAAGAGACAGATGGTCTCTTTCCAGCTATCTCAGCCTCTGGATGCTTCTGTGTTATCTCACTCCAACTGGCTTTCTGCGTCTCTGCAGGCTAGTTATTGGCCTCCTCGCCTCAAGCCATTCCTTCTTTCTGTGCCTCTGTTGTTCATTTGATCTTTCTTTCTTGCCTCTTCAAACTTTCCTCTCCTCTCTGTCCTGTAAAAGTTAGAGTGCTTTCTTAATCAGCTCTCATGTTCAAGGTCCCGTCTTCCTCAACTTTATCAGCAGATCAAAGCATCTCACATGTTAATGAACTTCCAATCCACAAAGCCGATCAGGAGAATTTGTTTGAGCTCTCTCACAAACACGCACAGATGCATGCACAAACTCAAATTATAGTCTCACAAAGAAGCACAAACACACACTCTTTATCCACCATCCCAGCTATTCCCCTTTGCCTTAGTCAGCGCACCACACAGTCTCAGTCAGCCACACCCCTGGTGAATTAAACGCTGTAAACGTTTGTACAAACAGGCTGCTAATTGACAAGTTGTTTATGTTGTCAAGTGGAAGGATCCATATTAGAGGGGAGACAGGCGGGGTGGCACCACACCACAGCAAAGAGGCTTCAGATACAGATGCAGCAGTTAAAGTTTGTTTATGGCGTTGCTCTCTCCCTCAGAGGGAAAAGAAGTTTTTTTTTCCTGCTTTAGAGTTAGCGCCTGGCTAAGCTGCAGCGGCCTCCCATCACTTTGAGTTCATCTGTGACTCTGGGTGGTCTGCACAACACTCACATGCCGCACGCTGCAGTAATCGCCGGGTTTAGCTCTAATGTACACTATCAGTGGGCTTTTCTCTCTTTTGATCTCTCTCTTCCTCCTCATTTCTGATTATTAATCTCTTTCTGTCCTCCAGTGCTGTCGCTGGTACAAGTTGTTCTGTTCACACTTTGAAGCTGATGCTTAAATGTTCCTGAAGGGTTTTAAAGGAGCGCTGGCAAGCACAGAAGAAACCTGACTGCAGACTCAAAGCCTTAAGAGGAGCGACAGCTACACATCCAAGACATTAGAGAACAAAGAGTTGAGCTTAATAGGTCCGTCTTGTTTCTGATTAGCGGGAAGAAGTAACAGACACTTTGTGTTTCATTAGAGGTTGTCACCACCAGAAGCCTGACATCAGATTAGCTTCATTGTTAATTATACCAATTGAAAAGCGAAGGCTGAGGGTTCAGCTGTCACTTTTGGCTATGTGTCAGTCTGTGTTGTAGGATGTAAGCAGCCTATAGGCTTCAGCAGGCAGATAGTGATGTATAAGCTGCGCAGCACAAGCTTTAAACCCCTTCAACAAGCAGTGTACAAGCATAGGTGTTGTTTTCATGAATCAGGAAAAATGGGAAACATTATTACCTCAGCTTATTAAGGTGCAAATGATGTACCAGCAGTGCTGCAGGTTACATTTAGACGCTTTATTTTTTTTATTCTGGAGGGGACGTTAGAATTTTCCTGTTAATAGAGACAGACCTTATTAAACACTCAGTGCCAAAGATTATCAACAGCAGTGATTTGTCATGATGCTATTGCACTTTATATTCCACTGATATTGGCATTTTCACTAGATAAGTAATTAACATTGCTGAAGGTAAAGCTGATCTACATTGCCTCAAAGCATAGCCTTGTGAATAAAGCTATGATTTTATATAAAATCAAAAATGTGTTTACTTTTTATAAATGTTCAGGGAAGCACATTTCTTTTCAACATCAAAACTGGCTCACTCAAAGATGTGGTTCTTCTTTTTATCAAAGCGCAACCGTGCACTTTTGACGGAGAAAACTTCAAGGTAGAATATGAAACAATTTCTTCTTTCTTAAAAAGAAAAACTGTTTCCCTCCAGTTATGTACAGCTTGAGTGAAAACAAGGCCTATCGAGGCGTACGTGTGCTACTCTCCTCTTGTCCCGCGTTGATTGTTCATCTCCAGACTTCAATATGATTCACTTCTCGGAGGAGTTTTAGGTCATAACTGTCGAAAAAGAGGATGGACTCCAGCAAACCACTTCTTCATTTCAACCATTATCAAACTTGCCATCCATCTGGAGAGCGCTGGTGTGTGTATTTGTGGGTGTGTGTGTGGGGGCGGCTTTGACGTGCGCATTTGCCAGTTTTGCGGGTAGGTGGATATGTGCATCTGTTTGTGTGTGTGTGTGTGTGTGTGTGTGTGTGTGCATACGCGTAGGTGTGCATATACATGACATTTTTCCAATATCCTCCCACCATCCACCTCTCATAGATGCATGGGGTGCCTGAGCCCCTGGGACAGCAGTTAACTTTGCTTAAAGCAAGAGGCTTTTGCAGCATAATTACTGCAACAGTGGTTGTGTGTATTGATGTCCACTACTGGGGCAAAGGACGCTGAGATCCCTCCGAGATGAAGAGCACCTAAAAGGAATGGTGTGTCACCCGATAAAGATTTACTATTTGCATCAGGTGGCTTAGTTTCGATTAGAGCCCCACACTTTTCTGTTGCAAGCGGTTATAAAACAGGTTGCCATATGAACAGTGAAAAATAATTACATCAGCTTACTTAATACCCAAAAGTAAGTAAGTAATTAATGACATTACTTGTTACTTTACTTTCATTACTCAGCCCTTTAAACAGGTGCCTTTAAACAGCTCCAAATCCTCCACACCCACACTTCACATCTTCTGTATTTAACACGTGGAGTTAAAGAACAAGACACTGTGGTTTAACGAGCAGCCAGCCAACAGTTTGGAGATATTTCCTGACCATCAACGGCATTACATTAGCTTGTAACTGACCACAGGGGCACTCCAGAGAAATCCAGCCCTCAACTATAGGCTTACTACAACAACACCAACGGTGGCTAACAGGCAGCTAAAAAAGACAACTTCTGAGTTATTTTAGTTGGAACTATCCACCTCCCCACACCTCTCCGTACTTGCGCTAAGCTAACACATCCCGCAGCAGTCTGTCCGTGATATCAACCCTCTTTTAAACTCCCAGTAAGACAGCAAACAAGTCGACCCCCAAATTGTCAAAGTAATGAAGATTACCTGGATTTGTATTTCAATTTGTAATCCCTTATGATACTTGTTACTAAAATAAAGTAATCAAATTATGGTAAAACGTAATGTGTTACTGCCAGCACTGGTTGTACACATGTGTGCGTTCATTTTCATATGTCTCAACATCTCAATACAAGTCAGTGAGGTAAAATATGTGCAGAGACTGTGTATGTTTCAAGTGAATTTACACTCTCCCTACAGCCAACACTGTCCTTGGTTTTGTTTTCTCATTTGAAACCGATGCATGAACTTCGAAATAAGACTTTGCTGTCTCGCTGTCGCACTGTTGTCACTTCCCAGCCACTCGATAAAAAGGCCCACTCTGCCATGTTGTCTGGTATCTTCGTTGTCTCCTCCCGATCAGGCAGAATGTCACCATGTTTGTAGCTTTGCCTCAGAGCTATCTATATACCTGACATTTGACGATTTGGATTGTATTCAGGGACGCGGCGCATGTTATTGACACACACCTGGAAGTCTCATCTGTGACGCACAGATATGGAGAATTAATCCCCCCATGAATGGAGAGAATAAATTGTTGTTTGAGATATATTAGCGACTTTCCCGACCTCCCCCCAGCATATCTTTTTCCTTTTGTCTCAGTGTCTCTCATATTAAGATCTCTATCTGTCTTTATTATGAGAGATAAATTATGAATATATGATTTAACCAAGCATTTACAATGAGCTTTTATATAACATACTGACTTGTTTCGTATCAGTGATCATAGCTTAATGATAGCGATGAGTTAATTACTTAAGATCTGTAGTGATTTAAAGACCTCTCTTGTCATGTACGCCCAGTGATTAGTCTTGTAGCATTTTCCTTTTTATCACATCATTCATATTCACATGCCTGAATGAAAAACCAAACATCTGATCATTTGCATAATTGCCTGTATAGACATGTATTTTTAAACGTCCATGAAGGAAAATCCTACAGGCAATTTATAAAACATTGCTTTCCTTTTTCTGACTCTTGTCTTCACTCAGTAATACAGTATGTCTTCATATAATACTAGGTGGTTTACACAAGGCAGCTGGTTTTTGCACATTTTCCATCCTGCACACTGCCCTAATCACATATTGTGTTTCTCTATAGATAGCAGAACAGTGTCGCAGTGTAGCATACCAGAGGTTCAGGGTCTTTCTCAAGGAGACCTCAGCAGAATTAATGTTATTATAGATGCAAATGACCATGCTAAATCCCGCCCCTCTTACATACTGTTGCTTTGCCTGTCAGGCATTTTATTCTCATATGGCCCATATGCAGTTTACAAGGACAATGGGTAGCAGATGTGCCATTGGAGATTCTTAGTAAATTATTAAACAATGTGTCCTTTATTTCAGACACAGACAAAAGTGGGCTTCTCATTTCTAGCCGGTGACTGTCGATTTTGTCAGCCGAAATGGCAACTGTCATTGGCAGAATTTATCAGCTGTAACTAGCTAGCTGATTAAGCTAACAGTAGCTCCATGAATTGGTTGAAACTCCAGCTGATTTTTTTTTTAATGTTTCCAGCTAATTCATTTTAAAACAAGAATCCTGTAAAAGGGGTCTTAAATATGCACTTGATGGCTACATGATAGCGTGCTAAAAAACGGAAGCTAAAGCTTCATGTTCCAGACAAAAATGTTGTATAGAAAGCATGGAAATAAAGGAGCAGCATTGTTTTTGTATTGCAGTGTAGAGTTAATTAGTCCTATATGTATAATGAGGGAAAATGTATGATCAAACAGTATTTCATTGTACATAACCCTGTTTGGCTGCTTAGCTTTGTATGTTTTCTTTTTAGCGTCAGGACTAACAGATAGCATGGCAAATATAATGCTATCTCAAGTAACATTGGCTGCAGTTGCTGGAGTGTAAACCAAATCCATAAAGGGCTGGACAGAGCTAATGTTACCATAAACTCTGATATCATAGCACCCAGGACCAGCTTCCACACAGTGGGGAAATTCTACACAGTGGATGTGCTAACTGGGCTTTTTTTTTAATGTAACCTGACAAAGTTTGGTAGTTAATAATGTCCTCCATGGCTTCGGAAGTAACACTCAATTACTACTGTAGGTAGTAAGCTAGTAGCTACCGGACATGCTAACGATTGCAGCTTACGTTAGAGCAGATAAACACACTGTTTAATCCATTCTTCACACTTTTGCTCTTGTGTTTTTGGTTTTGGAAAGGCTAGAAAAAATACACTACCCTCCAAACTCTTTAAATGCCAAGTTTTGCTGTTACTATAGCCCCTTGCACACCGTTTCAGCATGTTGAGAAATCCAAAGCCTGTTAGGCCTTCCATGCTAAGCTATGAGTGGACACTCGCTGTTTGGTGGAGGGGGTTTGTGAGCAGACAATTACAAGCCAGCATGCAGTAGTCTACAGCTGGAATTCATCCATCCACTGTTGCCAGGATGGAAACCAGCTACCTGTCTTATCATTAGTCAGCCTCCAACTAAAAAACTTCTCAGTTATTAGTCACTTTGTCTCTGTTGCCATAGGCCAGCCCACCGCACAAACCAACTATTTAAACAATGATTTCTGTGAAGCCATATGTCTACGAAACAGATACGTCTGCCTGATTTAATCAGTATTTCTACATAATGGCAATGAGTTAAAAGTTCAGTCACGCTAGTTTTATGATGCAGCAGTAGTAATATGAAGCTTTAAAAGGCTTTGAAATCAGGCATTCATTACAATTATTTTTCTATTTGTATCTCACAAAGACAGAGGGAAAAGAAAGCAGTGGAAAGATGAAAGACATGTATGTAGAGGGTTGTGAGTTTGTAATTTTGCTGGCTTTTGTTGGTGAGTGATGGCTTCATTTTTTTTCCCAGGGAGAAACGGTGGCGTGTCAGCAGCTTGATGTGTTTCACTTCAGCTGATCTGATATCAAGGCCAGGGCCTTCTCATGGGCGACAGATTAGTTTCTGCTGCATGGATGTCACGAGCAGACACTGAGTAGACACAGGACAGTGCTGAGGGACGCCTCTGATGGATGACAGCCATTCCAGTATCCTTATTGTCTTTCTCTTTTTCTGTCCAGCTCTCTCTCCAAACAGTCAGCACTCCCTTTTTCTGTGAACATCTCACTGTTTGTCAAGAAAGAAACAGAACTAGTTGAGCCAATATGTGAACACGCAGTTGAGTTAAGTTATACACACGTCTGGTCCCTGAGGAAACTGCGATAATAATACATGTATATGTAAACTGTAAAGGTATTCATATATTTTCATTGAGATTAACATGTATTCGTTAATTTGCTAAATTAAGTTTAGGGCACAAAGGGCGTGACAGTGCACTTTTCTCCTCACATTTGAATTATCACGCATCATGTATTTCAATAAGGAGGGATCGACTGGAAATGTAATGTATAACAATATTTCTTGAGATAGAGAATGTCTTTGGTGATTAGACTCCATCACTGTGAAGCATGTTCATAAAATAAAGGCCCATGAAGTTAGAAGACAGGACCTGATTCCCCTGGAGTCTAGACGATGGTTAAGGTATAGTAAAGCCAGTAGGTGGAAAATGGAAGCTCACAGTTGAATATTCCCCAAAAGGGAGATGGTGGCAGGTTGCATAATAGTAAGTCTGAAAGTCAGAATCACAGACTGACAATGATAAAAAAGAAAATATTTTCCTTGTCGAACCTCTGCCAAATCTTAATCATTAATAGTAGTAGGTATGTGTGAGGATGTGGCTTTATTTTGAAAAACAATGATGTACACAATTACCACATGTGCATTTACATTTAGATTATATTGCAATAAATTAAACACAGTAGCTCTTACTAAGCTGTTGATGACAAGATCTCTCCCTATATGTCTCTCGCTGTCTGTTATGCTTCAGTTAAGTACATAGCCCATGCATGCCGTCTGTCAGATGGAGTTCACAAACTTATCACAATTATCCTTGACATCAAATTTGCAGGGTACCATTTGATTGCCAATGACACCCTGCCTGTTTCACCTTTGCCCCCAGTATGGCACTCAGAGTGGCACAGATTTTGGTGACATAGAGTCAACAAATTAGCAAACCAGTGTAGGTAATGAAAAATCTGCCTGTCAGAAAAAATTCTACTTTGTTGGCACAAAGCCAGTCTTTGCTCGACATGCCTGTGTGAAATTATGCCCCTGGGCTTAACTGAAGGTTTTGACAGTACCTTCTAATCAGGTTTCAACAATTAAGATTAACAACACACCAAGAAAGGTTTCTGGCCTCACACATTCTAACTTAGACATGAGCGTGTCTTCACCTGTCTACTCTGACATTGGTTCACTTTCCGCTTTGATGCTTTTTTTTTTTTTTACCAGTCAGACTGGATGCTACCTCAGAGTGGAGAGCAGTGCGGCCATACTTCAAATGAACAGGGAGTAGGAAATGGCTGTTTCCTTGGGTGGAAAAAATTCAATACTGTTTGTACTGTTTGTTGGCAATTTCAGGTTGTTGGAGTCATTCTTTTGAAAGCACCTACAATTAGGACAAACACCCACTTTAAGCCCACCACTGTAGCCAGCAGTACCAGCTGGTATTCTGTGTTACCAGTGATTGTATTGGCAAGAGGGATATATGGAGAGAAACTGGTCTTGAATTTCCCCTCTTGAGATTTGCTTTTTCTGCTGTGTTCACTAAAATCTGATCATGAGAGCTCATGTGCAAGTCTACCAAGGTTGAGTTCATACTGAGGAATCTTGCATAGAAAAAAAATGTCAGTACCAGTTCTTTGCATATGAAATGATGTAATGCATATAAACATTACATCAGTTTTCTAAAACATACCATCAAGTTTTAGGCTGATTTTCCACCTTCCAACCAGTTGCTGGTTTCAGTTCATTTCACCACAGCATACAAATCAACGTGTGGTGACTTGAAACCTGCATGTGGAAGGTAATCCATCATAGGAAGCATTTAGTTGCCTTAATTTTCTTGTCAAAGGTGTGTTATTGTTGCAGTTTGGAGCAGCAGGGACCTTTTTCAACACTCTCCTTGATGGTGTGGGGCAAATTGTCAGCCACAAGCTGAAAATCATATCATGCTGAGTTGCGTTGTCAGAAAATCAAACTCACCAGATAAACAATAAGCAAACATGGACGTTGTGACAACAATAACATGAGTTTGGATGTTTTGTTGCATTGAAAGGTTGCTGTTTGGCAGCTGACTAAAACTTCTGAGGTCTACGGGGGCCCTGAAGTTCAAAACACAACAACATTTCACAAAACGACATTTAAGATTACGGAAATGGAGGGACAACTCTTCTTGTTTGTGATTGGACCAAACCCAAGTCAGTTCAGAGTTTATTCAATGCGGTGCTAGATTGGATCAGCCAGAGAAACCGTTTGAGAACGTTGCAGGGAAAAGTTGCAGTGGTGTGATCTGGCAGTTTAACTGGAGTTTAACCTACTGCAAATGCCACAAAGTAAACAAATATGGCTCATGCTAGTAGTAGGTCTGAGATTGTCCTTTCAGTCCTTGTATCCTTGTAAGCCCAAACATTACAGACAGACAGTGAATAAAACCCCTTCAGTCCGATGAATATCTGCAATCAAACCTATAAGTGTATTTCAGCAGAGGACACCACAGTCTGAAGGAAGGTGCAGGTTGGGCCTTTAATCCTCCTTTTAAAAAACGTGTCGAACTCACAAGCCTCGCCTCAAGTGAATTTATGAAACATCCCATAACATTCAGTAACTCCCTGTACTAGCGTGTATACCCTTGTTCTTGGCTGTTTCTGCATCTGTGTTTCTGTGCAAGTGCACTGATCCCTCATGCTCTTCAGAGTTGGGGTTTTAATTGCGCCCTTGCAAAATTTTAATTAGCCCTTCCATGAGGATATCCCTCAGGAGGGTTTCTGGGTCGACCATTGCTTGGCAGACCTCAGGACAGCTCAGGGAGCACTGTCATGCTGTGCCACTGTAAGAGACCGGAGACCCTCATTTTATGGTTTTATATGGCATGACCAAAAACAGCCATACATTTTGTGGACATAAATATGGACTGTATGTGCACATTCAAAGAAATCGTTTCCTCCACAGGGGAGACATTGCCGATCTGATAGGGAATGTAACGTAGGAGGGAGGAAGAGTAATGGGGAGTAAATGTGCAGTTCTGAATCTAGGACAGCCTGGAAGAAGCACTTCTTTTCGCTCTCAGTGTGGTCCAGTGTTACTCTGATGTCAAAACTTTGTTCAGACATGCCAGTGCATCTCTCTTCAGTGCTGAAGGTTAGCGGTTTTTCCACCTCTCCGTCTCTCACATCTGTCTGTCTCAAAGTGGAGTTGTCTCTCAGGTTTGCAGATGTCATCTCGTCTCTGTCTCTGCCTCTCTGTCTCTTTTTCTTCCTTCCTTTCTTCTCACTTCTTTCGCTGTTTGAGTGCCTTTACAGTTGCCCATACACTACATTAGCTTGTACGGCATTGCGTGTCTGTGTGGCCTTACAGAGTCCTTGTTTTCCCACACATGCATCTCACACACACAGAGAAGTTCATATGTTTGTTTACAGTGTATTTTGCCTTTGAGCAGGGTGTAAGGTTGAGCAATGGGAGGGAGGAGGGAACTTTTTTCATGTCCTACTTTCTTTGCAGTGGGGACTATTGGATGTTGCGCTGTGTCCTTCTTAGTTTTGGCTCAGCGCAGCTCGTCAGGAGGATTAATTCTCTCCGGCTGTGTGTGGTTCTTGTGTGGATCGATAGATCCAGTCGCTACCTATTTGAGAGGGAGGGCGCCACGCTGTTTGTTTTGGCGATGGGTGGGCAGACCCTGTGAAGTAGCATTAACAATACGCACAGTGCAGGCCAAAGCTTGAGCAAGCAATGTGAGCATATTGGTGTGTGTGTATAGCAGCACTAGCTTAATTAAGTGTCCAAGTTTGCATTTGTGCATACCTGTGTTCGTGTGTGCATGGACACACATGGAAGATTAGGCTCTTGTACTGTGTATGCACTTTGTACTGTTTGCATGTATGAGAGGGATGATTATAAAGCACTCCATTACCTTTAGAGCAGAGCAGCAGTCCAGTCTCTTGGGCTACAGAGGGCTTGATAAAGACTATGGGTCACAGTGGCAGGCAGCACTGTCCGTGCCACTGCCTGCTCAGAATCGATAAAGAGCAGGAGCCACGACGGGCCTGTCAACACTCAAGCCAGCTTGATGCCAGGGTAAGGCGGCCTGTGCACTGCCAAGGTCGGCCGTAGTTATGAAGAGGTCGAGGATTTGGGCTAGGTAAACACACTGTCCTCTCCCTGAGAATACAAAGCAGCCGCGCCACGCTAACTGTCAATGAAAAGAGCACGCTGACAAAACAACGAGGCCAGGTTGGAGGACAATGAGATAGTTATCATTAAAAAAAGATAACTCAAGAGATTTAAAGGAGAATGAGACAAAAAAAGTGGTTAAGACTCAGAATCCAGATGTGATTCTGGTATCTGTTTCAACAACACAAAAAAGGCTCTCCCCTCTTTCCTCTAAAGGTAATGAGATAGAGAGTGGAAGAGCAGAATGAGGCAGAGTGCAAAAGCAGCACAGACACAAAATGAAGTCTTCCATTGTTATCTGAANCAATAAGCAAGAGAAGGTTAATGGGAAAGATAGACAGAGGGGAAGAGATGGATAGAGAGAGGCAGTGAGCAAAATCAATGAGATAGTTATCATTAAAAAAAGATAACTCAAGAGATTTAAAGGAGAATGAGACAAAAAAAGTGGTTAAGACTCAGAATCCAGATGTGATTCTGGTATCTGTTTCAACAACACAAAAAAGGCTCTCCCCTCTTTCCTCTAAAGGTAATGAGATAGAGAGTGGAAGAGCAGAATGAGGCAGAGTGCAAAAGCAGCACAGACACAAAATGAAGTCTTCCATTGTTATCTGAAAAAGTAGATAATAACCCAGTTTGTTGAAAGAGTGAATCATCAGAGAAGGGCTTGGACACTGTGACTGTAATTTCATTGGAGGTGATTATCGTTCACTCAAACAGACGAGTTCACTCTTTTCATTCAAGAAGGCCAGAAGCTTTCTCTCTGCTCATTCTGCTCATTTCCACGGCGCTGATTAATGCATGCACTAATTATAGTTTAATAGAAATTATGGCTTCATATTTCATTAGGAATCCTCCGTTCGACTCATTCCGGATGAGAGTACACAGATTAATCAGCTGATGTTGTTTGATGAGGGGGCGCGTTCGCATGTTGACAGAACACACTGAATCCATCTTTAGAGAATGACAAGAGGTCTGTGAAGAATTAAATGATGGATTACATTTGTGCAGCTGATTTCTGACGACATCAATATCTGTCTGTCTATGTGCTAATTTATCTACTGTATCTGATGCTCCATTCTCTTGTGTGATTTTTTACTCTGACTTTTTTTTTTTGCTCTGTGGCAATAGTACAAATTAAAATACAAATAAAATCAGGCTTCATACAAAGTCTTGAAAGTTTTCAAGGTTAGGAATATGCTTGAATATACTCCTTGAAAAATGCTTGATTTTCAACATAATCTGGTGTTTCATCTACACAATCACTCATGTAAACCAAACATCTATATAAAATTTAATTTAAATTTAAACAATTTAGATGTGGTGATAAAGGCTTCAAGAGTCTGGAAAATATTGGTTTAGGTACCTTGAAAAGTGCTTGAATTTTACTCTTAAAAAGCTGTATAAACCCTGAAAAATTAAAATTAAAATTAAAGCCAACAAGAGTAAGAGAGTAAGTCTACAGCCATGCTAGATGCTCTGTGGAGCTATATTTTGACACAGTGGTGCTTTGAGCTAAATGCAAACACCAGCATGCAACATGCAGGCAGCAAGAGCGATGCCACTACCATGGCTGATAAAAATGATCTTGAATGAATGAATTGGCCTTTGTGTTTCTATGTGCTTAAGACAAAAGTATAATTTCAAATATCATTTAGTAAACAGACAGAACTTTGGATTGACAGCGCCTCTGAGCCCATTTTTTTAATGAAATCTATTGATTTGCTTCGCAGCACAAAATAACTTAATAACAACACAAAACATGAGGTGGGCACTGCTCTTTCAGCACAAATCTAGCCAAAGCTTTTAGAAGATACTATAAAAAAGCTTTGGATTAATGGCGCTCTTATCAAGGGCTGCAGTTGACCCTCTTGTTACTCTTCAAAACAAAAACAAATGGTCTGCTTTCTTATAGAAAACAGCAGAGTTTTATAGGAGATGCTGTCTTCATGCTGAGAAAACCTAACAATGCCACAGACGTAAGATACAGTAGAAGTTGTTTTGACAATAGTCTCATTTGTCCTGTTGCCCCCACTCAATTCTCAACAGGAGAGGTGCTTCGTCTCGGAAGGATCTCGGGCCACACGGTGAACGGTGGCTGGTCTTCCTGGAGTTCCTGGTCCCAGTGCAGCAGAGACTGCAGCCGAGGAATCCGCAGCCGGAAGAGGACCTGCAGTAACCCAGAGCCCAAGTACGGAGGTCAGACGTGCCTGGGGCCAGCACAGGAGTATCAGGAGTGTAACGTCACCCCTTGTCCAGGTAAGGAATGCAAAGACACACATACACGCAAACACTATTGGCACAATAAACGGACGACACACAGAGATAAGAAGATTTACAAGACCAGAAGTCAATTACTTTGCCAGCTCTCTTTTTCAGTCATAAATACACACCACTCCATACCATACTCAAGCTATGTTTTCCTTCAATCAATTAATCAAATTTTATTTATATAGCACCTTTCAAACAAATCAAATGCAATTCAAAGTGCTTTACAAGCGATTGACAAAACGTAGGAAGTTAAAAATGGACATTAGAGACTAATGAACACCAAAACAAAACAAAGCATAAAAGATAATACAAGCAAATAATAGAATAGAATAATTCAGTTCAATTCTGTTTTATTTATATAGCGCCATATCATAACAGGGCACTTTTTCATATAAAGCAGGTCAAGACCCAACAATTCCCACCAAGAGGAAGCACTCAGCGACAGTGGCAAGGAAAAACTCCCTTTTAACAGGCAGAAACCTCGAGCAGAACCAGGCTCTGGGTGGGCAGTCATCTGCCTCGACCGTTTGGGATGAGAGGAGAGGGAGAGAGAGAGAGAGAGAGAGAGAGAGNATTGTGGTTACATCTTTGGGTCACTGGATGGTACCCTAGAAAGCACATGCTTGTAGTTACAACAGGGACCATTTTGCAGTGGGGAGAAGGATTTTGGCAGGCCCAGTGTTATGCGACCAAATGGAACCCCACCCATATATTCAGTTTGCAAACCTTGAGAGACTTCAAATTCATTGTGGTTACCTCTTTGAGTCACTGGATGTCAACCTAGAAAGCACATGCTTGTAGTTACAACAGGGACCATTTTGCAGTGGGGAGAAGGATTTTGGCAGGCCCAGTGT